>CABFWB010000449.1:216411-301445 GCA_902151455.1 Timema bartmani | reverse complement strand
AAACTAAATTAGGTGTTTGTACTAAAGCAATTTTTAATTTATTTTGATCTTAATGAATGATATATGACCTTGAGAAAAGGATCATTTTAAATAGCTAAGGGTTCAATCACTCAGCCTATGTATAATGTTTCAATATGTATTTAAATAATAGAATTAATTCTTAGTGACAACACTTGAGAAAATTATTTAATTTGCTCAGAAATTTATATAAAATAGAATAAAATATAAACATAAGATGTTCACATTGCAAAGAAAAATAAAGATTTAAAAATGCTTTCATTTAAAAATAAAAACATGAAAACAATACAATATTAAAACAGCTGAACACTAAAAATCACAAATAAAACAAAGCAAAATAAATATTAAAAGTCAATATTTCATGATTGGCAAACATCACTTAATCAAGAAATGAATGAAAACTTTACTAAAACAAAAGTAAGTGTAATGACTCCTTTTGAGTTATTCAAATAAGAATCCAACTACTTGTTCAAGTTGGCAGCCTGTGTTTTGAAGCGCTGGAACTCCTTTAGGCGGATTGCATGAGTTTTAATGAACCCTGTTGCGTCCTCGGGTTCAAAGTCTCCGTGTTCGTCCATTGACACTAAACTCTGATTGTACAGAGCTACTAAGGAGTTCCGAGAGACCGCAAGTGCTAAAAGTGATAACAAGTGTGTCTATACACAAGAGAATAGAGTTTGTAGACATCTTACCAAAGTGGTTTATGAGATAAGAAAATACTTTAAAAGAAAACTTGTATTNTTATTGAGATCCAAAAATATGACAAAGGTAAAGAACACGGAGTCAAACTGAAATACTTATCAGTTTTGTCTCTTTGCTCCGGTTTTCCAAACAAATTTTTAAAAGTTCCAATTCTAAAATACAAATTCCTGTTCTTTTTTGGTTCTTAATTAGGTTTCGGTCCTGATCCCAGTTCTTAAAAATTTACATTTACTTTTTTTTTTAGCACCACATATTACTGTCCGTCCGGGTTATACGTTTGTATACTAATTACGCTAATAGTCTTAGGCATAAGGAAGGTTATATTGGTAGAAAGTGTACCTAAAATTTACGTGGAGGGAGAGTGGAAACCTATTTTGGAAAAACCACCATCAGTACACCCGACTGAGATTCAAACCTCGATCTCACCATCATTGGAAGTCTAGTTTACTGCGAGAGTAGCGCCTTAGACCATGCGGCTACTGAAGCGAGTATTTACTAGTTTTAGTACTGGTACAATTATAATAGTTGGGGAGAGAACGTAGTATTAAAACACAATTTACTACAAAATACAAGTTATATTTATAAAAAATACAAATAATTCAGGAGATTGATAATGGTATAATTTATTTATAATTCAGCGTTCCATTTTAACAGATTTTTGTATTTTATTTTTGCTTGCCAGAACTTCAAAGAATAATAAAAAGAACTCTAATTTTGTAAAATAATTTCATTTTAATTTTAAATAAATATATTTAAAAAAAACTTTATTTTATGTGTATTTTCAAATGAAAATATCAAATTATCAAATGTCGGTTTGATGCAGCAATACCATATTTAATTTTAAAATGAAGATTTATGGTTGTTAGATATTAATTTTATAAATTATTTAGTCATATATCAGTCACCTTAGCTCAGTCAATAGTGCTGTCTGGCTACTGAGCTAAGGGTCCCGGATTCGATTTTCAGCATGGCTGAAAATTTATCATTGATGAAAATATGCATTTACCCTTTCACAGTGATAAATTAATTGCCAGGGTCTTAATGTTGTGCCTGTCCTAGTCTTATGTTAGATCATAAGGCATATAAAGCTACGACAGGTCTGGCCAGCCAGTAGTGGAAAATATATGGCTTGAATAAAAAATTGACCTAGGCCATAGGCTGTAAACAGTAATGGATGTAAAAAAAAGTAATATATCAGTCCATATACAAAAATTGAGACTATGATAATTTTTGAAAGAAAAAAAATTATTTATTTTTTATTGAGTCATATGAAATATATGAAACAATAAAAAATAATCAAGGGAAAAATTGTTAATGTTGAAAACAATAAAAATATTTAATGAAACAAGTAAAAGACAAAGTACAATGAAGAGTAATTTGCAGATTTCACTTGAAATAAAATAAGTCAAAATTTTATTTAGAAATCTAAATACTTTTTTTTTTAATGTTGGCTTTAAAAAAATGTCAATGCACTCCATGTTAATTGACTAAAATTTTTACTTATTTTATGTTGCAAGTCGTTATTCTGATTGATAGTGTTTTGGTGAATGAATGTGATATTAACTCACCTGTCCCTTTATAGAGCTGGACTCGCACCCAGCCTGTCACGTGCTCTTGGGAAAGTTGGATGCTCCCACGTACAAATTCACATTCAGGACTGAACCAAAAACCTGTGAGGAAGTGTTTACTTTTGATTTATTGATCAGACAGACCAGTGTTACCAGACTTTCGAAAGTCACACTCCCCTTTATGGGTCATGGTCTAACCAACATACCCCTTCCAATTATTCATAAAGAAGTAAATAAAACAAATACTTCCTATCAATGGTTGTCCTAAATTATGATAAAGCTTTAATGGCAATTTATCCAAAGCTCTGATAAAGGGCTTCCCTTGATACAACGTCAAAAACTGAGTTAATTTGTTTATTAAACTTACCGCTAAAATAAATATGATTAATAAAATTTGGTGGGAAGTCACGCATCCCCTGAAAACCTTTGTGTATCCCTTGGCATATGCGTGCCACAGTTTGTGAAACACCAATCTAAGGGCCGAGACTATAAAGGTGATTCGGATTACAACAGTCCTTCCCCTGCTTTAAATCACTATGCAAGGGAGAACTGTTGTAATTCAAATGAGTTTCATAATCTCGGCCCTTAAACTAACAATTACAAAGTGTAGCTAATTTTTCAAACACAAAATAATTGTTTTGTACCTATATCTAAAAAAAAAAAATAACATCAGCATCTGCTCACAGCTACTTGTGAATATAAATGTTGCTAATCAATTACACACCATTGTAAACGTAGTCTGCCATTTTATCTCTAAGATAGCTCTTCAAGCGTAATACTTCTCTGTCCAAGCAAAAAGCTTCAAGGTCGACATGAGCCTGATGTAAGATTGTACCCCCAGGAGTTTCGTACACACCACGAGACTGAAAGGTAAAGAAACCATTTTTAAGAAATAATATTTTTAAGTGACTTTTGAAAAATATTTATATAAATATTAATTTTTTTTAAAATCATGCTTTATGTTCCCATTGGACTATCAACATATTTACACTAATGGGGTAGACATGAGTGAGCGAGGTTTATGTTGGGGAGATTAGAAAATAATTTAGAGAAAACAACCTCAGTGCACCTGGCTCAAGTTTGACGTCCGACCTCCCCTCACACTTGCAAACCAAATTATACAAGACCAGCGCCTTAGGATGCGTGTCCACCAGTGCGGGTATCTATTTCAAATAGTTTTTGAGTTCTCTCATTTTATTACTTGTTTTTTTTTTTCAAACTCTCAGCAGATTGTGGTGCCTGAGACGCGCACATTAATATTGCTTGATAAATGTCTTCCTAAACTCCTCAACCAGAGTTAGAATGTGAACTCATGTGATCTAATGGTCTAAGACAGTAGTTCTCAAAGTGGGGTCCGCAGATTCCCAAGGGTCCCTGAGGCTTGTACAGGGGTCCATGAGATCATCCAGGGAATCCATGACATAACTTTATATATTTTTTAAATATTATAAAATGTTATATAAAAGTGTAAATTGTTGATATCTACTAAACATAATGGAGATGCCTTCCCATATTAAACCCCGGAAAGAAAGTGAGGCTGAAAAGTGGGGGGTTGGCCACACCCCTTGTGCCCAAATCTTTGAGAGGATGATTTATAATTTCACTTTATACTAGTTTGCTCATCAGCCAGCATAAAGCCCTTTCAGAAAAAGCACTGAAACATTTTATGCCCTTTCCAACAATTTATTTGTGCAAGCAAGCCTTTTTTGCTATTTGTGATATGAAAAAATGTTAAATGAAATCAATCCTCTTGTTTTGGAATGAGATTTAAGGAGATGGTTACTAAAATTGATAAAGATTTCAATACTATTTTAAGGTCACACATTCTTCATAAATTATCAGTATTTATAAATGTAGGTCCTACAAATACAATATGTATAATATATTTTCTTTTCATTTTTACTGTGATTCTTTTTTACATCTATTTATAAAAATTATTATGTTTAAAGATGTACAAATATAATACCTACATTTATTTTATTTTAATTTATATTGTAATTTTATTTACATTAAGAATATTTTATGACTAATTTATCGCTATAACATACTATAAATTTATGACCATATTTTTTTATCACTTATCCTACATTAAGGGGTTCTAAGAATCAACTGTTCCCTGGTTAGAGGGTCCTCATAACTAAGAGGTTTGAGAACCACTGGTCTAAAATATAATTTTTGCAATGGACTAGACTGCCGATGACGAGGAGGTCGGGGTTTGAATCCTGGACAGGTAGGTACTGTATATTGAGGATAGTTGTTCCTAAATGGTTTTACACTCTGCAAATGCAGGTACACTTACTCAAAACTCAACTTTCCTCATCCATAATACGTTAGCGTAGTTAGTTTGTATGGGTAAAACTTGAACCAGTATTGAGATGTGAGGACAAAAAAAAAGCTTATCGCAAAATACTATAAATATATTTATTTTATTTATTTGAGGTAGTTAACGTGCACATTCTGAACTGAATGATTATATCAACACATGACTTATAAACTAACTTAACTCTAGAAAAGACACAACATCCAGCCCCTGATCATTAATTCAACACTGTAAAAGAAGAAATCCAAATTTCACCAATGTTAAATTTTTTGGTCATGTTGAAAATCGAACCCGGGACCCTTTAGCTCAGTATGAAGACACATTACCGACTGAGTTAAGTTACTATAAACATAGTAATATAACACATTGTAGAAATTAGAAAACACTTTCCAAATGCTGCTACAAATTCAACTGAAGCAAATGACTATTTGGAATCTTTACATCCAAACAAAATAATGTCTTCATTATAATAATTACCTTAAGACCTAAGAATCTGTTTTCAACAATATCGATTCGCCCCACTCCATTCTGCCCTGCGACTTTGTTGAGGTAAATAAACATTTCCAAAGGGTTTGTGTAGGGGCCTCTGCCATCTGTTAGGTTTTTTACACTGGCTGGGACACCTGCAATACAAAAATAAAACAAAAAACTTTATATAAACCATTGTCTAACTAAACTAATTGCACAGGTGTGCTTTAATCAATGAAAATAGCTGGCTTCAGCCGATGCACACTGATGATTGTATAACTTAAGGCGGCCACCTCAGTCAGTGAGAAAGTATCCCTTGGTGTCAGGCCACGCGGCTTAAAATACAATGGTCAGTGCTATTTTTTGAAACTACTTCTCTATTTTGTCCAAGCTTATATGCACCTTTTGTCATGTCAATAAGAAAAAGGGTAAAGAAAACTATAAAACTTCTTATCTTGAGGTAAATAAAGCTCGTTGCTAGCTAATTCTCAAATATCTTAAAATTCTCTGCTGTGAGCCTACAAAAAAACTACTGCAATTGTTAGAGGCAGGATAAATAAATCAAACCTAGTCTCACATCTCCACAAATATGCTTAAAAAGTCATTTAAGATGAGCTAGTGTTACATTTATACACATTTGTTTCTATTAATAAAACTCAAAATATATTGTTTTCAAGATAGAAAGAACATTGTCAGAATCTTTCAAACATATTTTGGCATGAACCATTTTTTAAATAATGCATCATAAAATTATATATTATGTTAAAGTTGAATGTCTGTGTAGCTATTTCTTGCCCATCTTAGACTACAGCCTAAGTTGAAAGTAGCATAGATAATAGATTACAATAAAACATAGAATATATGATTATTGTTTATGACTCAATAATAGTTAGTCTCTGATTTGAGTTAAATAAAATGATTGAATTTTATTAAATAAAAAGTTGTAGTTTTGTAATTAAAAATGGCTAAATAAATTATGATTGGTTCAAAATTGTAACAAATTATCTCATTAAGTTAGTACAGCCATAGTTTATTTTTCTTTATCTCGCCTTGGTTAAAATGTGGCCATTATAGCATCTGGTTCAAACACATCGTTTATCAATGGTGTGTGGTTGAAGGAAATAAATTTCCAGAACTTAAGGAACATTTTTGGGTATTTATTATTATTAGCACCACCTGCATCTTACTAACCATTCAGGTATACACATTGGTTATTCAAATATTGATATAGTTAATTCACATTTAAACCCCCCAGATTGGCCATATTTCACATTTAAAATCTCAAGTAATCAATTTCTCAAAAAAATTTATATTTTTTAAAAATTTAATATATGTACTATAGATTCAAAAATGCCATAGTGAACTTTGATAGCCATTTTAATGTTCTTATTTAAAGTTTGTAAAAACATGCATCGTGAAATGTTGGTGTTACTGATAGTAGAAGTATATCTTTACTAGTCATTTATTATATTGAAATGGTGCATTTTAATTTAATGTTTTATTGAGTGCCATTCCTAGTAAAGGGTTGGGACTCTCTCTTGGTAATTGGCCTGGCTGTCTTAACCGTTCTTGAATGTTATCTCCAGCAGAGTGGGCGTGTCTGGGGACTTCATAGGGTCCGTTGTCATCTGGTAGATCTCAGGGGGGGCAGCCTGAGATGGGTCCTCCAGAATACCGGATTCATAACTGCAATGACCACACAGGGCTGGGTTAAGGGTGGAAAAGATGCCATCGTGATCAGACAGTGCCATAAGTAGGGCCAAAGAGGCAAACCATTTATAGGGACCTTTTTTATTTCTAGCATCTAAGGGAAGAATCCGACACCTTAGCTAAGTCAGTAGCGTGTCTGCCTATTGAACTAAGGGTCCCAGGTTTGATTCCTGGCATGGCCGAAAAATTTATCGTTGGTGAAATATGGGTTTACCCTTTCACATTGATAAATTAATGGTCGGGGACTGGATGTTGCGCCTGTCCTAGTCTTAAGTTAGATCATAATGTATATAAAGCTACGACAGGCCTAGCAGGCCGGTAGTGGAAAATATATGACTTGAATAAAAAACTGACCTGGGTCATAGGCTGCTGGAAACAGTTATGGATATAAAATCTAAGGGCATGGCCAAACTGGTGACCTGTTTGCCAGCCTTCAGAGCCTTGTTATATAACAAGGCGGCCGCTTTACATACCAATTTTCTTAGGAAGATCCTTTTAGAAAATACAAACACTTTTTTCTTTGCAGTCAAAATTGATAAATTTTAGTTTTACTACACTATAAGTGTTATTTTATAGGTATTAATAATATCTATCAAAAGTGACAGCTCCAGATCACATGAATTGGCGTATGAATACGAGAAACTAGATCTAGTAGCTTTTCTAGCCCTTACTGTGAAAATTGGACTGTGCATGAGTTCTATCTAGCGACAATAATTTGGTCACAAAAGTGAGTGACATCAGGTATTATATATATATATAATTATAATTTAAGTTATGGCATCCTAGTCACAGAAACCTTAAGACTCTGCAATTAGAGAGAGGGTAGTAACCTAGCTTGGATTTAAAGGGTTTTAAAACTAAAGTCTACTCTATAAAACATTAAGGATGAAGAGGTTTAAGTTTTAGTGGGAAAAACTTTTCATATTATGGGGTGCCAAGTTCTAAACTTCGACTTTGCTTCAAAACAAACATTAGCTTCGACTTCAATTTGAAAAAAATTCTGGCTTCAACAGTTATGAAGCTTTGCCAGCAAAAATATTGACAGTTAAAATACTCAATTTATGTTAAAATTAATGTCATTCTGAGCTGTTTTATACATTACAAATCCATGTTCATAAGAAAAAAATCTGAAATAATTAAATTGTAAATTGTGATAGTAGCTTGATTTATAAGATTAAAATGAAATATTACAAATAATTTTCCAATAAAACATTTTTCAAGTAATTTTAGTACATAGAGTTATATAAATAAAGCAACAAAACTTAATATTTTTCTAAGCATTAACCCACTAACCAATAATATTCTAACTTCAATTCTGCTTCGAGAATATTTCATATATTCAGTTCGAGTTTGCTTCAAATTTAAAGTGGACTTAGCATACTACTTTTACATTATATTTAAATTTAGAAAAATGCATCAATTTTATTACAATGATTACTGTATAAAAGTATTGCAGTGACTGTTTCATCACCTGATATGCATGAGGTTGGCATCCATGCTCCACGGAGCTTTGGTTGTGACTGGAACAGGGATGCCATGGCTGGCTGCATACTGTAGTAAGTCCTGGCGACCTTGAAACCTTTCTGTGAACTCGCGGATCCTCCAAGGGGCCAGGATCTAGGAGGTGAAAGGAGCACTTAGTGACTGTTGTAGTAATCACTTTTACTCATTAGTTTATTGATATTTTATTTTAATACACCATATTTGACCTAATAGAAGATGTAAAGAATGCGAGAAAAGGCCAGTGTGTTTGCAGTTTTTATAGCAAAACTTTTTTATTTTTGCAAAAATAAATAAAATATTGCTTTAGTACAAACATAGAGTTTAATTTTCTTCCCACGATGATGTAGATAGTTGTTGAATATCTGTTGGGGGCAATGGTAAGGGATGACTTAATTTTTTAATAAAGAGAAAAAGTTGTAATGGAATTCCAGGACACCCTTGACATATATTCTAAAACTGTTGAGGTCACTATGTGAAGAAAATTAAATTTTATGTTTCTACTGGAGAATCATTTGATCTATTTTGACCCAACAAAAAAAAGTGTTTATACAAAAACTGCAAAAACACTCCCTGTTTCTTGCAACCCCTTCATCTCTACCTTAACACTTTTAACTTTTACCCCAGATACAATTGGAATCTTCAGCTGTTATCACGTCCTTGCCTTCTATTATGTCAAATATGGTACTGAAATATGTATAGTACATACTTTTCTATCACCAGCAACTGTAACAATAGCATTGGACTAATAGTTCTACTATAAAAGTATTCTAATAGAAAAGTTATTAAAACTATTTGTATACATTCACGTTCCATCAAATCACTTTTAATGGATATTGTCGATACCTTGAAAGTAGAAATAATAAAATAAAATGTTAGTTATGTTGACTGCAAACAATGTTTGTATTTTTTTCCCTACAAGAATCATATTGACTATTGGTATCTATTCTGCTTTAAAACTAATAAAATATCCACCTGGTGCTCTTATGAAAATATTAATTAAAATGAGTTCACTGTGTCAGTCTATTGTTCCTTTGAGGATAGAGTGCCTATAAGTTTAAAAAATCAGGAATAAATATTCCTGATAGAATTATATTTTGCATTAAGATATCAGTTTTCATTAATAATCTGAAAAAATAAAAACCTCATATTTTTTTATTATTTTTGCACCACGTCTTACTACCTGTTCAGGTTATACACATTTGTATTAATTATATTAATAAGTAGGGGATGAGGAACGTTAAATCTAGAAGAAGTGTACCCACATTTGTTGTGGGTAATGTGGAAAACCATTTAGGGAAAAACCACCCTCAGTACACCCAAACCGGTATTTAAGCCTCAGTCTCCCTGGCATCGGCAGTTCAGTCTGTTGCAAGAGTGACATCTTAGAACATGCAGCCACCGAAGCAGGTCTCATGATTTTTAGAATATTAATTTTGGTTACTGTGGCACTGCTACACAAGTTAAAATTATGTTCACCTTCACTTGCGGCCAAAGAGCGTAACAACTGAGTTCGAAACGAACTTGATCGTTGCCTTTTCCCGTCGCCCCATGGGAGACGTAAGTGGCACCTTCCTTACGGGCAGCTTGAACCAGTCCCAGTGAGATGCATGGTCGAGCCAATGACGTCCCCAATAAATATCTCGACTCGTAGATCAGACCAGAACTCACTGCGGGCCACACAAACTCTTTCACAAATGATTCGCGAAGATCCTCGATGATAACCTTCAAAGTAAAAAATGGTGTGAAATCAAATGTAAACAATCACAAAAAGGCAACCCCCTTTTTTTTAACTATTTGATTAATCATTTAATACTTATATTATACAGTCTGATTTTCATAGAATGGGCTTATTTAACAGCTAGTAAAGTTACTATATTTACTTTCATGTATTAAAACGTAAAGTCATGTGATCAGCAGCTGTCAATTTTTATAGATTTATTACATATAAAATAACACCAATCAAAAACATAAAATGTTTTAAAAGTAGACTTTCCATTATTTGTGATCACATTAACAGAATTCCAAATTAAATGGGGTGGTAATTTTTAATTATTTAATAATATTTAAATTAAAGGCATGCTACAATATAACTGTCCGGCAATGTACAGGCCAGTAAAACTGAACGTGTGGATGAAAAATTCAACATGAAATATAAACATAGTTTTGCATTTAAATGTACATAATAACAAAAAGTAAAACTTGCAAAATTGCAAATATGTCATCGAACAAAAGTGGCAACATCTGCTTATAACAAACAAATAATGACTATATGTTATTCAAGTGTACTTATTCAGTGTTTTCTTTTGAGGAAAACCCCTTCGCTATTCTTATCTCAAAAGGTTTTTATTTTTTTAAGGGTCCTTCCTTTGAAAATAAACTGCACTAAGGACTTATTGACTATAGCAGACTACCGTAGATAGAGCTCTAGTTAGTAACACATCTTCTGAGGTGAATCTCTGTCTTGACGAGTTTTGTCACAGCAATAAAACCATTAGTCACATCAGCCATGAACATGATTTTCAAGACCTTGTGTTACAGTAGACCATGACCAACCCTATACGAGAATATTTCGTTCAAATTCCAATGGGGTCTAAAATATCGCCTTCATATGGACAAGTGAATGTGATACTATTATGTAAACTTTGTTTACCCGGTAACAGTTTTGCCTTGACCGACCATAACATGACCCTATCTTATAAGCTGTACCCAGTGACGGGGTCAGGATTTATTAACAGGAGGAGGAAGAGGGGTCTAGAGGAAAGTTACTCCTTCCCCCATCTATCAGCCCGATCTTACCCCACTCCCCTCACACAACTTTTCCTGTTGTACAAATATCTCCCCCCAACCCCACCCCCACCCTGTAACCGTTCCAAGTACACATTCAAATTGTGTTAGGTCATGGATCACTTAACTCAAATAAGTAGGCAATACCATGATATTGATAGACTATAAGCTGTAGAATATTTTCAAGCCGAGATACTGTATAAAAATTCAAAAACTATTATTTATTCAAACTAAAATACATGAAGAACATAAGTAGAAGTTATTAATGTAATAAGAACAGGCTTAAGTAACTGTTTAAGTGGCTATGCCTCTGCTGCATCAAAGGTAATTGGTCATATTAAGTTACCGCCTTTCAGGATAAACAAAGTGTTCAAGTTCTTTGGTATAGTGTGATACCAGCCACATATAAAATCATTCATCCAAAGCGCCAATAAAAACTATTATAAAAATAGCTAACTATTATATGAAATCCAGTATTGGTCCATTGCTGTCAACATTTGATAGGTGGTTATGGTTTTGTAAAATGTCAACATATTTTTCATTCCCCACTAAATAATCTTTTAATACTTGTTATTGTTCCTCAGTTTTCTTTTATTCGCTCAACCTAAGACTACTTGAGACTTGTTCAAAGAAAATACACATAAAAGTGTACGCGAAAAAAATTCGGAACATAGTTTTTTGGGATGAATGCTTAACTATTGTGTGGAGAAAAAAAAATTCCAACACATATAGGCCTACTCTTTAAATGAATTCAAATTTCCCTACAAATGTAATTAATGACAATTAATTCTAAAGCACAAGTTCACCACAGTTATAGTGAACTCCAAATCACTAAAGCCTTGAATAATTTATTTTTGCATGAAGACTTTAATTCCATCAAGATTTGAACTAAAGTCTTTTGAAGGTAGTTGAACATTAACTAAGTTCTAAGTACTGGTTATGGACAGAACCACTTAAAGAAAAGAATAGGAATTATTCAATACAAATTTAATATATTTAAAAAAATCTTCTCAATCATTATATATATATATATGTATATATATATATACCTACCTTTTTAGCACCTATCTTGGTCGCCTTCTTTTTAGCTTCATCAAAGTCCTCCTCTTGCCCTATATTTGCCTGGAATAAAATATATACAACAGTAATTATGCATTTGATTTGAATAAATTACAGCATTTTTTTTTGTTAGATAGTAGAATACAGTAGTCTCGTTAATCCGAACTACGCTAATTCGAAAATCAGGTTAATCCAGACAAAAGTGTAAGAAAAAGAAAATTTAATTTTAAAACAAAATTTATTGTAATAGTACAAAGTAGTGAAAAGAAACAATGTATAAATTCACTCGGTTTGTTTTGCTTTCAAAAATGCTGAAAATAGCATATTCTAGGGTACTTACAACAATTATTTATTTATTTGGCATGTTTATAAAATCAGTAAGTTTCTTTTGTCGTAATGAAGTGAACCTGTTGGCTGACGCAACATTCCACCACCGTCTCATGAACATCTCATCAGCTGGTAAATAGCACACATGTAAACACGCCCATTAGACTTTACAGTGAATGTTTGATTTAAATTATAGGAAAGATTTCGGTTAATCCGAAAATATTATAATTCGAACAGGTCTTGGTCCCAATTAGTTTGGATTAACAAGACTCTAGTGTGCAAACTTTTTTTTAGCACCACATCTTACTACTCATTCAGGCTATACGCTTATGTATTAATTACTAATGGTTTTTAGGGATTAAGAAGGTTATATTTAGAGGAAGTGTGCCCGCATTTGCGTGTAGAGAGAGTCAGAAACTATTTTGGAAAAATCACCATCAGTACACCCGACATAGATTCGAACTTTGATCTTCTCGTCATCTGCAGTTTAGTCTAATGTGAGAGTAGCACATTAGACCATGCGGCCACCTAAGCTGGTAACACAAACTTTATATGTTTGTGTGTGTAGACATTTATTATGGTTAAAGGAAGGTACTGGTATGGTTAAGTGAACTAAGTAACCAATCTTTAGTGCTGGTTTAGTACCTCAAGTTCCTCTAAGGTTGTTTATGTTTGAATCCTGCTCAAAGACTCCAAATTATAGGAGTGGAATGTAATCTGATTTTATCAAGTTGGCCCAATAATAATGATTAAACAATAGTGGTTTTTATTTAATTTTTATGGTAATACATATATTAATACTAATTCACCTATTCACAGTTAAGAACACGATATGGGTGGGGGAGGGAGGAATTGTTAATTAAATACACAAGAATACACCTGAAGAGAGGGTGAAAAAAAACACTATTGGGATTCGAATCTCAGGACCCTTGGTCAGAATCAAGAAAGTTAATGCTGCGAGGACTCTGCTAATAGATTGGAGTGATTAGACCTTACAGATATGATATTTTATTACACATGAATAATGAACAAATATTTGAGAGCTAATTACCATGTAAGCAACGACATCATAACCTTGTTCTAGTAACCACAGAAGAATGCATGAGGTATCAAGCCCGCCACTGTATGCGAGTACAACTGTCTCTTTAGCCATGTCTATAAACAAACAAAATCTTTAAATCCCACAAATGAATATTTTAATGGAATTGTATCTATAGCTCAGTTTTCATTGGAAGAACCTTATATAAAATTCAAACACATATTTTTTTGCAGCCGATATTTACAACCTATTATTATTATCATTATTTTATGGGTATTGATATTACCAGTAAATAACAAAAGTGGCAGCTGCAGGTCATATGACATGACGGTAGATCCGCTGGCTTTTCTAGCTGTCAGGTAAGGTTCTTACTATGAAAATCGGACTTTAGTTATTGACTTATCCTTAATAAATAGTCCAATAAAATTATAGTGTGTTATCAATTTTTAACTTTGTCTATTGATATAGAAAATTTGGTAATTTTTTTAAATATATTTTTATTTGATATAAATGAGGTTATTAGTGTCTGGAAATGCCCTTCTAGTGAGATCCTAAAGCATAAGATAATCGTTATGGTAAAACCAGAGATAGAGAGCAGCTAATGTGATTTAATTTTATTAACCTATTTGAGTGAATATGAGTATATCAACAACATATTTAAAGTAGAACCTCGATGATCCAAACTAATTGGGACTGAAGCTTGTTAATATTAGCAAAAAATTGGATTAAGCAGGAAAATATGGGAGGGTCATGTGGGGAGACAGAGTATTTTCACAAATTTTAAATTACAGTTGAGTTATATAAAAATGTACATAAATTTAACTGATGTAGTTATAGCATGTATAATTTATAAAATATATTTTTACAGTACTGTAATAATTGTTAGTTACAGGAAAATAAATTGTGATGACAACATGTAAATATTTAGTATTAATATCACTGTTTATTATAATGTTCTTTTAACTTTTGAGTTTATTAACCAATAAAATATATGTACTTAATTTGACTTACTGTAATTTGTTTTTACCCCTCGTTTTCCGAGAACTGTGGTCAAATTATCTGAAATTTCGGATTACCAGGGTTTGGTCTAAAGGGTTTTTACAGTACATAAAAGAACAAATACAATGTGTTGGTGTAATAATAGGTATTAGCTACAGTCCAATTTTCATAGGTAGAACATTATCTCACAGCCATAAAAGTTACCAGATCCACTGTCACATATTCATACATGTAATCTGCATATATATAAAGAGAGATATGTTATAAAGGTTGACTGTAGTAGCTTAGATGTACTATATCAGTTTTAATCAACACCACCTTTAATTGAATTTAAATAAAACCTTTATTCAAAAATAAGAGTTGTGTTTCACATATATTAATGAATGGTTGTATGTATAAGATCTTACACAATGAATTATATTACAAATCTAAAGAATAGAACTATTTAGTAACTAGTCCAAAATATATTAAATAGAAAGCAATATGACATGGCTGAAATTATAAAACATAATTAACAAATATCTCACTTACTGAATGATTTGTTATGCTTATCCTCAACTAACAAGTTGAATGTGTTCTTCAATAGTACAATGTTGAAGTGATGAATTCAGTGACCTTTTTAGTGTAGGCCCTATGGTTTATCTCATAACAAAATGATGTCAAGTTCATTGTATGGTTCATTGAAAAGATTGTGATATAACTTTTATATTTCTGTGAAGAACCAACACATTTGTAAACATCATTAAGAATTAAGAATTTGGTATTTCAAATGATAATTTCTCATTTTGCATTTTTCTTTTTTAAGAGTAAAAAAAACAAAAAATCATAAAATAGCTAACTTTATCAAGTAAATCAAAATTACATCCTTACACTATACAGTAATGTAATAAGAATCCTGGTGTTACAGCATGGCCATTTCAATATGGAATTTTATGAACGTTGTGTTGTTTTTAAATGCAAGGTAAATTTTTTTCAGACCAGCTAATTTTTTTAAAACTTCTTCAAAACTTTCTTTTTGACATTGAAGGAAAAAGAATTATCTATAAGTGGGCTCAGCTGTGTCAAAAAAAAAATGACACAGGGATTGGTCCATTCCCCTAATAATAGTCTCTTAAGGGTACTGACTAGCCCTGTTTATTCTTTCACAAAGTACCTCTCACAGGATAACCTCAAACACTTTTTAATTGGTCTAAAGCAAGCTCCTACCCAGTTATTTATTTTGGTGGTATTCTACCTGCAATGACTCATGGCGAAGTCCCCCAACAGGAGATTAAAGGATTTGTTAACATTGAATCTTTATTAAAGCACTTAAGGTTGTTTTTCTTTTAACTTAATTGCAATTTCAGATGTGATTTATATAGGACTCTAATAAGCTACTAGGTTAGTCAGTGAGGAGGAACACACTGATACATTGTTAACAATACTTTTGAGAGGGGTTTTTACCCCCAAACCCACCCACTTCCCCTCAATTACAGCCTTTGTCAAAAGTGACATATTTTGAAAAAATATTCTTCAAATATTAATCATATGATCTTTAAGTTGGATGTGTTTATCGAGTGTGCATAAGCACTTTCTAACAAGGTGATATCTTTCATTATAAAGCTGGGAAATATGTCAAAAAGACAACACAATCATTTGGTAGTTAATTAGACCATCATTCTTTGAAATTGCTATGTAGACAAAGGAAAAAATAGCATCAAACTGTGATTAGAGATATGATCTATGTATTTACCAATGTATTATGCAGCTGTCACCTTTGACATATATCAACATAAGTGATCCTGAGTCAGCCTCGTAGTGTGCTGGATTACCAGTGACAGGGAAATCAGGACTCAAATCCCGGTCAAGTGTATTGAGTGTGGTTTTTCATAAACTGTTACCCATTCTCCCTCCATGCAAATGTAAGTATATTTCCTATAATATTTTACCTTCATCATACTGATTCGATTTGCATAATGAATATGTGTATAACCTGAAAAGCTGCAGGGGAAAAATCTTTTAACAGCTAGTGTTGGCCTTTACTGCTGGAAGATACGGTGGGTAACCTATTTCCTAAGTTGACTACTCCACATTAATTTCTTAGCTGTCTGAACTAAGGTCTGGCAAAGCAATATTAATAATACCATTATATTATGCATAGTATCAGACGAGACCAACTTGTAGTGGAAATTAAAGTTAACTTGTTATAAACAAGGGTTGTAAGTAGGCTTTGTGACAATTCGCTTACCAACGTTTCACTCATACAACTTCCCTTACACCGCTCGTAATTTCAAAACTGTAATGTCAATTTTATAACAGATTGATCTGAATTTTGAAAGAAGTTCAAAAGTAAATTGTACCATTTTAAATCATTATGCCCATTATAGATAGATATACAGCGATAAGAAAAGATGATCTAACCTTCAAAACTCATTAAGACACCAACTTACATAAAAGACCAGCACCAAATCCACCCAAAGCCATACAACTACAAGAAGTTTATGCGAATTTCCATTATGAAAATGTTAGCGCTTGATGAATTAACTGATGATCCAAAAGACGTGCCAACCCCTCATCCTTACTTCAGTAGTGAGAAAAAGCAGAATATATTAAAGGTATGTAAAGTAGAGCATGTGTATTATTTATTTTAAATACTATGTATAAATGATGTATTTATAGAATACAGAACAGTAATTAGTACATTAAGTTGAAGTTAAAAAGATGTATGTGCTTCTTTTAAGAATAGTGTGTGGCGAAATCGCATGTGTACAATCATCTTGAACAGTTTCTAACTACTGGCCAGGTCTCTTTGGATCATAGGTCTCTCCAACGTATTCTTTCATCCAACCAACTCTCCTCCTCCAAAATAGCCCAGTTTTCTCCTCTCTACTCCACACTTCTCTGCATTCTCTTGAACCACCTGTCTTGGCCTCCTGTCCCCTACTTCAATATCCATCTTCTTTGGTATCTTCTCCTTCATTATCCTTACATGACCGTACCCTCTTTATTCTGTCCTACACCGACTTCTCTTATCTAATACACCGCGCCTCAGTACCTGTTCAGGTTTTACGCCATAGTACTTCTCAAAAATTTTATTTTACAGGCTTGAATTCTGCTTCTATCCTGCGCCAGCATTATCCGTTTCCACTACCTATGTCTATATTGGGACGTACGGTAGTACATCCTGTAGAACAACCCTTTACACTTTCTCGGCACATCCTTGCTTCAAATGATATTTCTCACACTTCTGAAAAGAGTTTCTGTTTACCTCCCTCCCTCTCAATTCCCAGGTATTTAAAGCTTTTCACTATCTTCAACTGTTCCCCTCCTACTGTCATACTGCTCATGCACCTTTCATCCTTGTAATCAGCATCTCACTTTTCCTCACATTATACCTCATTCCATATATCCAACTGCTCCTGAACGTCTTTCTTCTTATTGGCACATACCATTAGGTCTTCCACAAACACCATTGCTTTCATGCTTCTCTCCCCAATTCTTTCTAATGATGATCCACTGTGCGTACAGTATTTAAATTATAAATTATAGTGAGGGGCGGTGGAACTAGGAGGGGGCATTATCTCCCTGAAAAGAATTTGCCCCCTCACCTCCTTCCTAGAGGTTTCTTCTAAGATCTAGATGAATATAATTTTAAAGAATCATCATAAGAGGACCACTCCAAAAATAGTTACATAAAACATCCAATTTTTAAAAATGTGCAGGACCACTTCAAATAGTTTCTAAAAGCAACCAAACTTCAAATAAATTCTTAGGAAGACTACCCCAAATAGCTTATAAAAATAAACTGATTTTCCAAAATTATGGAGGAGGACCACTCCAAATAACTTTTAGGGGTTTCAAATTTTCTGGAGGGAGGGGGAGGGGGGTTCAAGGCAAGTCTCTAAAGAAAACCTTATTTTTTACTACCCCCTCCTCACATACAAATAAGGTTTCGTTCGCTGCCATCGATTGTAGATCAGTACATTTGACAAGTGAAAAAAAAAGTAGTGTTTCACTTTACACTGGTTTGGAAAAAACACATTGTAATAACAGGGTGTGCCTGTACTTAGTTTTCCCTGAAAGGTAACAGGCTTACATTGACTGATGACACTATCTTATGACTTATAAGACACACAATTTCTTATTGGAACCATGCAACATGAGAATAAACACTTGTAAGAACCATTTCAACTAATTAAATGTGAGAAATGGATAACACTTTGCTAAAAGGTATTTTAGAAAAGGCACTATATTCAGTTTTATGAGTTCTATTGTAATAGTAGTACGTACTCCACTGAAATACAGTAAATTGTCATAGATTAAACACTGAAAATTAGATCGCTGGGAAAGGCCTACATACCAAAAAAATTATAGGTCTCAAAGTGTTTTACTCTCTTCTGCTGAAGAAGGGGACTGATGTATCCCGAAAATTTCCTAATTATGTGTTTTGTTATGTTTTTAATTGTAATCTTTGAGACCTAAAGCTTTCTGGTAGGCCTTGCCCATCCATCCTCTTTTCAATGTTTAATTTAAAATAGCCGTTTTGGCACAATTTTTCCTTTTGAGTAAATTGTAATTTTAATAAAACAAACGGTAGCACTAGTTATAACTATAGTGCCAGTATCTAAGGAAGTTATGTAGCACATTTCACACTCAGTAATGAACTGTTATGATATAACAAAAACTAGATAGAAAGAAAAAATTTTTTCTACTCAATCTAAGGCAACCTTTGCTATAGTTCTTTGTCCAGTGACAGCGGTGTAAATTGTGAAAACACTCTTTTAATCATACCTATTCTTTCTTACATAGAATAAAGTATCCCAAATGTTAAAAGAGCTTTTCCTTAAACATTTATAAAACTAGCATTTATGTTTTATTTACAAGGGATGTTTTTTAAGTAAGGACCATTTCACAATAAAATAAAACTACTAAATATTGTTGCGTATTTTTTTAACCAGATTCTACATACCTTAAGCTACTTTTCAACAGTTTCTGTTGTTTTAAAAACAACGGTTGATGAAACGCTTTCCTCGCAAGCAGCAAACTTCTATTACAAGGGTTTACAAAAACTTCACGATACAATTGTTTAGATAATAATGGAATATATATATAAAACTGAAGATATGTACAATCTGATTTTTTTAATCATCCAAAAATATTTAGTACTTATTTTATTGCAAAACAGTCTTTAATTTTAAAAAAAACTCATAATTTTTCATAATTATTTTCAAAAATGAACGGATGTATTTGAATGGTAGGCCAAGGTTAAAATAAAAATTCTTTAAGATACCGTAGTGTAATATATTAATTTTATTTAAACCATTAACAATGCTAAATCTTAAATAAAATTACAGCTCTAATATTTACAACAAAATACATATTTTAAATGTACACAGTTTTAACATATTTTGTTAAAAAATACTGTAACTTCACTATTATCTTTAAACCAACTTTGGGTAAAACAGATTTACACAAAAATAACAAGATCAGTAAAACACTTGATTTAAAACTTATGTTTTAATTTATATTTTATCAATTAATTATTTTGCTTCAACAAATTGAGAATGCTCAATCACCTGTCACAATTTGTGATAAATTGGGTAGTTAATTTTAATAAATTATATCTGCTAGGGTGTGAAGTGTTATTTTCATCATAAATATTTTCAAATCAAAACAAAAGATTTTCCAAACAAATATGAATAATTTCTCATATGTATAGTGTCTAAAAGTTAATCAAGATATACCTAAGTTACTATTATTTTTAATACAATTTTGATTGTAGTTTAATATATTTATATTTGGATAGTATGTACATATGTATGAATAAATAATATATTTAAATTATTAAATATGCATACATTCAATATCAAAATAATACTATAATTTCATTTAATTTTTGGAAACTATCAACAAAATGTTGGTTGGTTTGTATTCCTAACAAAATAAATACTTGTTATTAGCTATATCTCTTTAGGGGAATATAACATAGTAGTTAGTTTTGAAATGATATTAATAATCCTGTTTGAAACACACAGAAAAAATAAAACCCTTAATTTATTATTTAAATTTCTTAATATTTGTATATCCTTATACCTTTATTGGCTAAAAATACTATGTTTAATTATTTAGGGTGAATTCTAATTTTAATATTAAAAGAACATATTTCGCCTAGTTTTCCTAAACTTTAATTAATCAAATGCCAAATATTGAGTTAATTTGTAATTACCTTTCCCGGCCCTTTAAACGGTATTAAAAAAGAAAGCCGGTTCAAAAATAGTTGCCCAATTTGTAATTTTCATTTTCAATGACTGGCGAGAGGTCATTAATCAAAATTACACAATAACTACATGTGTTTCTATCTAAAAAGAGATCTAAAAGTAAGTTACACAAAAAATACAAAATTAAAACTCACAAACAAATAAACAAAAAAATCACAAAACTATACTAAACTCCTTTAAACAACTTCAAGTCTTTTATCAAAACTTATCCAAGTGCATAGAGCTTAATAAATTTAATAAATGGATTTTAAAAAGGTTTGGGTAAGAAAAAACAAAAACGATACATAGCCGATTCTTACTAACACATCAATATAGTAAATTTGAAATTTAACACATTTCATTATTAACTTTGATGTACCAACAGCATATGAATAGTTTGTATAAAATACTTTGGCTTTAAAATTATATACAGCTTTTTTAATTTTTCAATAATTTGATCATACAATGAATGCAAACAGTAATTTCCACACAGGTGCCATCACTAGTTTGTGTCTACAATAGGCCATGACAGACTGCTTATAATACAAAACATGCATTAAAAATTAAATAATAGCTTTCAGAAGGTCAAATTGGCTCAATGAATAGTGAATTTATTTTAGAATCCATCTCAAATGTTGAAATGACCAAAGTCAATATTTAACAGTTTCACTTGTCGAAGGTCCTGATATTTTCCCCAACAAAGCTTACAAAACAAGAATTCTTTCAGGTTAGCTTCCTTCACTATCACTTACTTTACATTATTGTACAGTGTTTCTACACTGTCTTATTATACATTTCCAAGCCATTAAGCAATAATTTATTTTATAAAAAAATAATATAAAAATGTCTAGCCAGTTCCAAAGAAAATATAGTTTGTAGGGGGTATACCACAAAATATCTCAAAATTTAAGCATGTTCATATAATAATAACTTATAAATTAAGGACTGTACAATATAGTTAACCATGGTACAGTACTAAATTTTAGCAGAATGGCAAAGAATATATTTTTGGACACGTAACCAAAATTGATACTAGGGATGGGCCCTAGAATCTCTTGAATCCTTAGGATATTCGAGATTGGAGAAAATTTTGGATTAGAGACTCAAATCCTTAAAAAAAAAAAACACTATCAATTTCTCAAGTGAAATTCGTTTTAGAGGTTTTATGTTGCTTGTAGGTGGTCCACAACCAATAACTATAGGATGAACTTAATCAGGCTACAGACCAGTAATTTAACATTTAAACGAATGTACTAGTATTATAATAAAGAATGATAACATTTAGTTGATATTTTTATTTCATATTCTATAATATTATATTTCCTCTGATGTTTATAATTTTTTCCACGATTCAGATTCGATATTCACAATTCGAAGGTATATTGGAGATTCGGATTAAAAAATAGAGTATTGAACCCAACTCTAGTTGAAAAATTCCTGATTTTTCTCAGTTTTTCAGTCAAAAAATATAAGTTGTCACAATAATGTGTTTTCAATCTTATTAACATTGTTTTCATCCAATTGTTTACTAAAGAATTATCAAAGACAAATATGTCAGCGTTTTTGAAAAATTACATTAATTTATAATAAAACTAAGTTAATTTAAAATGACATTGACTTAGTTTGTAATAAACTTCTATTTCATATTGAGAAAATTATTACAAAAATATTTGAGACTTGCAAGCATATCAACCCTGTTAACACATCTCGTCCATGGCAACATTGTTTTTAGAATTTTAAAAAACAAACCAATATTATATTTTATTAGATACTTTCTTACCAGCCAAAAAAATATTATATTTCTTAAATGGTGTGATATTTGTGGTGTAAACCAACTTGCTTTAAAATTATGTAGCATTTACTTGGGTTTATAAAATGAAATTTAATGAAAACTAGGGAGTGATCAAAATTATAGACTATGTTACCTATAAAACATTTTCTTTTGCGTAGCAGAACAATTATTACTGTCCAAATCGGTAACAACCTTGTTTCAAAACCATTTCTTTGTGTTACTTTACAGATAGTAGAGATTTCTTAACATCATTCAGTCTTCAACTAAAGAAATATGCTATTGTAAATTAAAAAAAAAAAGCCTCATTAACTCTCAAAGCAAAATATATGCAGTGCATAATTAAAATAGTGAAATCTTACCATATGAATATAATTATTAAGGCCCAAATTCAAATCATAAAACTGGAATGATAACACCTTTAATGCAATTTTAATATCTTCATGCAACAAACATAATAATAATAAATCAAGTGTAAGAATGAATCAAATAGGCTACCTCACCAACTAAATTGAAAATAGCTCTTATAGAGGAATGTGCAGCTTATTATGTAAAATTCTAAAGACTATTTATGTGGATACCCCGAACAGGTAATAAAACATGCTGTAGAAAAAAGTGTGAAAGTTATAATGGCAAGCTAATATTTACTACAAATAATTAAGTTATAAATGTGGTGCTTAAGATTCAACTGTGGTTCACCTTAAGTCAATGAAATATATAGCTCTTAAAAACTGTTCACAAATGGTCAATAGTCTACCACAGCTTGGTTGCTATTGGCTGGGAGTATTTATTCCCCTTTTTAATTTTAGATTGATTCAAATTTTTGATTACTTTATTAATATATCTATAGTAAAGTTTAGGCAGAGTCTACAATAAAACTGCACACAGACAACCAAACACTATCTGCCGGCCATTTATTACAAAAGATCTTGAATTAAAGTTTAATAAAATGTTAATACAAAGTATAAATAAGTTTTAACTTGGTAAATACAAGTACAAAATGTGATAGTTAAGAAAGAATTTAGGCCTAGTTTTTTTTAAATGTGAGATAGGATTAAATAACCTTATAGCACATTCAGATCTTGATTTAAGCTAAACACACAGATTATTGCATATAATTAAAGGATGTTTTTTCATAGCTCTAACATCTAAAAACACCCGCCACTTTTAAGTTTTGACTGTTGTGAATGCATCCCAATGTCTCGACATCCCTGGAACCTATCCAACAGGACATAAGCATCATATGATAAAAAGATAGACGACAGGTTTTGGACTAGCGTATTCTATTATAAATTATCTCTCTAGTACAGAAAAAAAACACACTAGTTTTAAATTTGTTAAAATATTTCAAAGTATAACTTTTGTTATTTGAAGATTTACATTTTTACAAAACCCTCGTTCAACTTTTGTTTTAATTATAATACAAGTTTTGCAACATGAACGTCCTCAGAGCATAATTCAAATTATTACATTATACATTAAAATTGATCATCAATTCTTATTCAAGATTTAATTTTAGTAATCTCTAAATTTCAAAAAATTGGGTATATGTTTATAAATATAAATAATATTGAGTGACAAACAATTAGATATAAAGGATTACATTTTGTTTAAGCATTGTTCCTTCTCCTAAAACTTGCATATTCAGTGCTTACCTACATTGTCCATCTGGTGTACATAAGAATAATATATTTAGTGTATAAATAATGGAATGACTAGAATAATAATAGCAATGATAAAAGAACAAATATTTCAAAAAAGTACACAAATGATAAATAGGTTTGATAACAAAAGATTGTATTCCACTTTCAGCTGGCCACTAATCCAACAATTAGAATTCTGCCTTACCAAAACCTGCACTTAAATGTACAGATCCTCATTTTAATATTTATTTTTGTTATTAAAAACCTATACTTTACTAAATTATGTACAAATAGTGTGACCAGTATATTACCAAACCCCAGATAAAATTCAACGTTGTGCAGTGGCAAATGTGTGAATGTATTTAAATAAATAAGAAGCTTCATCCAAGAAGCCTAGCTCTACTCCATCTATTGTATTTTGGTGCTAACCAAAGGTTTATGCTCTTAACTATATTTTATACATTTTATTTTTTAATTTATTTTATAATGTTATCAAAGAAATATTTTACAATTTTTATGTTTCACAAAGAAATATGTTCATATTAGATATGGTATAGTTCACTAGTAGATGGTTTTGAAAGTTAATAATAAATAATGTTATTTTTTAGAATATGTAATTTCAGGTAGCTACACAGCAACATAAATTATAGGCAGTAAAGAAATCTAGAAAATATGTTTTGTAGCTGTTAAGTTTGATTCTTTAAAGGGAACACAATGAGGTAGAAAATTCTAGACCCCTTCATACAAAATAGAAGATAATTATTTTATGTAAAATAAATAATCAATAGGACAGCTAAGCTACTCTTGACCCATAATGAAAAATTTTTCAGAGTGCAAAACAGTCAAATATAAGAGTTTAGCTTCAAATAAAACAGACCATCTAAAAATACTTGAATAATTTAAATAATGACATATTGGATTGTAAATTAATTGTTCACTTACAAAATATGTTTTATTCTCTATAGAAATATGATTATGTAACAAAATATATATCAGATGAAAAATTATTATTCTACTTTTAAAAATTTTATAAACATTGGAAGATGGGCAATTTCTACACACCAGAAAAATGTAGGCCTAAAAGGTCACAATTAAAATACAACAATCGTAAACAATAAAGTCTACATCTACTAAGCCAGTTGAATGTATTGAACCTATTAATAATATAATTTTTTTAAGTGTTTATTAATGAGGCTCAATGGTTAAATGATTTTTTAATAAATTATTATTAGCTGTTTATTAGTTTAGTTTTCTTTATTTTTTATTTCTATTATTATATAAAAAAATTAAATATTGTACTTTGGTTGTAGTTTAAGTGTGAAATTTTGTACAAAATCATTAGAGAACTGATGAAAAATGTGACAAAAATATATTATTAGTTTTGGCTTCATTTTTTGATTTTTTTTAATCCTACACATTTAACTAGATTGATGTGGTTGGCGAGGTCCTTGTGTAATAGTGGCCAATCTGTCTTCAACTTGGACTTTTATTTTAATGAAGGTGTCTTAGATTTTCTCAGAGCAGAATGTATTTGAAAGCCAAACTAATAAACAATGAAACTAAGAGATATAAATCGATCACTGCTGAAAATACATAGAATAACTATCAATAGCTCATAATAGTATTAAAATTTAATTTACCATACAATTGAAAAAGAAAAGTGAATAAGTATCTCGCTAAAATCAGGTCAAAATTATTATGATAGCTACGTGTATGTAATTAATCTTTGGACATGTCTTTTATAGATCACTTATCTTACATGATAGCCTACGAGTCTTTGATGAAAGCCTAATAAATAATTGATATTTTCAACAAGTTAATAAGTAGAAAATTAGGCAGAGACTATAAAAAATGTTCAGTCCCAATTATAATTTCATCTGAAGTACAATTAAAATAAATGAATAAAGTATGTTTAAATTGAACAATAACATGTTATGAAAGGAAAATAAATTATTTTCAACTAATATTGGGGTGCCTAGGACCGTTTTTTTTATAGTCTGAGACAAAGATGGGAATTAAAATAAATATTTAGGCCTACTTAAAAAAATTTGGTTCTTAAATTTTGCTTCAAAATTGTAAATATGTTTAAATTAGCTTTTTATATGGGTCTATAAATTATACGTTACTAATATATATGAAAATGAAATATTGTATAATGTTAAAATAACTATTTTTTATGTGGGAGAACTAGTTTTTGATTTCAATTTTTTAAAGTTTGCTTATTGGTTTGTTCATGAAAATTCAGGAACTATATTCCTAGTATTGGTATCAAGGCAAGATTTCCTTTCTTTCCCTTGAAAATCAAGATTTAATTGCTTTGGATACCCCAGGGCTTAAAGAGAACATGGTCAGTTACATACATTTTTACAAAGAGAGTGGTGACACACTGCGCCACATCACCAAACACGAAGTGCCAATTCAGAGATATATATAGACTTTATTTAAAGATAGAAGGCTATTTGTTTTCCTACCAACAACGCTCACTCAATTTCCACCAAAACAGAAGTTCGGGCTAGTCCACTAGTTGCTGAGGGATGAAAGGTTGCTTAGGAAATCTTCTGGAGTAAGAATATGAGAGGAACCTGGAAAAAAAAAAGCCACACACTTAAAACCCAGCTATAATATTGAATGAGGAAATAATGTGAACTAGGAGTAGATTAAAACGAAGGGATAGGGAAGAACATGATAGGTCATAAGCTTGCCTGCACCAGACTCATCATCAACTGTTTCCAGCCTGTGGCCAGGTCAGTTTAGTAAAATACCTCCATCTTCCTCTGACCTGCCACCATTCATCTTCCCTCACTCGCACACTTACTGTTATCTGCTCCTCCCATCTTTTTCTTGATTTCCCTTGCGGTCTTTTTTCTACTTCATCTCCGTCATCCTCCTCGAGTCTTAACTTATCCATCCTCATTATTGTGGGATACAATGTTAACAGAGACGGGATATAGTTTACTTTCTATTTCTACCTGATGAAGCTGTGTTGCAGTGAAAGCTTGAAGATAATATGACAACCTCATTGGTACAAACACAGACTAAATATCAGTATCACCTAATCTATTAATTGGTAACAGTAAGGTCAGGGTTCGAATCCCAGCTAGGTGTACTGAGCGTGATTTTTTACAAAACTGGTTTCCCACTTACCTCCCACACAAATATGGACACATGTCATCTCAATTGTGCCTTCCCTGTCCTTACTCCATTACCATAATTAATAATGGTATTAACAGCTTTAGTGGCTGCATGCTCTAAAGCGTCACTCTCCCAATAAAGTTGAATGTTGATGACAAGACGATAGACGGTTCAAATCCTGGTTAGGTCTATTGATTATGGCTTTACTAAAATGGTTTCCCACTCTCTTCCAACCCAAATGTGGGTACACTTCCTCTTAATTCAACTTTCCTCATCCCCAACACATTAGCGTGATTAGTACATAAGCCTGTATGGCTAGTAAAATGTGGTGCTAAAACTAAAATTCATGAATTAATATGTGTATCGCTTGAAAGAGTATTAATACATGGTGCTAAATATAATGTGTTAGAATAATGTGTGCAGAAGCTGAGATATTATTTTTTAAATCTCAATCATTTACAATAAAGATCTGAATGTATTTTTACTTTTTTGTTTGTATGCACAGTTCAACAGTCATGCACAACATTTTACAGTAACACAAGCCGACTTAACTATCTGTTACTCACCGATGATCACTTCCCAGTTCTTGACAGCATTGGTGACTTCATACGCACATCTTATTTCTGAGAAACAGAGACCACCGACGATGAAAACTAAGAGTCGTGGGACATTCTTCACAGTCTGTTGTCCCTTGTCCTTGTGCCAGTGGCCATACCTTGCGCTAATCATACAAAATAGAAAAAGAGTTAATGTTTAGACTAGAGATGTCACAATTACAGATTTTAAAAGTTCCTATGATTATATTTTAACCGTGAGTTTTCAACTGTTGAGTAGGATTCCTTAATATGTACAATTTCAATCCTACCAAACATCCAACCTCACATTATAAATATATTATTTATAAGAATAGGACCCTTAAATCTTCAAATCCTCTAGGATAGTCAAGATTCCTGATAATTTCGGATTCGAGACTCAAATTATTAAAAGATTTTTTTTTTTTTTTTTTGTCAAGTTAATTTTGTTTTAGAGCTGTAGTACTGCTTTAGTATGACCAGAGAGATAAAAGGTTTATGCGAGGAGGACTGCACTAGAATGGACTCATAGCCTGCTTAATTATCTAGAAAAGGAAGATAACACACTCCAATCTGACAAAGGGATGTTACAGAAAATAAATAGTGGGATAAGGAAAAAGGAATTAGCTGCAATGAAGCAGAAGACCAATACAAACTTTTTAAGTGGTGTGTCCATTTTGAGTATAATGTGCATTGGTTTAAAGTGTGATTTTTTTTATTATCTTAGTGTGTGAAATATAATGATGTGTTCAGAAATGCAATCACGATAGGTGAGTACTAGTTTTAATTTAATGTGCTACAATCTCTTGTTTTACTAAATATGCGGATTATCCGCGGAACTTGTCCCCTCCATTACTGCGGATAGTCGGGAGTGAACAGTATTTATATTTCCTCTTATGTTCATAATTTTTCAAAATTCAGATTTGAGATTCTGGATTCAAAAGGAAATTGGATTTTGGATTCAACCCAAATTTATTTATTTATTTATTTATTTATATAATGTACAATAATGTGGTTGAAAAATAATCAGGGGTGTGCAAGTACTGAAAAATTCGAGTTCCGAGTCCCCATGGAGTGTAAGGAAGTGTTGTAGAGGGCGTACTTTGTACCCATTGTCACACATGCAGCAAAAACATGGACAATGTAAGAGAGACTAGGAAAGTGAAGGCCATGGGAATGAAGATCATGAGGAGCATGTTAGCTGTCACAGGAGAAACAAGATTAGAAATGAAGTTATCTGGGGAAGAGTGTGGGTACAGAGAGTACATGAGATAGTAGAGGACCAAACTGACCCGGCCACAGGCTAAAAACAGTTGATGATGATGAAGATGATGAGAAACATTGTGCAGTAATGTAAAGTAGTGAAAGTGAAGGAAGCCAACTTGAAAGGTATTAAGTTAAGGTTAGACAGGGACTAACACATTTCTCCCTTCATTTCTTCTTATACTCTACACATTTTCACAGTTACACATAGTTTTTAATTCCAAGATATATTCCTTTTCATATAAAGATACATAAATAACATATAAAACACAAAAATAAATAAAATGGAAAAATAAACTAAAAAGTGCAAATTTAATCCTCCTAGCGAAAGAAGAAAAATGTTGGAAGAATCCTATGCACAAAGGTGATATCTTCTTTCTTTATTCTGTCTTCTATAGTATAAATAGTAAAACAAACCATAGAAGAGATAATAAAGAAAGAAGATGTCACCTTTGTGCATTGACTTTTACCCATATTTTTCCTCTTTTCGTATGTGGTTTTTTTTCATTAAATGTGTACTTTTTAGTTAAGAGTTTATTTTTCCTTTTTCTTTATTTTTATCAATTTCCATTACTATAAAATCATTTTAGCCAATGGGCCTCCTCATTGCTAAACAACATAAAGAAAGAAATAGGGAGTTGCAGGCTCAAAGAATTCTTAATATTGCTTAAACGCCTTGGAATTTGAAACCTAAAAATTGAGGTACTGAAAATTGTGATATTAAAATTAAATCTATATTATTTCAATCTCAGTAAGAACGAGGGAATTGAGTTTAACCTTCTTAGTTTAAAATAAACATACTATATATGGTGCTTGATGTAATTTGCCAAATTATTATTTGACTTATCGTTAAGTTACCTTGTGGGAGCGTGGTAACCGGAGGATGCAGTCCTTCCAGCGAGGAATGGGAAATGTTTAAGGTCAAGCTTGTCCTCAATAGATTCCTCCATAATGTCTTTCACAACCGGAGTCCATCGGGACATCTGGTATGTTTGTTCCGTGATGCGCTCCTTGCGAGGGACTTGGTAGATCTTCTTACGATTACCCTGACAATATAGGCAAACGCTCAAGTTGTTTAGAGGCTAAAATTGTTCTGATATACACAAAATTTAATGTTCCCCTACCTCAGCCTGAAATAATTACCCTCACCTACCGGAGTGACCCGAAAAAAAGACAGTTTTTTCCCCCAAAAACTATCTTTATAAAATCTTTGTGCTACCTATAATCTCTTACTTCGATAGTATATAACAAATTTTCAGAAAATGGTATACCGTTTAAGACTGCATATAGTTATACATACAGTAGTGGCCCAAATTTAGTATGATGTTTTTCTCCCAAAATTGTTATTTCTATAACTGTATCCATATTATATGTGGAGCCTAACTTTTTCAATGAAAATAGCGTATGATTGTGTGCCAAATAAGCAACTCTTGGCAAATTATATTTTTCTTCAGAGAGTCAGTTTTTCCGTTAAGTTTACAGGTTTACCCTGAAAAGAATAATGTAAAAGTTTATTGTTTCCACTGTAGCTATCTCAAATGCGTTATCACCATGGAATCAAGAGAGTTAAGCCTGATCGATATTTTTAGGATAAGAAAGGTGCACAGAATAGAAAATAATATTGCGGGGTTGACAGTGTACCCATGTACCCATGATGGTATCCATATTTCAATATTAATCTAGTCAGTTTTATTATGAATGTGATGGTAGATTCATGCGAACAACCTATTACTAATCAAACCATGCGCATCATAGATATGTAGAACATCAGTTCAATAATATTTGTCAAAATCAAGAAATTGTAAATTGTGAGAAGATCAAATTTTTCCAAATGAAATTAGAACCATATTGACCCAAAAATAGCCCATTCTATTTTCACAAAAATATCCTATAAAAAAACCTTAATGCACCCTAAAATCACACCCTTAGATAATATGTAACGAATGTTGTACCTATGAGGACTGCATGTAGTTATATTGTCATATATAGCTAAATATTTTATAATCTCCATAAAAGATGGTGCTCTTAAATGCTTGGCTTAAACAAGTTATTGAAAAATAGATGACCCTTGACTAAGCATTTAATTTATTTGTTTATTAAGTTTGGAATAGTATTAATCTTTTGTTGTGATACTTCGCTTTCAAAAATACCGATATAACTAAAATATGTTCACCTCTGAAACTTTTTTTTTGCTATGGAAATATGACCATTAAATTCCAGATTTATTTTACAAACTATATAATATGAAGAAAAAACTACAAAATTATATCTCTGCCTGAAGGAAAGGGGTAACTTATCTTTTGAGGTAAGAATGTAGTTGCTGTATTAATACATAATAAATAGTAAATACATAGATATGATTAAAAAAGCATCTCTCAGCCAATGATTAAGACACAGTTAAAACAACAAATTTAAATCTTAGTAAAAAGACATAAATAATATTTAATTTCAAAGTGATCATATTTTTAGGGTGCAGCCTTTATTCGGAGGAAACTTATTTTTGAGTCAATACGGTATTTTTATGTTTGACGATAGATTTTGTACCAATAACTAAGAGTCAGGTGCACGTAGCATTTTCTAAGTGTAGGCAGTGTCACTTATACAATTTACAGTAAGCTTTAGGGGTGTGTGAAGCTTCAAAAACTTTAACTTGACTTCAAAAAAATATCAGCTTTGACTTCGCTTTGAAAATAAATTCTGGCTTTAGTAATTATGTAGCTTCTTCAATAAAAGTAGTGACAGCTAAAATACTCTGTTTTAAATTAATGCAACTTTGAGCTGTTATGTAAGTAACAATCATAATAATCCTGCGAAAAAATCTTAATTGAATTACATGTTGGGATTAAACTTGAGTTATCAGGTTAGAATTATATTACGAGTAAAATAAAACACTTTGTAGATGATATTTTAAGTTTAAATTGGCCTGCCGATGATTGGGAGATCAAGGTTCAAAACCCAGTTGGGGCTACTGAGGTTTGTTTTCCTAAACGGTTTTCCACTCTCCTTCCAAACAAATCTGGATACATTACCTCTAAAATGGTTTTTTCGTCCCTACCAAATAAAAGTTATTATCATAATTATGGATAACCTAGATAGGTAGTAAGAAACGGCAATTATAAAAAGGCCCAATAAAATATTTTTCCAAGCATGAAACAAATAACAAAAAATATTTGTCTTACGATAATATTTAATTTATTAGATTAGGGTTAATTTCGAAGTGAAAAAGTGGACTTGGCACACCCCTATTATGGTTCCAATTTCAAATTCACTGTATGAGTCACCAGTAAACACAACAGATACTCACATCCAGCACCACGTTGATGCCAAGGTTGGCCATGTTGATTATGGTCTGCTTCTCCTCTGGTTTGATTTGTGCATGCTGGATCAACTTTGTGAGGTTCTCGTCACTGATGCCGTTCTTTGAGATAATGTAGAGTGAGATGATGCGCATTTTGTCACAGTTGGACACAGACTCATCTAGCAGGATTGGCACAATGTTGCGCATGTGGTCCTTGATGCGCTCACCCTCTGCGTCTGTACCCATTGCAAGATCCTAGCACAAAATATATTACCAACTTAAAATGAAAATCAATTGAACATTTAAAAGCATATATTGTGTTCCACATAGTTGTGTGTGCAAAAAACTTTATTTTCTGAAATTAATTATTAAGTTATTACAATGTTATGTTTTCTTAACATGATTCAGATTCAATATACGGATCTTGTAGATAAAATTAAATCTAGCATTTGAGATTCAAATTTGAGATAAAGAAAGCTCAAACCAGTCTCAAATTGTGATAGGTAAATTTCCCCTCACCTGTTCCACCTTGCACAGCTTGTCAACATAGCCCTGGTAAACTTTCATGCAATCCTCTGCCAGATGCAAGTGTGTTGAATACTTGCTCAGTTCCTTCTGATACTGTGGCATCTTTTTGATCATCTGCGACAAGTCACGCATAGACTGTTTATCGCTCTGAGGAACTCGTTTTGAGTCAATAAACTTCTTCAAGTTTTTTGTCACATTTCTGCAAAAGATTTTAAAAAATACTTAAAGATGTCAAAACTCAATTTATTAATTTTTACCGAGATTGAAACAATCGAGAATTAATCTTAATCTTCAATTCGTGGTACAGGGAGTGCATGAGATAGTAGAGGAAGCAAGATTGAGATGGTATGGGCATGTAATGAGTGATGGAAAAAGTGAGGATAGTGAAGAAAATTTTGGAAATGAAGTATGTGGGAAAAAGACAAAGGGGAGGAGGCCAAGAAATAGATGGGAGAAGCAGATAACATAAAGTGTTCAAGTGAGAGGAGAATAATGGAAGAAATTAAAGGAAGAAGAGTGGTGGAAGGATAAATGGAATGATGATGATGATGATTATGATGATGATGATTCCATTTTTTATACATTGATTCTTAGTTCTTATACCGCAGTATGACAAAGTGATAATATGTATTATTTATTTATTCGAGGTATTTAACGTGCACTTTTGGAACCAAATGATTATATCAGAACACAAGAATTTCAATGAGTGAGCATAAAAGGCCCAAAACCAATTTTATCACTAAGGTTATTTTCACATACCTTCCAGGGTTCTTTTACATACACATGCCACAATCGACATAGGTCCGACGGCTTTACTTCCCCTCCAAAGGATGTTTTGCTACATATTTTTAACACTCAAGAAAAATCTGTCGACCCCAGCTGGGTATGAACCTCACAAGAGTCCTGAGGCGAGCACTTTACCCCAAAACCAGTGAAATCAATGTAATGATATTTAAAATAGAAGCTACAATATCTATAATTGAATAATTTTTTGATGTCAATAATTTGTTTGCAGTTTCACTTCAATAGTGGCCTATTCCAAATTTTCTCAACATCATCTGTGTATTTTTGTAATCTTCCAAGTTATTTTTACTTTTTACATTTTTTTTAAATACATTACATAAGGTAAATGAATAAATATTATTTTAATGTGATATTGGATGCATTAAAAATGTAAATGTGTAGAAATTAAAAATCACAAGAGTCCTGAGGCGAGCACTTTACCCCAAAACCAGTGAAATCAATGTAATGATATTTAAAATAGAAGCTACAATATATATAATTGAATAATTTTTTGATGTCAATAATTTGTTTGCAGTTTCACTTCAATAGTGGCCAATTCCCAATTTTCTCAACATAATCTGTGTGTTCTTGTGATCTTCCAAGTTATTTTTACTTTTTACATTTGTTAATTTTTTTAAAAATACATTACATAAGGTAAATGAATAAATATTAATTTAATGTGATATTGGATGCATTAAAAATGTAAATGTGTAGAAATTAAAAAGAAAATAAGAAAATTGAGGTTAAAATTTTAAAATGAGAATCGAGAAAAAGAATGGTGACATTTAATTTAAATTGATTTGTTACAATTATATAGGTTTAGTTGATTTTAATTTTAAAATATTATTAAACCTACTGTGAAACGACAGCAATGTGTTGATGCCTCAGATCTACCCATAATTCATCATTCTCATCCAGCAAAACTTCCTTTTCAGGGGCACCAGCTGTTGCTTCGTATCTGTAATGAACAATCAAAGAGAAAACACATAACCGGCGGAATTATTTACAGTAAATTTGTCTCTGTTGAGTGTGAGTGGTATGGATATATTGTAAAATATAATTTAGAAAAAAAAAACATTTTTCCACTCTATATGGAAGAAGGTACAGGATATAGTAATAGTAGCAAATAAAGGGGCAGAGAAACTATTATGAGTGTGCAAAGTCCATTTTTTCAATTCAAAGCGAAGTTCACCCGACTGAGTTTCGAACCTCAATCTCCCCGTTCTCGGAAGTCAAGCTCAACACAAAACTAATACTTTAGCTAACTACGCTACCGAGGCGGGTGATGAAAAATTTTAAAGTAACTATTCCTTACTGTCTCCACATATTCCTTGGCTGTTGAGTAGTTATTATTCTTTGATATATAGTAGAGGTGAGCGAATTCCACTTTTTCAATCCCAAGCGAACTCAAATTGAATAAACGAAGTATTCTCGAAGCCAAATTGAAGTTTGAATATTTTTTTAGTTGTTTTATGATCAAAAAATATATTTTTGGCTATTTATGTACTTTACGCATTGAAATTACTTGGTAAGTGTTTTTATTACACAAATATTTGTAATGTTTAGTTTTTTTCTGATAAATCAAGTCATTACTATCACAACTCAAACAATTCAATTACTTCACATTTTTTTCATATGAATATTATTTTGTACTGTACATAACAGATCAGAATGGGAATAAATGAGTATTATTGGTGAAGATTCGTAACTGTCCAAGCCGAAATTTTTTCAAAGTGTTGTTCAAGTTGATCTTAAAGATTTATAGTAAGAAAATGTAAAACTAGAAATTAGATCTGTCGATTGTATTGTATGCTATTGCTTCATTCCATAAAGTAAAAACAAATTGTTAACTCACTTATACACATCGTTTTCAATGGGCAGCAAGTCGTATGCCATGGCTTGCAAGGTAAGCTCATGCAGTAGGGGGGAGACACAGTCGAACCCTCGGTCCAAGATGATGAGCTGTGACCTAGCTTTCTCGGGGCCCTCGCCCATGGTGGGCTCGTCTGCTTTGTACGCATCCAGCTTCTGTTGAATCATTTGGGCCAACTCCACATTCTTGTCATAATCACTGGAGAAACAACATTTCAGTCAAGAAAGAACACTCAGATAAAATCATGATGCAATTTTAATTCCCGGAGAGAGTGAAAGATTATTATTGATTGTTACTTGTATACAACTGTTGAACACCACCCCGTGCTGCCTTATTCTTATTAGATAGACTTATCTAATGAGAAGATCTATGAGAAGAACGCAGCAAGGGAAAGGTGGGCTACAGTTATATACGAGACCTGCTTTGGGAAATAGAAGTACCCCTGCAATGTAGGGAAATGCTGTAATGAAGGGCATACTTAGTGCCCATAATTCCTTTGCGGCAGAAGCCATTTGACATTGGATGCAAGAGAAAAAAAGAAAGTGAAGTTCATGAGGAGAATGCTAGGTGTGCCTACGAGAAATAAGATTAGAAACTAAGTTTGGGCAAGAGTTAGGATACAGGGGTTACATAAGATACTAGAAGACGTAAGGGTGAGATGGTATGGACAGGTAATGAGGATGGAAAAGGAATGCATCCCAAGGAGAGTTATGTAATTGAAGTTTGAAGTGAAAAGACTATAAAGAAGACCAAGGAAGAAAGGGGAGGAGCAGCTAAGTATGTGAGTGAGATGAGAAGAATGAATGAGATAAGGGTAGGAAGAAAGAATGGTGGGAGATCAGAGGGAGATGGAGGTCTTTTAATAAAAAGTTGACTCGACCACAGGCTAGAAACAGCTGAATTTAAATATGTTTTATTGCTAGTGAGCCTTATAAAATAAACACTATTTCTCAGAAGCAAGGCTGTTCGAACACCTAGTGAAATTTTCATTAGATTTCAGGTTATCAACTGGTATTTCGGTTGATGCATGGTTAGTAGTTCATCTCCTGTGGAGAGGGGGGTGGAGGTTTTCTGATAAGGAATAGCCAGTCTTTTTAAAGGTGATTGGTAATTTTTTTTTTTTGTTGAGAGTTAATAAAATGGTTGGTCGATGGTTAAAGAGTTGCAATGGAAAATCAAGGCAAAGTCCCAAGAAAGGGTGTCCCAAAAATTAGGAGAGTAGGAGGCTAATGTAGGTAGGTAAAAAAGCATTGTTTTAATTTTAACAGAATTCTACCACCTCTGGTGTAGGCTGGTTTAGGGTTATGAGAAGTAATGCCTGAGGGAGGGAATAGAGTGTTTGTCCTTAGAGATATATCCTAGGTGAAAGACTTCTACAGGCATTCAGCTCCTTCTTCCCTGCTCGATGTCCTCTACGACGAGAATTTATCTTTTCAGGAGGTCAGGTCATGTCTATGCTTTAGTAGTTTGGCCTATTATTGCCATTCCTCTACGACGAGAATTTATCTTTTCAGGAGGTCAGGTCATGTCTATGCTTTAGTAGTTTGGCCATGGGAGACGGCCAGTGCTGGTGCAACCCTGGTGAAAGGATAGTTTGGGGAGCAGGCCTTGGTGGGTGCAACCCTGGTGGAAGAAGAGTTTGTGGAGCAGTCCTGTGAAAGCCCAATCTTCATGGAAGGGTGGTTTGGAGAGCAGGACCATGAAGGCCCAATCTTCATGGAAGGGTGGTTTGGGGAGCAGGAACGTGAAGGCCCAATCTTCAAAGATAGGAGAGCAGGCCCGTTAAGACGCAACCTTGGAGGAAGAGAGGTATAGTGAGCAAGATCATGAATAAGCAAATCTTGGAGGAAGAGAGGTATAGTGAGCAAGATCATGAATATGCAAACCTGGAGGAAGAGGGGTATGGTGAGCAAGACCGTGAAGGTGCAACCCTTGTGAAAGGATAGTTTGGGGAGCAGGTCTTGGTGGGTGCAACCCTAGTGGAAGGAGAGTTTGCGAAGCAGGCCTGTGAAGGCCCAATCTTCATGGAAGGGTGGTTTGGGGAGCAGGACCGTGAAGGCACAATCTTCATGGAAGGATGGTTTGGGGAGCAGGACCGTGAAGGCACAATCTTCATGGAAGGATGGTTTGGGGAGCTGGACCGTGAAGGCACAACACAAGTAGCCAGTCTGTAGTTGATTGCTTGATTATGTTTATTTCAGATAAAGAGATGAGACTCTGCGATACCTCTGATTGCAATTTTAAAATTTACACTTATATTTATTCAGTAATGTCGTCATCATTGATATCAACTGTTTTTAAGCTGTGGCCGGCTGAGTTTAGTAAAATGCCTCCCTCTTCCTCTATCCTTCCACTAGACTCCCTCCTTTAATTTCTTACAATCTTCTACTCTCACTTGTACACTTTCTGTTATCTGATCCTCCCATCTCTTTCTTGGCCTCCCTTTCGATCTTTTTCCTATGTACTTCATTTTCAAAATTTGCTTCCTCTACTATCTCATGTAGTTCCTGTACCCCCACTTTTCCCCAGATAACTTCATCCCTAATCTTGTTTCTCCTCGTGACAGCTAACATGCTCCTCACAAACTTCATTCTCATGGCCTTCACTTCCCTAGTCTCTCTTACTTTCAATGTCCATGTTTCTGCTGCATGTCTGACAATGGGTACACAGTACGTCCTGTATATCACTTCCTTACACTTCAAGGCCACTACTCTTCTCCATAGCAGGTCTCTTGCACACCTATACAACAACTCTCTCTGCTATCCTCTTCTCATTAAATCTCCTCTACTTCCATCTTTCGCCTCAATCACGCTTCCAAGATATTTTAACTTCTGTACTTTTCTCAGCTCTACTCCATCCAACCTTATTCCCTCCCTAGTCATTACCATCACTTAACACTTTCACATGGTGGATTTCATTCCACACTTTTTCACTTCCTAATTCCATTCCTGTAGTTGTTCTTGTACTTCCTCACTCTTCTACCCCCTTACCATCAAGTCATTAGCAAAAATCATGGCTTCCATTCTTTCCTCCTTAAGTTTTCCTAGCACTCTGTTAATGGCCATTTCCATTACCATAGCAAATAGTAAAGGTAAAAGGGCTACTACTCTTAATAGCAAACTTTTGGATCGATACAGATACAATAAAGATATTTAATCATGAAGATATTCACAAAGTAAAGAAAGATAAATAAGATCATCTTATTCCCAAGCGTATTTTCTTCTCCTCCTTAGAGCTAATGGCTAGTTTACTTAGTTATTCGCGTCCAAAGACTGAATGCTGGAGTTGCTCAGTGTTTGAATTAAATGTTTATTTTATGTTCAGATACAACTTTCTAAATATTAGCTCATGACCAAGAATGTTGAGGTACTGTGATTCAAAGTCAGCCAACACCTTTTGAAAAACTTTAATTCAAATTTCAGACGAGTTAAAAAATGTATTATTCCCATAAAATTAAACCAAACATTATATGATTAGTTCTTGATTTTATTTTGAGTACCATACTCACGTTAAACACCTATATAAAATAATTGTTTGCATATAAATGCATTGTCTGTAATCAATATAAATCCACTGGCTCATTTTAGTACTCACCAGCGATATCTCACAGATGGATACTCGCCCAACGTGGCACACAGTGTGGCAATTTGTTCTGCGATGCGCTCCATGTTGGCGTTTCGCCCGCTAGCAAATGATGGGTTGTAAAAGCACTGGAATGTTTCAGGTGAATCCAGGGAAAACACCTGCATGGGAAAATATTACATATACATAGTTATTAGTGGAAAAGCCATCTTTAAACAGTGTTATTAAGTGCCCCTGTATGGGAAAATATCACATATATATATATGATAGTAAAAAGGGCCTATTTAGACAATGTGATCACGTTCAACATGCTGCTATCATGGATGAGAGCATCCACATTATGATAAATCAAATATGAAAGCTGGATTTGATTTCCAATGATTTGAAATTTGTTCATTGAGTGTAGATTTTAGCGTTAATAGCTCCTCTGTGTTAAATATTTTTCAAAGATGACCAAAGGTTTTACCATCTATATAAATAAAATACACAAATATAAAATGTAGATTTTTTAGTAATTTGTCATTTAAAAATAGTATTTCTAAGCACACAACTAAGGTTAATTTTTTTAATCAACAAATATTTACACAATACACATCATCCTTATTTTGTAAAAAGGGGCCAACCATCATTTTAGGTAAAATTGAGTCAGATCCACTAAAATATGTGTATAGGTGTACTACATGATATGTAAAACAAAGAAAATATTAACTCAATTTTGCCTAAAATATTGGTTGATCCCCATTTATAAATAAGGTTAATATTCTACATAAGTGAACAAAATGATAAAATGTTTAACATATAGAAGCATAAATTAATATTAAAAATAGTAAACATGCATAGCCTTGGAGATTTAAAGAAATCCAGCGATATTTTTATCTAATGTTAAAAGAGAAAGAAATTTAGCAAAAGTACTCTACTAACTAAGGAAAAAATTTAATTTCAAAACTATGTATACACAAAATACCATATACAAAATATTATTTAAAAATTACATAGCCAACTAATAACCAATGTAAAAGCATTAAGAACTACATAATTAGTTTAGAAAGTTAAAGTTAAAAATAGAACCTTAAAACATTTAGCTTAGTTGTAGACAAACTTTTAATTTTCAGCTCAAATTTAAGTCAAGATTTACTAGTAAATTGAAACAAATATCATGATTTTAAAATGAATTGAATATTAATTTAGGTAGTTTTAGACTATAAAATATTTTTTTTTAATGTTTGTACTAATATTCAATTGTATTTAGTTTTAATGTAAGAGTTATTTATTGGCCAAAGTTAAAGCGAAGAGGTAAAGAGGGTAATTAAAGGGAAATGCATCCACTATAATGTGATGAGATGGAGAAAAAAAAAACTCCCTCCCCCAGAGTATCCAGTTGAAATTTTAAACTTGATATATTAACCAGAAGCTAATTTATTGTTAGCCTAACGCTTTAGACTGTGTGAAAAAAAATATTATTAGATTCCAAATTTAATTTTGCATCCTGACCTTATGCAATCATTTATCAAATAATTCATTATTTAAAGAAAAGAAGCAGACAAGAGAAAAATGTAAGCTTATGCCAATATAAAATTTTCTTTGCAAATTAAATATGAATATTTGGATCCATCAACTCGAAATGATTCCCAATCTAAAATAGATTTTTTTTTTAATTATGGTTCAGATATAAAATTTTGAAGCTTCATGCACCCTTTAAAAAGATCCATGCAATTTATAAATTTGTTTACAGTTGAAAATAAGATTAACAGAAAAATAGATTTTATAAAATAATCAAATAGGAAAAACCTTGGTTGAAAAATAAATACAAATCAATAGATTGAGGGAATAGAATTTTTAACATTGAGGATGACAATTTAAACATAATTTAACTCAAGGGTAAGCAAAATGAAAACGATTTGGACTGTCAATCCAAAAATAGCTCATTCATAAAAAAAAACTAGGGGTCAATTTATCTCACAAACCTGACTCTCATATGGCAAGAACGCAATGTTGATTTCTTTCAAGGTCTTAATCTTTTTGGCAGCAATTGATTTGCACAATTCATTAAACAATTCCTCTTGGCAGACTGTTAATGAACACACACACACCTATAGATTAGTACCAGCATACCGCTACTGTGAGAAATATTTCAACAGCTAAAAATAGTGACAATAAAAACAAGTGTTTCAATGTTAAGAACAATCACATGGACTTGAAAGAAAACAATGAATTACAAAACATAGCATAATAGGTGTAGATGGGTAAAGACTTAGGGTCATGATATTGGTATTGGGGTACAATATATAGTACAATTTTCTTTGTAAGGGCCTTTTAAAACATACTTTTTTTTTGCACCCAACATTGGTAACATTTTATTATATATGTGTTATTTTATAAATAGATTTTTTAATACTTAGTCTTACTACCTGTTCAGGTTATACGCATTTGTACTAATTATGCTAATGTATTAAGGATGAGGAAGGTTGAAATTGGAAAAAATTAATTATATTTGCATGGAAAGAGAGTGTAAAACAATTTAGGGAAAACCACCCTCAATACACCCAACCAGGATTCAAACCCCAGTCTCCCTATCATCGGCATTCTAATCTATAGTGAGGGAGAAGTTCTATGCAATACAGCCATCGAAGCAGGTTATAGTGATATTATTGATCAAAAGTGACAGCTGCACATCATAGGACTCAACCGCAAAATGAAGAAAGCGAAAATTTCCAGAAACTTTCTTGGCAGCTAAGAGAAATTCTATGACAAAATTTATTTTGAAACATTATACAATTTCAAAGTTGCAAAAGCTATGAGAGCAACTTTTGTTTCCTTTGCAGTGCTCTTGGATCTTTACAATCACGAGCAAAACTGGAATTCTCTCTCTAGGGACTACTCATGTAAATGTTATTAATGTACTGAACATTCTGGATTCAGAGGGGGTTTAGTTTTAGATAGAGGTTTAAGAAAAACATATAGCAGTGAGCTGCTTTTATATATATATATATATAAATAAAAGCAGCTCACTGCTATATATGTGTGTGTGTTTTTAAAATTCCAATAATATAACTACATGAATAATTTAATTGGTAGTAATAAACACAAAATTTTATACCCAAAGTGTATGCGAAAACAGCTAATCACATATCAAAATTCACAGTACAACTTAGATTCAGAAACATTTAATATGGTGTTTAGTCAACTTGACCAATTAAATTCCTGACTTTTTCACTGACTTTCCNCGGTTTTTTTATTCATCTTTTTTATGAATAATATTAAGTTTTAAAATTTAAATAAACATGTTTTTTATTTGTATTATACAAAGTCCACAAGGAATTATAAAATTATCAAATATATTTTATAGCTACAAACAAAAAAAAAGTTTGAATCACATTGTAATTTACTTATTAAATTATTATTATTATATTTAATCTTTTGAGTAAAACAACATTTTCCCGGATTGATTTTTTTTTTAATTTAACAAATTCCCAACTTATTCCCTTTTTTTCCCCGACCATTTAAAATTCCCAGCTAGTTCCAGTTTTCCTGGATGGTGGACATCCTGAAATTTATGAACACTAACAAATTTCGAAACCATTATGTTGACAATTTGAATTTAAATTAATATAAAACATAAGTGTGGCAATCTCTCTGTCACACAATTACCCATTGGACCAGCTATCAGTCAGTAACACCTTTCTACCCCAGCTACACCTATTCACATTAAATTGACAGTGAGCCTCTGAAGCAGCGTAGACAGTGCAAAATGTTTGCTAACACAATATGAAAGACTTCCAGTCCTAAAAATGAAGTAGATTTATTCAAATTTACTTTACTATAATATGTGTAAAATAAAGTGCTTTAAGCAAGCTATAACAAGTCAATAAATATAAAAGTATTGTAGAGTATGAAACACAAATAAAAGACAAAAACTAACACACTTATTTACAAACTCTTTAAAATTTCGATACCGCATGTAGGTAGTAAACAAGAGGAAGTTGCTTCAGTGAAGCCAACTTAATTGATGAGGTATGAAAACTTCCATGGTGGATTAAGATTTATCTTGAGTTTCTGCTATTGTTTTGTGTGGATGGTAGGTGCTTTTAGTGTTGGTTTAATCTAAGTGTGAGTTGGTTAAGGAATGTTTAGGTAGTTTTTCAGGACTTCATAATACATTGATGTGTCAATACCATATTCTTAACTGGCAAATGGCACGTCAATAGATCACAGAAATTATAGAAAAGAACCCAACTTAAATAATTGTTACCTAGATCAGGGCTTTCCAAACTTATTAGACCAAAAGAGCCCTTTCATCAGAAAAAATTTCCCGTTAGGGTTATATGCCTATGTACCAATTATGTGTTAAGAATGCGAAAGGTTGAATTTAAAGGAAGTGCATCTGCATTTGTGTGGAGGAATAGTGTAAAACCAATTAAGGAAAAAAAAACCCTCAGTGCACTTGATCTGGATGGAACCCTGATCTACCTAACATCTGCAGCCAGTCCAATGCAAGAGTCGCGGATTAGACCATGAGGTCACCATGCTGGAACACTCATTAACAAATGTAAAATAAAATTATGAACATTTAATAGACAGTTAAATTTTACAAGTACTAAACAAACTGAAAACATCACATGTTCTGGCTGCGCCTTTTGCAAATGTCTTTATTCAGATTTGAAAAAATTGGCAACCCTAATTGCTGATGCTATTTTATAGCGTGAAAACAAATAAAAGATACTATAAAATTGCTTCACAGAGCCTGAAATAACTATAATAGCACCACCTGCCAGCCATAAAGAACAATAGCAGAAGTTCAAGAGAATTTTTAGTCTTCAGTCTACTCCCCACTGAGAAAGATGCCAAGTGGCATCTAAATATTGAAGTGTTTTGTTTAGACTTTTAATTGTTTAATTTTCTACAGAATTTTATCATATTTATTTAAAGGTACAATAATTTTAAACTATTAAAAAAAGAATGGAATTTTTAAAATATTTGTTCAAAATATGACAAAAATTATGATAAAACAAGATTTTTTACTGGTTGCCTGCATACTATCTCATGCAGTTTTTTAAATAATATAAATTTATAGTACAACCTAGAATGTTGTTTTTTGTGGGGTTTTTTTCAAGATAATATAACAAACTCATGTATTTGTTTCTTATAGCAACCAAATTGTTTAGTTTCTTTCAAAATACTTTTTTATCTATTCAGATTTTTTATCTATTCAGATTTTATTTGAAAAAAGATAAGATCAATTTAGGTTAGCCTATTGTGTTCTATTAAAAAAATAATATCTTTAAAATATTGTCTGACACCTTAGCTTAGTCGGTAGCATGTTTGTCTACTGAACTAAGGGTCCCTGAATCTCCGCCATGTAGCCTAAAAATTTATCATCTGTGAAATGTGAGTTTAACCTTTCAGTGATGAATTAACAGCCGGGGGCTGTAAATTGTGTCTGTTCTAGGTTCAAGTTTGTTAATAGGTCGTGTACTACTATAATCAGTCCTGTTCAGAAACTGTACGTTAAATACCTCAACTTAGTAATAAATTAAAATTTAAAATGTTTTGATGAAAATGTAGTCGTGTATAAAAATATATATATATATATTAGCTGAAAAATTAATTATTATAATGTTAGTAACACTGATAGCACCAAAAACTAACATCAAGCACCCAAAAACCCGTGTATGACAGTATAGCTGGACATAAGTGACACAAATAAATACAAGACATTCATTAGATGTACACATGTGAACGAATGTTGATCCACCACCCCGAAAACAAACTCCACCAACTAAACTATTAATCAGTTGTAACATTACACTTTGGAGTGGTTGGTTACCTGTTCCTCGTATGCTATAAAGGCAATGTTTATTTCCTTCAAAGTTTTAATGTACTTGGCAACAGGTGATTTACATAACTTATTAAACAATTCCTCTGGACATGCTGTAACAGAAAATGTACAACGTTGGAATAGCAAGTTTTTAAAAGTGAAATATCTGCAGTAAAATATGGAGTGTTGAAATAAGCCAGAAGCTAACATTATCAAGAAAATGTTCCAATATGTTAAGTATTTTAAATAAAGATAAGATGTGGTTTTTAATTTGTGATAAACACAATCTGTAATTTTTAAACTTTTATATTTTCTTTAAATTTGTTGAAAATGTGAAATATAAAAAAAGTGTGTTTTACTGTCTAAGTTTTGCATAGAGAAAAATTCATTTTATTTCAATCAAATCATAAAAATAGTTATGAATAGCCTTCAAAATAGTTTTATAGGTTTCTCTTTTAAGGGGTCTGCTTGGAAGTAAACACATTGATTTTAGCCATTTTTAACTTCTCTCTTTAATTTAAATTGTCATGAAGAAGTGATAAGTTAGGGCGACCCAAATACTTAGAATGTTTTCATGCCATGCTAAAACTATACCAGCCCCATATAACAGTAAAAAGATTTGATTTTTTTTTTGTATGGTGCATAAGTATGTTTCCACCAAGTAGGTTTTTAAATGTATAGTTAATTATTGTACTGCTATTTAAATGCCCACATATAGAAGGAACCATTTACTAGATTCAAATTTACTATATTTTTTAGCACCGCGTCTTCTTACTCGTTTGGGTTATATTCGGGCTATACACCTATGTGCTAATTATGCTAATGTATTAGCGATTATGAAGGTTGAATTTAGAGAAAGTGTACCCACATTAGCATGGCGTGAGAGTGGAGAGCCATTTAGGGAAAATACCTCAATACACCAGGATTCGAACCCCGATCTCCCTGCCATCGGCAGTCTATTCGATCGTGAGAGTGACGCCTTAGACAATGCGGCCACTGAAGCAAGTAGTATTTTATTTTATTTTTGAGGATCAGATGACATGAAATAGTATATCCAACACTCCAGACTATTTATGCCACAGTGGATAACAATGAGCTAACTCTTTAAATCCCTACTTATTTAAGCCTCCAAGCAATGCGTATTTCAGTTGTACCTACCTTCCGTAAAGTATACATGAGCAGCGCGATACATCGTACGATTGGTACTAGCAAAGTCCTGCATCAATGCATGAACAGATTTCTCGCTGGGAGTAATCAAGTAGATGGCCTCCATTGTCGACAGTGGCTCACGCTTCTTGTTGATGTCTTCCACAACTAACAACACGAAGGGGGAAAATCATACTCCACGAATGATCCCAAGTTAACATTTAAAAAAAAAAGTATTACTTAAAATGTGCTTAAACATTATTCTTAATTAGTTACTAATTTTATATATAAAAGAGTTATTAGTTACTTAAGAAAGGCAGCCGATAGAATGGGACAACCAATGTTGAAATCACTTAAAGACCCGCCACCATAAATAATTACAGCTTTCTGACAACATTAAATAAATTCAAATTGGCAATATAGTACAATTTTCATAGGAAGAGCCTTTAAAAAAAATAAACTTTTTTTTTGTGGTCAAGAATAATACTTTACTATGGTATTAGTGTTATTTCAATGGTACTAATAGCACCCATCAAAATTGTTTTAGTACTCGTATCTTTCATAGCTGTCAATAAGGGCTTTTCCTGTGAAAATTGGACTATTTTAATTTTGATCAATTAACATGTTATCATGTGTTTAGAGAGTATGTAATAGGACCTAGCTATATACATTTTTTTAACATGCAAAGATTAGAAGTAGGTGAGCCCTCCTGATTACATTAGCTAGAACTGAACTCAGTTGCAGGTTTTCGTTAGGTGCCTTCCCTACTGCCCGCCAAGTCCCTTTTCAGGCCATTCCCCACCTTATAGTATACTGTTTTCACAAAAGCACAAGGTGAGGGAAGGCCCAAATACTAGACGGAAACAGGAGAACCAGTTTCCTAATTTGGGAACTATGACAATTGAGTATTAATGAGTGACCTACGTTAACATTCTGAGGCTTTTCCAGAGTATAATAAATTCCTAGAAAATAAAATTATCAATCACACAATACTTTTCAGAAACAAAAAAAAACCTTAAGGTGTTTCAAGGAAGGACCTTCCGACAATTCTAACTTGACTGTTGAATTAAACATTTTAAATGCCTAGTTTATTAGTTTTTCTGAATTTAACAGATCCCGAGATCAAATTAGAAGTGAGAAGCCAGTAGATAACTTACTTGTGATTCCCTCGGCAGAGATGTCGTGCATCTTACAGCAGGCAGAAACCATCCTCATGGCGAGCTGGTCCACAACCAACACTCGCCACTCTACGCCTTGTCCAGGTTTCTTCTTGTTCTTAATCGCTTCGTTCATAATTTCTGAAAGAAAAAGTATATGAGCCATCTTTTTTTTTCTTCATTAAGATTAGAGTTGGATTTTATGACTACAAATCTTAAAACCCTTCCAACCTCCTCATACTGCACCCTTGAGCGGGACTCCTTTGGAAATGGTTTATATGCCCTTGTAAGTTAAACATATTCTATTACCTATATATACTTATTTTAATTTATAAGTACCCTTTTGTAAGGCTTCACAACCCCAAGTTGAATACCACTGATTTAGGGTATGGTTGTTAAGTTTGTCCCATAATTAGATTGGGGTTAAACCAACATTAAGCTTTATCAGAGATATTTAAAAAATTACAAAAGGGCTGTGATTAGTAAATATAAATAGGCAATAAATACTCTTGAAATATCTTATTCAAAAGTAGGCCTGTGAATTATTATTTACCAACCTTACTGGCTTACACGTATATTTTGTAATCTACCCCCATCAGACCTAATATGTGCAAGAGAGGTAGGGGGTTCCTTGAGATTTTATTAAATATTTTAAGGATTCCTCCAAACAAAATAAAAAGGTTGAGAACCACTTTATTAGGCTAATGCAATCAACTGTTGTCAAATAATGTGAAATGTAATAGTTGCAGATGACTTGGGTTTAAAGTCTGCGGTGTAGAGAGATCCCAAAGAGATTTTAAGAATATGGTGGAAATTAAACTATCACCACTCTCCGCCAAAACTATAACACGAGCATACACTGCGGCGGGGTTTGCTCCCCCAATACCTCAAGAAGAATAATAGAACAAACATTGCCAAGATAAAGATTTAACCTTCCTTAAAGGGGAATTAACAGCAGAGAACATAAGCCAAATAGAAGCAAAGCCTCCAGAATTCGGTGAAGAATGGATCCTCTAAATGAGGTGCTCGCTATATCACACTAGTAGCTTTGAGAACAGTCAGAAACACCACTAAAAGGATTGTGGGGATGACCAGCACATTTGACAAATGGAAGCTATTTAAAGTAGTCCTTCCCTGAAAAATAATTGAAATTTGGAAGATCCTAGAAGCCATTTGGAGTGGTCCTTGAATGGATTTTTTTTTAATTGTACTTCCCCAAAAGACATTTGGATTTTGGAATGGTATAGGTCCCCAAAACAATTATTTAGGGTAGTCCTCCCCTAAAAAATGTTTATGTTTGAAATTTGGATGACCCAAAATGCCATTTACAGGGCTTTTAGCCCTATAACTTCATTAAAAAAGGGACTTAGAGACCAACATTTTAAACAAAAAGGGGACTTCTAGGGACCAACATCTTTTGCACGTTAGAGAAAAAATTGAGAAATTCAGAAAAACAAATTATTATTAAACCCCCTATCATTTATTTGCCATTTAAGAGAACATTTGAAATGCACATCAATTACAATATTGATTATATTATTAAATGGAATAAAATAATTAATATTCTCAATCTAAAATTTCTTTATTCTAGATATTATTATAAATTTGTTGTGATAATGAAACTCACAAAAATGCAATAATTGTATAAACTATTTAGTGGGACACTTTTTGAAAACAAGGCTTCATCATCATAAGACGATCACATCAAATGTGTTTTAAGGTTTTAAGTAAAAAAAAAGTGTATTGCTTACATTTAAGTTATTATTTTCATAAGATCTCACACCAAAAAGTACAATTTGTTGGATTTTTGTTATTAATAATTTATTATTATTATTATTATTATTATTATTATTATTATTATTATTATTATTATTATTATCACCGCGTCTTACTACCCATTCGGATTATACGCACTTACGCTAATGTGCAATGGTATGGGTGATTGTGAGATGAAATGGAGGACCTACAGTTTAACGTGGAATCCGAACCACGGTGGAGGCCTGGTATTCCTCACATTCACAAGTTGTGATTAATACACATCTTGTCAGAGGTGAAGGAAGGGTTTGGCAATCAGATAAATCTCTGCCGGGACCGATGGATTTTTGTTGATTATCATTATTATTACTATGAAATAAATAAGTTGGCCCTATAGTATAAAATATTTTAGATAAATTCTGGTTGGGGAATGGCTTACCAGCAATTTTTTTTTTTCAATAAACTTTTGCTTGCTAATTAATAGAGGAATATTCTTTATAAAATACAGGTATTGGATTACAGATTACTATAAATATTATTTAGTATTGCCTAGTTTAATGAAAGTAACAATGACCAAAAATATAACAGGTTTTAGATTGTACAATAAGTAACAATAAAACTTCTGGCAATGTTTTAAATTTACTAATAAAGTGAGCTAACTCAATGAGGAGCACCAGTTATATTTAAATGTCCCCACAGTTTACTACATTGGGGCCAATAGTTTAAATAAAATGGCACCAAAATTAATTATATTCAAACACAAATATAATCAAACAATACATGTTCAGAGGTTTGATGAATTGTAAGAAAAGGAAATTAACTACTGACAAAAAACTTCAACTTATTTTTGTAAAAGTATATAATACTTTTCACCAGTTTACTAATAATTTTTAGCAAGAAAAAGGAACCAAAATAAGGGAGACCAACTTTTAAAAAAGGGACTTTTAAGGACCACCCCTAAAAGCTCTGTATTTAGAGTGTGGTCTTCGCCTGGATAGTTTTTTCAAATTTAATACTGCTAGAAGATATTTGGAGTGTTTGTTTTAACTGTATTAAATTCGAGAATATAAGAGAGTGAAATAAAAATCTATGTGAGTGGGAATTTGTTAAATAATTTTATTTCAGGGGGGGTAATCACCCCCTCTAACACACCGTCTTCCCTGATTTCACCACCGCTTAGTGGTGCTGATTTCCCTAACATCTCTTTTTTACAGAAACAAGTCTAACAACCAATTTTCTGACCTTGGTTTTTTTAAAGGAGGTTAGCAATGTCCAGTATTATTATTGAAGCTCTACATTAAAAGAAAGCATTTACATGTACACAGTTTAAAGCATAGGTCAATAAATAACAAATTATTTTGTGTTAAAAAGAGACCCTCAGAATTATTTAAGCAGCCCTTACAATCAAATTAGATTTTTTAATAGTAATAAGATTATGGCTTAGCTTTAATTTAATGTGAAATACCAAACTAGGTTGATTTTGACAGTTATATATGATAAATAGGCATATGATTTATATTTTGTCGGCGAGCAGGCAAACCAAACTCAAAAGCACAAAATGTACTAAACAACCCCTTTCCTTTTTGCTATACGCATGACAATCTGCTGGTTTGGGGAAGGTCATGGAGGTCACGTCAACAAGACTGAAAGCGTGAATCACTGAAAGACCACTTCACGCTGACGATGAGCTAATCGGATCACCATGGCAACACACAGATGACGTCATCGGGACGAACCGTCTGGTATCAATCGATCGGCTACGTAGGCGGACTTGCCCGCAAAACCCACATGGCGAAATATGCCTTATTTTTTTTAGTGTGATAATTTTTAGTCGCGCATGTGACATGTCAAATCTTTCTTGTTAATAATTATTCCTAATTAATTTAATTCTTTACGCTATTTCAAACGGTTTACTATATTAACGCACAAAACTCGAAAAGAACACAAAATAAACAATAAAAAGATAAGTCTCTCTTAACCGATAACAAGAAAGTTGTTTAATTTCGGTATGTTCTTTTACCCCCCGCGTCTTACCTGCCTTCCGGTATACACGTTTACATGGTAGGGATAAGATATAGTTTAGAAGAAATGTTCCCGCATTTTCGTGGAAAGTAGGAAACAGCACCCTCAATACACCCGGCTAGGATGCGAACCCTGACCTCCCCATCAACGGCAAAATCAGATTAGACGAGCCTGATGTTTAGTCCGCGTGCCCACCTATAGTACGATTTTGTTGGGAAGAACAGTAGAAGTTAGTTACTAAAGTTATTTTAATATATTCATACATAAAGTTATGTCATTTGCAGATGTTACTTTTAATAGATATTATCAATACCTATCAAATAACACAAATAATATAAGAAAATGTTATCACTGTTAGCCGCAAAGAAATCTGTTTGAATTTTCTCTACTGTTCTTCCAAACAAAATCAGGGTATAAGCATGTGTTCCAGTACAAACCGCTCGGAAAATATAACAGAGTTGAGTTTATCCTCATTTTCATAGAAAATAATATAGCAATAAGCGTTATCGACGCTACACGGACAGATGTGCGTCAACCTCACAGCATGTGATTTAAAAATAAAACACTACTGTCCGGGTAGTTTGGTGTGTTTTAAAACAAACCTTGGAGACAATGGTTAGAATCCAAGCGGTGGATTAGAATGTTTATGGATATGCTATATCACTCCCATTTTACTATTTCTGGCGCCATGTTTTAATGTTAGCTTTTCCAGAATGTATGAGTCACAGTGAATTTCACTTTTCATCACTTTCTCAAACCAGGGTACGATCCATATTGTTTTATTTTTAGGCTGTATGAGTCACAGTGAATTTCACTTTTCCTCACTTTCTAATCCAGGGTACGATCCATATTGTTTTATTTTTAGGATGTATGAGTCACAGTGAATTTCACTTTTCCTCACTTTCTCAAACCAGGGTACGATCCATATTGTTTTATTTTTAGGCTGTATGAGTCACAGTGAATTTCACTTTTCCTCACTTTCTAATCCAGGGTACGATCCATATTGTTTTATTTTTAGGATGTATGAGTCACAGTGAATTTCACTTTTCCTCACTTTCTCAAACCAGGGTACGATCCATATTGTTTTATTTTTAGGCTGTATGAGTCACAGTGAATTTCACTTTTCCTCACTTTCTAATCCAGGGTACGATCCATATTGTTTTATTTTTAGGATGTATGAGTCACAGTGAATTTCACTTTTCCTCACTTTCTCAAACCAGGGTACGATCCATATTGTTTTATTTTTAGGCTGTATGAGTCACAGTGAATTTCACTTTTCCTCACTTTCTAATCCAGGGTACGATCCATATTGTTTTATTTTTAGGATGTATGAGTCACAGTGAATTTCACTTTTCCTCACTTTCTCAAACCAGGGTACGATTCATATTGTTTTATTTTTAGGATGTATGAGTCACAGTGAATTTCACTTTTCCTCACTTTCTCAAACCAGAGTACGATCCATATTGTTTTATTTTTAGGCTGTATGAGTCACAGTGAATTTCCCTTTTCCTCACTTTCTCAAACCAGGGTACTGATCCATATTGTTTTATTTTTAGGCTGTATGAGTCACAGTGAATTTCACTTTTCCTCACTTTCTCAAACCAGGGTACGATCCATATTGTTTTATTTTTAGGATGTATGAATCACAGTGAATTTCACTTTTTCTCACTTTCTCAAACCAGAGTACAATCCATGTTTTATTTTTAGGTTTTACAATCCTGACATAAAAACTATCAGCTGTTGTGGAAAGGACCTTCTTTCAAGATTTCTCCGACCCGAGGTGAAGTTTTAAAGGCAGTGAAAGCGACCTTGGCATATATCGGGAAATTACCCTTAAGTGGGGATGACCCAGCGGCGTAGCTAGAGTTTTTGCCGCCCGGAGCGGTCCCCGAGTTTGCCGTCCTCAATACACAACATACAAAAGTCAAAACAACGTATAGGAGGGGGAAAAAAAGATACCTTGTTTATTTCTGAAGTGAACAATTTAACTACAACATTCTGCAATGTTATTTTTCTTGCTTTTCTGTTAGAAAAAAATGTCGTTGATATTATTGAAGTTTAATTCGTTTGTTAGTTGCTGTTCTATAGAAAATACGGCAAGATTTCTTAACGGTAAGGTACTCGTGTATCTTAAGTAATTCCTGATCAATTTTAATATAGAAAAACTGTTCACAGGCAGCAACACTAACAGAAATTGTTAGGAAAGTTCGTAGAAGTATTACAATATTTGGAATTGAGTTACCAAGACTGTATTTTTTTAATAAACTTCAAAAGTTAAAGGGGATTCTTCCTCCGACATCTCTGTTTTGTCTTGCGTAGCAGCAACAACAATACAATTCTGAAGTGTTTTTCTCTAAATGAGGAACTCTTCCTTATAAATGTCATCGTACCGGTAGTTATTATTTAGTTGACACTCGTATTTGTCATTCAAAAGATTCTAAGGACTGAGAAAGGCATATTTCTCAGCAAGAAGATGAAGCTGTTGAAATCTGAGAGTAATTTATTGGATCACTCTGTACAGCGAAGAAAATATTTCTTTTCAACTCAGTTTCGTACGACAATTCAGCATCTCATGATTCTTCACTTGCCATCAGTTTTTTTTCTTTTTATAGTGACATTAACGCTCCATGACTATCCCAAAATCATCACAAATTTATTTGACATAGGCTATTGAATTGTTAACTAGTTCGTCCCTATTTTCAGTTAAAAATCCTTTCAAAGCTTCGAGTTGTATATCACATTGTTGTACGTTCAATTCTTTTGTTTAGAGGTAGGCCCGTGTGGTGTCAATTCCTTTAAGGACGGATACCCACAGGCCAAAAAAGCACGGAAAGGGAAACGATATTAACGCTCCAAGCAACACGCCATTATCTGACGTGGTAAATGGTACTTTCTTTATCACAAATTAGTTCCATAGTAAATTTATTCTTGATGATACCATAAGGCTAAATTCTGTTTAGCTAGGAATCTAATCATACCCAACCATCTTGAAAATATTTCCCTCCACTTCGTTTTTAACTTCTTTTTGTTCCTTTTTATCAATTGTTGCCCCATGTCGGATTCTAATTTACAACTCCTTCCATTGTGTGAAAGCCCGAACATGGTCTACGCTGGATTCATGCTTGATTATTTTAGGATTAAGTTTCCACCACATGTTGAGATAATATATATATATATATATTTATTTATTTATTTAAGAAATCAAAGTTTAGTGTTATTGTTTTATTTAAAAGAATTTGAATTATAGGGAAATTTAGGTGTTTTGTTAAGTATTTAAATTTTATTTCTTTTAATAGTAGATAATAAAATTGCGTCTGATGTCTTGTAGGCTACTACCACGGCAGAACAAAAACTTTTCGTTGCACTAGACCAAAAGTGCCACCCAGGGCGGACCGCCCCCCCTTAGCTACGCTACTGGGTAGATCCTCCTTTGTGCCAAGGCGAGGGTGGCAGGAGACACCGCGGCCGCGGGAAGAAACACTATCGGCCAAGGTATCTAGATCGGATGTATGATAAACACTCTTCAACCAGATATGACGTGTGATAGATTCACGAAGTAAAAGTAACTGGAGGTCAAATTGTCACTCCAACTCAATTTACATCATCAATTTTTAATTTTTTTAGCACCGTGTCTTACTACCTGTTCGGGTTATACGCCTATGTACTAATTACACTAATGACTTAGTGATTAAGAAGGTTTAATTTAGAGGAAGTACACACGCATTTGCGTGAAAGGAGAGTGGAAAACCATTTATGAAAAACACAGTGCACCCGACTGGGACCGAACCCCGATCTCCCCGTCTTCGGCAGTCTAGTCCAACACAAGATTAGCGTTATACCACGCGGCCACAGAAGCGGGTTACATCTGGAACTAAATCAGCAATTAAATGCTAACCAGAATCAGAGTGTGAAATAAATAAACATTAATTATTAATTTGTGATCCTTATTTGAAATCAAAACTATTATAACTGTTGGTAATTGGTATGAAACTTAAAACTACCTGGCACCCAAACACAATATTATATTTAAATGGTGACTTGGTGGTCTAGGAGTAAGGTGTCTGTGCTGAGGGTCCGGGGTTCAATCCCGGTCCCGGCACAGATTTATCTGGTTGCCAAACCCTTCCTTCACCTCTGACACTATGTGTATTAATCACAACTTGTGAGTGTGTGGAATGTCAGACCTCCACCGTGGTTCGGATTCCACGTTAAACTGCAGGTCCTCCATTTCATCTCACAATCACCCTACCATTACACACTAGTGTAAGTGCGTATAACCCGAACGGACAGTAAGACACGGTGATGATGATAATAATAATGGTAATGATAATGATGATAATAATATTAATAGTAATAATAATAGTAATAATATTAATAATAATAATAATAATAAATTTAAATCTAGCGCTGATTTGTAAAATAACACACAGAATTCAATGTGATCAAGTCATTTATATACGAAATTAGTTAGGTTCTGAACCAAGAACTTTCGGGAAAGATACGACGCGTGGGTTAGAGGGTTTAACGCTTGAGCCTCTGGAGTATTTTTTGTGGGGGAAGACGGGATGCTCGTATACAAACTACGGAGACCCCCCACCCATCAATATAAGATGGCCAGGGTTACCTCTTTAACCCAGACATATCCTCTTTTTATGGTGAAAAACACAGTTCAAGGTGGATTTTTTTCAAATGCGAAACTGTCCAGGCTTTTAATCAACAAAGTTGTCAGTAATTAGAATAAAGGGCAGTGATTTGATGGTATTTTATATATCTATGTTGGATTTTGTTAGTTTAAAAGGCACTCAACCATCAGCATCTGTCGCGATATCAGATGTATCTAACAAGTTTCTTAGGCTTCTCATTGTGGCATCAGGGTCAATGTTCTTCAATTTTGAGTTGATCTTATCTTTGCAAATGGGTAATTTGTATTGTGTCAAATGCTATAAATTCTATGATAATTTAGGCATAGGGAAGTTATTATGATGAAATGGACAATCTTTTTATTAATGCCTAAGCACTGTGTAAGTAATTTAAGGACAATATTTCAAAGGCTGACAGGCAAAGAACTTAGTTGCTTTACATATTTTTAAACATATTTTATGCTTAGCTAACCATGGTGTCTACTCAACTTGACCAATGAAATTCCCGACTTTTTCCCTGATTTCCCCTGATCATTTTTCTAAAACTCCCGACTAAAAAGTATGTCACATCCTTCTGATTCCCCCACCGCCCCCCTCATTTTTCTATTAATCATTTTTTATGAATAACATTTTTTTTTTAATTTAAATAAACATATTTTTTAAATTTATATTAACATTGTTTATTAGAAATTATAAAATTGATTACACAGCTACAAAAAAACTACAGTTTGAATAACATTATTATTTACTGTTTTAATGATTATTATATTTCATATTTTGAGTAAAACCACATTTTCCCAGATTTGTATTGTAATTTACCAAATTCCCTGTTAACTTATCGTGCTAAATCCTTAAACTTAAAAAGTCATGGTAACCCATTCTTGTAGCTTTAAAGATTTTTTCCATATGTTATATGTTTTGCTCCAACAAATATGGTTGTAACCCAAGAGATGGCAAGAAACATTTTATAAAATTGAATCACTCTTGTATCAATTTAAAGGTATTTTAAAAATGTAATTTGAGTTGTGGTTGCTTGATATTTAATTTGGGTTGTAGTGGATTTGTATACTCCAATAAACTGGGGTTGTGCGGATGAACCCCCTAAACAGCCCCTGCTTTAGAATGAGCATACAAAATGTAATCAAAATCATTAAGAGTGTATTTGTCAAAATCAATTTTTTCCCTTTTTAATCTTAACGAAACTACTCTTAATTTTAGGGTTAGATCTCATTCCAAAAACTCCTCAGGGGAAGTTTATGAAGACCCCAGATACCAAGTTTTAGCCAGTTCAGCCGAGATACACACACACAGAGAGCATTGTGAAAACCACATTTTTTATTTTAGGGAGTCAAGAAACATGGACACTAATCAAAAGCTCAAGGTCAATTTTTTTTATTATCACAATACTTTTCATTTTGAGGGGTCGGGAGAAAGTAAAAAATTATCAAAATATTTTACCATCGGTAGTTTTTATGTATCTAATATGATTAATAACTCAACACAATTAGGTAGTGTAATTTTTCTTGGAAGTATTTATTTTCAAAAAATGAGTGATTATGATATAGTAACTCTAAGGATATTTGTAGCAGTGAACAATAATATTTTATTATATTATTAATATTATTGGCATTAATTATATCTATCAAAAGTAACAAATGCAAGTAACACGACTTGATGTATGAACATGTGAAAATAGATCCAGTAACTTTTTTTGCTGTCAGATAAGTGTTTTCATATTAAAATTGGACTAGTTGCATAAATACTAGGGTAGATTCCTGGAAACATATTTATTAATATGTTGCCTACTTGTCAGGAAATGGCTACTTAAAATAGGATCCAAGCCTTGCCGATGCTTATTTAGTTTAGTTGGCTCCTAGCTCAGTAATCTTTAAATCCATAATGGTGAAACAAAAAGTATTGTTTATATTTTAGGTTTTTTTTAATTGTCATACTTTACTATTAATATTTTTCAATTTATTTTAGGTATTTAATGTGCATTTTCTTAATCATATCAGCACACAACTTATAAACTAACTTAAATATAATACTGACACAATACCCAGCCCCGGCTATTAATCACTCAACATGAAAGGGGAAACCCACATTTCCCCAATAATAAATTTTTTGGCCATTCCTCGGGAATAGAACTCGGGACCCTTGGCTCGGTAGACAGAAATGCTACCGACTGAGCTTAGGTGTCAAACAACTGTTATTAATTTTTATTGTGAAGAAAAATGACTAACTCCTCGGTTAAATTAATAAATTGTTATCTTTGGCAAGTCAATTCACAAGTTTTTTAAATTTATTTATGAAAAACCAATTGGTGACCATTCCACATCATAAAAACTCATCAATAAATTCAATAGTTTGTGTTTTGCTAATATAAAATGTTCTAAAAAAGGGGATGAAAAATGTTTCTTTAAATCATGTTTGAAAGAATTTGTATTATATTATTCCATCTAAAGCAGACATGTCGAAATTGCCCAGAGACCCCGTGCTGCCCTATTGATGAATTGTTAAACAATGAGACCCTAGTCTTCTTTTTATAAACACAATAGAAATCAGGGCTGTTGAGTATGAGTCAGAAGCAATTTTGGGTGGAGTTGAAGTCTGAGTTGGTAAATATGTACCAACTCAGACTTCAAAATAAAAACCTATAATACTATAACAATATATGATAAATATATCATTTTAATTTTATACTTTTCATTCTTTAGTACCATTTATTTTGATTGACACATTTCTCACAATGCCAAAGAAGCTTCCCATGAAGTAATCTATTGGATCATTCTACTGCAGTAAATGTGTTATTACTAATTAATATACTTAACTAAGCAATTTGTGAAGGTGCCTAATTTGAACAGTAGAAAATAATAGGAGTTGGAGTCGAAGCGTGGTGTACCGACTCCACAGCCCTGGTAGAAATACAACCTTTGAAAATGTGATATTTGGGAATTTGGTAAAATTTGGAGAAAACTGAGGTTGGTGTACTAAATTTGTATTATTTCTTTGACATGATTCAATTCCCAAAAGTTGTTATATTTGAGTGCCCAATATATGCAGTGTTTGGAAGCCCGTAATTGTGTTGACAGTTATTTTCTCACATGAAATGGAACCAAACACCCAAGCGAGCTCGGCATGAACACAAATTTTTCAACAGTTATGAAAGTGACTTTAGCATGAGATTTATAGCATTACAATTCACTACAGATAAGAAGTTCAAAAATTTTGGGGGGAAAAAATCGATAGTGAGTCTTATTTTTTACTATCCTTTTCTGATTGCAATATTAAGGTACCAAGTTGGATATTTTTTTAAGTTAAGTTAGAAACCATTTTTAAATTTATTAAATGTAGCACCCTCATTATCTGAAATGGCTAATGTGACGCTTTTGATCAAACAAGTTTGACATGCTTAATATAGTGTGTTTTTAAATATATTAATATTGTGCCAGCACTGGATTCAGCAGGACTTGAACACACTTAAGAGTCTTGTTTGTGACTTCTGAGAATGTTAAAACACTAGTTCAAAGATTTGGTTTGGGAAAGTCATAAAAATTACCCAAGTTTTTGGTTTATATGAAAAGAATATTTTTCTTCTTTTTTTTTTTTTTTTTTTCTTAAAATCATTTAAACCCGGTAAGAGGGTCACAATAGCCGGCCATAGATCTCCTAAAAGAAACCAAATATATTCTGTGGTATTTTTAGAAAATCCTGTTAAACACATATTTAAAGGCTTCAAAGTTTTCACTATTTTCTTGCTACAAAATCTCCCTAGTTTTTCAGAAGGAATTCCTAATTTTACAAACAAGTACAGAAGAATTAAATTTCAAATACATATTGGATCTGGCTAATTCATAATGGGTTAATTTTAAAAATTGGATAGTTCGAACCCGCCATGATTCCCCATGAAATTCCTATTTAAATCAATGGTAAAAAATAAATTTGAATTTGAATTACCTAGAAAGAAATATTTGGATAGTTCGAATCTTTTATAGGTGACATTGTTAGGTAATTTTTGAGCCAGTACTTATTTCAAACATAACCCAACAATTTTTATTAAATCACTCCATATGCCAAGAATGTCAAATAAAGTTTTCTAGAATAGGGGATACGATGGCTCTCGACCTTTCATCGCTTCTGTGTGAGAATGTCATCACATGATGCTCGGTGTATTGCGCATCCTAAATGATTTTAACTGTGCGATTTTTGCATGTTAATTTTTTCAGATTTTATATTTTGTGTCTAAAGTTTTGTTTTTTAGAATGACTAGGCCTATATTATTTGTGTTTTATGTAGCGTATATAAAATGTGTGTGCTTATATGTAGTATATCTTGAGGTTAACTGATGTATTGTATACCAGCTGTGTAAATATTCACAAAAATAGTTAACCCAAGTTTTGGATATTGCAAACATTTTTTCATACATGTTAAATCAACAAAAAATATACAAGTTTCAAATTCACCGTCAGTGATTTTAACCAAACTCAGAATTCTGATAGTATCCAGAGAGGAAATGACTCCTTCCCCCTATCCCCCATGTACCGCATCTTACTACCTATTCAGGTTGTACACACTTACGCTAATGTGTAATGGTAAGGTGATTGTGAGATGAAATGGAAGACCTACTATTTAACGTGGGATCCGAACCACGGTGGGGGCCTGGCATTCCACACATTCACAAGTTGTGATTAATACACGTCTTGTCAGAGGTGAAGGAAGGGTTTGGCAATCAGATAAATCTGTGCCGGGACCGAGGATTGAGCCCCAGACCCCCAGCGCAGAGGTCTGACACCTTACCCCTAGCTTGCCAGGTCATCTATGTGGGTGCAATTGTACATAAGTTCAGAGGTTAAATTACTCCAACCAATGTGTAACATTACCCTGTAATGTAGGTAAGTAACGTACAGTAAGATCTGAGAAACCCTTTATCATTGGTTATTAATTATTTGTCCATATCTAACTTATGGGGTAGACCTATTTATTGTTGTTTTCACCTTACTTGTTCAGGTTATATGCTTATGCACTAATTACGCTAGTAATTTTAGGGATTATGCAGGTTATATTTAGATGAAGTGTACCCACATTTGTGTGGAGAGTAAAAAACCATTTTGTAAAAATCACTCTCGGTATACCCAACCGAGATTCGAACCTCGATCTCCCTGTCTTCAGCGGTCTAGTCTACTGTGAGAGCAGCACTAGAGACCGTGCAGCCACTGAAGTGGGTGTATTTATTGTTGATTACTAATTATATTTTGTAGTTGTTTTTGTTGTAACAATGTTTTTTTGTAATAATTAAAGCATACTCGACTATTTTATCCAGAACTGAATATACAAAATAAAATTGTTGGACCATTTTTTTTGTTTAAGTTACTCAGAAAATCTGAGTTAAGTTACTTTACAAATTGTTGACCATTAGGTCTACAATATCAAATTATTTTAGCACAATTATCAGTCGATAAGTGTATTTGTATCTCAATAAAGACACCGAAACACTTAACTTACAACAATATTAAGGGCCTACCTAAAGGAATAGTTAATGGTAGTGAAGTAAAGCCATCGTATTGATTTGTTAGGCCCTTAAATCATTATTTAATATGGATCATTTGAGAATATAATGAAACTATAGACACTAAAATGTTTAAAATGGTCTGAAGACTAGCGATTATTGTGCATAAATGGTATTAATAAAACAAATAGGTAGGATTTGTACATATCGTATAGAACATAACAATTATGTCAATGAATTTAATATAATTATACATTAGCTGGAAGCCTTAACATTATGGTCCTAAAGTGTACAGATTCAGAACGCAATAATTGTAACACTAATTTTCTTCTTGTATAAAAGACGCAGGCCACTTATGACACATCCATCGATCAACACACCCACCCACATTAAAAGGGCAATTTGATTATAAGATTATCATGTTGCTTGATGCATGGAAAACAAGTGTAAATGTTTTAAATATGTATTAATTCATTGTGTGTTGGTGAAAAAATCTAATTAGTTAATTAACTAAGTGAAAAATACAAAAAACACTTACTTTGCCCCACCAGTGCCTTGAGCGCCATTTTGAAGGAATGGATTTATTCTCACTGTGCTGTCAAGTGTCACTTGTGTACTGAGTAAATCACAGATCATCATAGTCTTCAGAGATATTGAAGGAATGTTCCGATTCTACTTATACGATACCAGTTTCAATATTACTCTTTTGATAACAGGTATTTGGGTATATCGATACCAACCTTTAAATTTTTACTAATATCAGTACTTTATACCATTGATCTCTATATTATTATTACTATTATTTAGCACCGTTTCTTACTACCCGTTCGGTTTATACGCTTAAGTACTAATTACACTAATTGATTAGGAATTGGGAAGGTTGAATTTAGAGGAAGTGAACCAGCATTTGCGTGGAGGGAGAGTGGAAAACCATTTAGGAAAAACCACCCCAGTTCACCCAACCAAGATTCTAACCTCGATCTCCCCGTCCTCGGCAGTCGAGTTCAACACGACTAGCGCGTTAGCCAATTACGCCAACGAGGCGGGTTTGATCTCTATAATATAACTGGATGGACATCTGTGGCTAGAATTTTCAAGCTGTCGTCTGCATACCATAGTGTAAGAGAGGAAGAAACTTTCGGGTATCTCTTTCTCTCTTACACCCCTCAGGAGCCACTCATCAGCAATCTCAAAGCGCATCATCTACAGGTCACAATGGGACTCATGCTAGGTCTAACTTTCCCTTCAAAAATGCCCAATGCTATAACTGTCATTTTAGAGGAGATATTTTAAGGTTTGTCACAGGGTCAAAGATTCCTGTTGGCATCAAGGTGTTGGTTAAATTCCCAAAAGACACAGTTTAAGTGTCTGTCCAATCTACTCTATCTTGTGACTTGTACGTGGTCAAAAATAGTCAGGCACCAGGTCACAGCAGTGTCCAGTTGGAAGTCAATGTTGTACCTCTCACCATGGACACAGCTGCGAGCGCTAGTCTTATTGGTGAGCTAGTGTACCTCGCGCATTTCAAACATCTTCCTCTGGTGAGTACCACTCCACTTCGTGGTTGCAATGGGCACGAACTAAATCTGTTGAGGGAAATCCCTGTTTAAATTTATTATCAGAGGCAGTCTGCTACGTTACCCCTAGTAGTGGTTCGGAACTCTTTCCCTCATTATTGGGCATATCTTGTATCAAACATATCCATTTGGATTAGAATGCTCACTCTCCCATCAACTATGTTCGGCAGGTATAAGGTGATGTGGTGAGCATGTTAAGGAATAAATATCCTTGAGTCGTCAAAGAGGTGTGGAAGTTAATGTAGTCCTGACTGAACGGGGGAGCCATTCCAGTATTCTATGTCCCTCGTGTAATTCCTATTCCTTTGAGGGATGCTGCCAAGGAGGCACTTGAGGAAATTAAATCGAGTGGTTTGATTCAGAAAACCAATAGTCACAACTGGGGAATACCTCTGGTAATTGTTCCCCGGGCCAATAAGTCTGCACGGGTGTGTGGAGATTTCAGCGTGACACTAAACTCTCAGTTAAATCTTTGTCACTATCCTCTACCGGTTATTGATGACTTGTCTACTATTCAAGGTTCTGTTTTCAGTATACTTGATCTCGCCAAAGCTTATCAACAGCTAAATTTGGGACCTGCTTCTCAGGAGATTTTGGCCTTGAGCACTCCGTATGGCCCGTACAAGTGCTTTCGCATTCCATATGGTTTGTCCTCAGCTCCAGCCATATTTCAAAACGCCATTAGTCAGTTATTGAGGTATTTTTTATTTGGACAACATTTTAGTGGCGGGTAATACAGCTGAGGAGTGCCTAAGTAAAGTTGAAAATGTTATACAAAGGTTTGTGGAATATAATGTCACTGTCAAACAAGAAAAGTATAATTTCCTAAAGCCAAGGGTTAAATTTTTGGGTCACATGTTGGATGCCAGAGGGTTGCGTCTAGATCACGACCGCATAAAGGCTCTCCTTCAAGCCAAAGAGTCATAATCCAAATCTGAACTTCTCTCGTTCACTGGGTTTGTAACCTTTTACGCAAAGTTCATCACCAACATGTTCACTATGCTTCATCCATTGAATGCTTTGCTCAAGCAGGATGCGAATCAGGTGTGGTGATCTGAGAAACAAAGAGCTTATCATCAGTGTCTTTAGGAATTGAGTGGCGATCAGGTGCTCATTCCTTACTCTACTGGCTTGTCACTCAGAATGTCCTGTGATTCCTCGCAGTAAGGTACGGGTGCTGTCATCCCCCCATCTTCCCCAATAGGGCAAAACGTCCCATCACTTTCACATCTAAGACCTTTTCCAATGCTGATAAAAGCTACCCCTAGCACGAGCGAGAGGCCACAGCTATTATTTTTAAGAAATTTAGTAAGTACTTGTTTGGCCGACCTTTTGAGTTATGTACTGTCAATGCAGCGTTGGTTTATATTTTGGGTATAGAGCTAAAATACGACCTCTTACTGCTCTCCGCCTACAATGTTGAGAAATCCTGTTGTAAGCCTTCCAGTATAGATCACATTTCTAAAATATGAACTGATTCCTCATGCTGATTTTCATAGCCGGAACCCTCTTCCCAATCAGACTGAAATGGAGTCTGACATCTAAAAGATCTCCTTGCTGTCTCTGGAACTTTTCGCCACGGTCCAGGTGGCCACTGAGACCACGAAGGATCCCATATTGAGTCTATCTTCAATGGTTGGCCTGATGTGGTTCACGATGAAAGTCTCCGCCCTTTTCATCGGCGAGCTCTGGAATTGTTGTCAGAATCTGATTGTTTATTGTGGTTGTCTAGGGTCACTGTCCCGAAGTCCTGGAGATCCTCCATGAGTTCCTCCATGAGATTCATCTTGGCTCTAGTCACATGAAGAACCTAGCACGTAGTTTTGTATGGTGGCCAGGTCTCAATGACGAATTGGAAGCTAGGGTGAACAGGTATGGTGTTTGCCAATCTCTACAGTCAGCTGCTCCTCACAAGTCTCTGATCCCTTGGTCCTGGCTTATTATAAGGTGGCAAAGGATCTATACTGATTTTGCTAAATTTAAAGCTAAGACTCTACTCATTACTGTAGACGATCATTCTCAATGGCCCGAGGCGCGCATTATGCACGAAGGCACCTCGGCAGAGCATACTTCTGAAGCTCTGCGCTCAATATTTGCAGCCTAGGGGCTGCCCGAGGAGGTAGTTTCTGATAACGGTCCTCCGTTTTCATTAGCTGCATTCACTATTTTTCTGTCTAGCAATGGAATTGTACATTTCCCCTTCTCCTGTTTACCACCCCCAATCCAACGGTACCGCGGAGATTGTCGTTAAGACAACTAAGACAGCTCTGATGAAACAGTTGCTTGGTGTTTCTACTCGATCCAAAATCCTTCAGCATTAAGTAGATGCCTTTCTTTTGGAATATCGCAATACGTCTCACACCTTTACTAAGATTACACCAGATGAAGTATTATTGGGCCGCAGGCCCCGCAGCAAGCTTTCACTTCTCAATCCATCCATCCATCCATCCATGATTCTCAAGCAAAGAGTGAAGGAGGCTCAGGCAAAATTCACTGCTTTGCAATTTTCCAAGGTCACATATTTCTCCCCAGGTGATCTAGTATGGGTGCGCTCTGTGACTCATCGCAAACTCAAGGTGGTTCCAGGTAAAGTTTAGAATAGAGTCTCAACTGTTTCATATCTAGTGATTGTTGGTGGACGCTCTTAACAAATTTCAGCATCTCATCTACGCCTCCGGGACTCCAAGGTTGTTTCAGTTGAGTTGTCATGGGAGATGATCGAGCAGGCCATGCCGGCACCTACGCCCGCACCTCCATCTGATGGACCTTCATCGGCTTCCCTAATTCAGCCACCTCCAGTTGCTGACCGCCCCCCGCCAGCATTTCTAGCTCCCGAGCTCTCCACGGATTCCACTCCAGTATTCCTTCGTCAGGCTCCCAGCCCGATGGCTCCAGCTGACACTCCTGTGAGGCTTGCCGCTGCGTCTCTTAGAGTGTCTGCTCCTCGAGCACCCTCGTCAAACTCATCCCCCGTGGCCACCCCAGTAACAGCTCGCTTTTGACTTCAGTACTCGGACTTTGTCTATGTATTGCGTTAGTCATAAACTTTTATTCTGTTCTTTTCTCGTACACTAAACTTGAATGGAATCAAATGATTATGATTATTAGCACCACATCTTTCTACCAGTTCGGGTTATACGCAATTGGAATCAACGACTACTAATGGTACCAAGGGCTTATTGTACTCTTTTATTCTATATGGCAGCACCGGCAATCAATGAGGAGTTTAATTATACACGGGAGAGTCAGCCAGAAGGCCATGAATTCTTTTCGTTTTTATTTTGTCTCGCTACCAGCTTTCTCTTGTTCACAACTTATGTAATAGTGGCACTATGTTTTGTTTGTATTCTACTGGAATGTTTTGTTTGTATTCTACTGGAATTTTATATCTATTAAAATCATGCTTAGATGTTTCAATTAATCATAGCTTCCTCAAATCCCAGAAACTATGGTGAAGTCATGACAATCTCAAATGATGTCATCAAAAAAGAAAAAATGTGACTGAATTTATAAAATATGGCGTTCACATTTTACTGTTTCTATTAATAGAAATAGTATTTATGATAAAAACTCTAATTTATTTTTAAGTTTATTTATTTATCTCAGCAATAGTATTAATCGAAATATTAAAAGTATCTATTATGGATAATCTTATAACGGTGGGTTACAATTTTTTGTACCTAGTTGTTTGCGAGCTGTAAAAAGACCGTCCAACTGATGATAAATTGGTTTAAAAAAGTATATTATATATAATTTATTCATAATAAAACCCACTCTGCTTGTATTGTAGATTTTTTAATCAATCACAAAAAATAATAGAAAGATAGAATAGGATAATATGTTTAGATATCTAAAAACTCAATATTTTTAGCATTTAATTAAATAATTTTAGCGACAAACCTGGTTTAATTTATTGCAACTACATTATATTAGAGTTTAGAAAAGAATATAAAAAATATTATTTTTCCATAATCTTAATAACAAAAGTTGCAAATTTATAGCTTATTTGTACTGGTTAAGGTCATCAACAAGAATTAATCCAAGTTGTTGGGCTAGTTAGCCCTTGCAAAATATTATCCAAACAAATAAGCTATGGAAATTGACATATAACCCTATTAATATTATTTATATTCCTTAAACAAGGGAATGCACTAGATGTGGAATTGAGACAAGAGCTGCAGGCGAAGCATGAAGTCAATGGTTAAACAGGGTACTGGTGGACTGGAAGAAGGGAATTATAGTTCCGATTTATAAGGAGAAAGATGTGTATGAATCATGAGGGAATAACGCTAATGTGCCACTGTACAAAAATATAAGAGAAAATGGAAGGTGGATAACGGAAAAGCACAGATTTAGGGAACAGAGGTCTACAATAGAGTTGGATCTTCACTATACGACAGCTGAAGAAAAGGAGGTATGAATTTGGGAAGGACTAGGTAATAATATTTATGGATGTGGAGAAGGCATTATGATAGTGTGGATAGAAATTAAATCTGGAAAGTGATAGAGAAGGCTATTGTAGAAAGAGGAGTTGTAATTATAGTAAAGAGTATAGTAGTGTACGAGGTTAATATAAATTGAAGTAATACTGAGAAAAGGTGGACAAAGTAAAAGAATTGAGCTAAGTAGGGGAGTGCTCTCTCACCAGTCACCACTATTCTTTGCATGCACGGTCGATCTATGTAGACATTAAAAGCGCTGCTTGTCTATTTTAGACTAAATAAAACCATATTTTATGTTTATTAATGCTCTCTCACCAGTCACCACTATTCTTTGCATGCACGGTCGGTCTATGTAGACATTAAAAGCGCTGCTTGTCTATTTTAGACTAAATAAAACCATATTTTATGTTTATTAACTTTTTTAGATCGCAAACCTAATGTATTTTATAATTTTGACAGCATCTTTGTTAGAGCTTCTAATTTGTTAAGCGGGAATGTGGGTTTGTCCTCGCCACGAGTAAGCTCCATAAACTTGGACCTGCCTATCAACCACAGCAGCACTGCTACAGAGATGTAGGCCACAACAAGCTTAGTAAGCCGGTAGCCGAAACAAACAAAAATACTCAAGAAAATAAAGTTAAATTTCATACTGGAAACAAAGGCAACCTCAAAAAATTTAAGTTAAAATTAATCAAGAAAATATTTATTGCATTTACTTGCTCATGCATACTTTATTGCGTCAGTAATTAAAAACTCAATTTATTTAAAGTTAAATCAAGTGTCATCAAAAATGTTGAGCCATTATTGATCCCAATACTACTTTAAGCACACATTTACAATATTTAATACTATTTTCTGGTAAAAGTTTAACTAGACAAATTTTATTTACTAAACAATTTGTGAATTTACACCATACATTTTTAAAGGTAAAATGAAACTGGGCTGATAGATGCTTAAGTGAGATGACAAGTATTGAAGTGAAGTACATAATATATAACAAGTAAAAAAAAATTACAAAAAACATTACAACAATGTTAGAAAGTCATCCATTAGTGTGGTTTGGATTTCAATTGAAAAAAGAATATCTGCATCAATGTAGTTTTGCTTTTGTATTGATGTGAAAAATTTGTTTTGAACATATATTTGTGGATTCTTATATATGTATATTTGTAGCCTCTATTTGTTTACATTTTACTTCCAATTCAGAAAAAAAACATGTTCCAAATTCTAAAAAATGTGTTCAATGTAACTATCAATTCTTGAAATAAAACAATAAAAATATTACACAGAAAGCTAGTCTTAAAAGAATTATTTTTCTTCTTATTGCTTTGCCTTTGATGTAGGTAATTGATTTAGTGAAATAAACTTCAATTAACATATTATGTAGTAAAAAGAAAATGATTTAAAATGTAATATTTTAGTGTATATTTAAAATTATATTGACAAAATAAATTGCATTTCTTTCAATTTTATGATGGCTGTTTACGTATTGACAAAATAAATTGCATTCTTTTCAATTTTATGATGGCTGTTTACGTTTTGTACCAACTTTAATACTCTTTCCTTTCACTTTTGTATTTGCTGAAGCATCCTCTTGAAACATCTTAAGATCAGCACAAAATATTATCTGTAAAAAAAAAGGTCCTAATCACAACATTATCATAACATTTCTATTTATTCAAAAATATAAACACATTACCTATGAAAAGTTTAGTGCATTGTAAACATAAACATAGTGTTTTATAAATGGCAGATTTCATCTAAAATGTTTAAATCAACTTATTTCTTTAACAACATGTCAACCATAAGCTAGTACTTTTAACAATATTAAAATTAAATTGCACAAATTACTATTAATTATTGAATCAAAAAACTTGAACTAAATTTAAACAACTTAATTTTTAAATAAGGACGATAACCTATAGCCGCGGCTGAGCTGTCCAAGGAATTAGCTATGCAATGCTATTTGTCACTGTCGACAGAGAGTTCAGGGTCTGAATACCATCCGGATGCATGGGGGTGAATTTTCCCTGTTGATTTAACAAATCCTTTTTTCCACACCAATGTAGGTGTACTTCCTCTTAGCTAGTCTCCTCATCCCTAACTCCTAAATTAAGTATCAATAGGTAACCATTAAAAATAATATTAAAATGTATATAGATAATATTTGAGATGCCACAACATATAAACTGAGGGAACATGATGAGAGTGAATTATGAGTAATAGGACAATCACTCATCTGGGAATATTATGCAAAATCAAAATGGGGAAAAAAATATTCAAATTGTAGATGGTCAATATTGTATAAGATCTAGCTTTGTTACTTTAAGCCAGAGTCTTATGTGATAACCACTAATCTCCACTCTTGATCATATACATATATTTACAAACCGTATGTGCCCATCCGGCGTATTTCTCATAGAGATCCCTAAAGTACTCTCCAATCTCATTATATACTTTGTTTGTAACAGACTTGTAGTTCTTAAGGTGGGGAAGATAGCGCTGTGCGGCTACTTGGTAAATGTGTGTATCCACAGGAATTGCATCCAAGTGTCCTAGGGACATTAAACAAATACAATCTGCAACCTGAAACAATAGTGAATGTAATATTATTCAAAGTCTCACATTTACATTAATGTTAAACAAGTTACTTCGATAGGAAAAATACTAAAATAAAAGAAGAGTGCGGATATTATTTGATTAAAGTACAAATGGCGTATATTTTAAAACATTTTGTATGGTGCCTAATTCTTGTCTTTAAATTTTGCATGTATCATAACATTATGAATATAAATGTTTTGGCAAAATAGGCGCATGCCTAGGTGTGTGGAAATTTACACTTCACAGCTAAGAGATAAAAATCCTCGAAAACAAGACTACTTGAAGTGAAGTACGTGAAGTAAAAATGCTTTACTGAAGTAAGTACTGTACCAACCAGAATAACTTAAAGACAAAACTATTATCCAATTGGCGTTAATAAAAATAGACTAATAACTAATTAATAGAATACATGAGAAATATAAAGTTAAAATTGTTTGCTCAATATTTTTTCCAAACTAGCCCACCAACCTTATGTTTGAACCCATATGGCCTGTGATATAAAAAAAGATTGCTGGCCCCTGGTTTAAGGTGTCAAGCTCCAAATAGACTGGATCGCTGGTGATATGGAGGTAGGCATTCGGATTCTGGCTAGCTATAGATACTGAGGTATTTTTTCCCAAATGGGTTTGTCCCTTCACACAAATGGGGCTACATTTTATATATGGTTTATCTTAATCTCTACCCCATTTAATGTAAAAATATTTAAGTGCAGGATGGGTAATATGACACAGGGCAGGGAAGAAAATTATTTTCAAGCTGAGCTATATATAAAAATAAGTACCTTAGCTCCAATTCCAGGAAGCTTCATAAGCTCTGTCTTAGCTTCTTCATAAGGTAAAGTCTGCAACTTTTGCAGCCATGTTACACCTCCTTCCTTGATGATTTGACAAGCAGATTTATGAATGAACTTAGCCCTATACCCAAAGCCAGCTTCTCTCAAAGATTGCTCCACCGATGGGTCAGTAAGGGCCGACACATGAGGGAAATCAAAATATGTTATATTGTCCACTGTGGCAATCCTTGTTCCATACAAAGTGCACAATTTCTCAACCATTGAAGATATCCTGCAAATCAAAAGTTATTTTTTTAGGAACAAATTTAAATTGGCAAATACTTGCCATTAGAGCAAGCATGTTCCACTGGTATAAGAACTCTAGTAAACATCCTGACCAGTTGCAATGGGAATGATTTCTCTATATAAGTTCTTTTAACTTTCCTACATCCAAGTAAATGCATATGCATTTCCTCTTAATTAACCCTTCTCATCCTATTCAGTTAAATTAGGTTGTTGCTAACCTTTTGTACTAAGAATGTGCAACAATTGAAAAAGTACTGGTAAATAGTAGGGCCCTTTGATGACATGTCATCTTTATTTTTGTTCATCAAAGACAATGCTCATAAGTACATAAGCTCTATTCATGATCCCCTTGTGTATTGAGTCACTTATTTTAGAAAGGAACATTACTCCAAAATCCAGATTTTTCAGGAGATAAATATTTTTTTTGGTAGCGTTAGTAGAAACATATAATGAATTTCTAATGACACAATAAATAAGACTACGGTTCAGCAACCAAGATGTTATAGAACGTGTGTTTCTTTGGATATATGTATCTATTTTATTATAAAAAGTTTATAAAATTAGGAATAATGCCCTTTCATAAGTTAATATATGGAATAATGACCTTTCTAATATGATCAAAGTTTTTTAGGTTTAACCTAAAGCATGAAATCTTCCAAAGGAGTATACAACTAGTATTTTCAATGCAGAACTTCAAAAAACTAATAAAAAATGTTTTTATCATTGTTATTTATGATTAAACAAAACAGTATTACATATTAGAGATTATTATGTACAACATTGTAACAATCATTAACCATCACTGTTACTTGATTTATAGTTTACTGGCTGAACATTGAGAGATGCATATCATTACTATATAAAAAAAAAATCACATATTGTGCAATCAATTATAATAATACCAAACACATTTTTGCAACAATAGGAATAAAGTCCTTTCTTAACTGCCGTCTGAAATTGCAGTGCCATTACTCCCATATGAATAGTTGGAATGAATCCCTTTCTATACAGAAGCGTGTGCCTACGTTATATTAACCCAGGTATGGCAATATCTCATTTTTGGAATTTTTGGAATAACCCCTTTCAAAAATGAGCGATTTAAATGTTTATCTTATAAGTCATTTTGGAATTTAAGGTCATATTTTCTTGGTTTTAGTAATTTTTGAGTCATTTTAAGGCATTGATGTTGAATAAGTAGCTTATATTTTTATACACACACTATCCATGCAACTAGCCTGGAGAGGGTTGTGTTGGAAGGGGGTGGCTATTACTTTTGAAGCAGATATTTGTTTATCAATACATATATTTAGTAAAATACAAGAGTTTAGTTGGTAAGGGCTTTTCATTGCATTTTACATTTGTAAAGCACATGTTTGATTTAGTCGTGTGCATTTATTTTGAGTTTTTATGTCATTTTTTTTAGAATCTTTTTGTAATTTGATAGGTCGAATTTTGATCATTTTTAGGTCATCAAAATTTGGATGCTGGTAATTAGGTAAATACAATTAAATTAAAATGGTCTTATTCTCTTCACATCTCACGATGTTACTCATATTAGGTTATATATATGCCTAATCATGTACTGTATTCACTATAATAATGTGGAAGTGATGAGGATAGTGGGGTTTAAGAGGAAATGTAGCTGCATTTGAGAAAAGAGTGGAAAACATATTAGGATAAGCAACTCTAGTACATCCAGTGTTAAGACTAATTACATTTCCAAACAAACCAAGTGAATTATACTTTTAATAACAACCTAACCCACTTCGGTGGCTGCATGGTCTAACACGCCACTCTCGCAGTAGACTAAATTGCCAATGACGGCGAGATTGAGGTTCAAATCTCGGTCGGGTATTTTTTCAAAATGGGTTTCCACTCTCTTCCATGCAAATACGGGTAAATTTCTTAGCTGTGTACAAATTATTAATTTATTTTACCTAGATATATTGTTGTTTGAAGAGCAAATGAATGAAAATAGATTTTCTGTTGGATCTTGGGCTAGAATCCTCAATCCTTGAAATTTTACAGCGGCTTGTTTGAAGTGATGATCTTTCTTTGACCAAAGTTCGTATAAATCTTGTAGTGGTTCATCTAATCGCAAGTATTTCTTGAGTAACTCTTCATCATCGCCAGATTTATTTAAATAGCTATTGCTATCACATTTTTCCTGCATATTGCGAGGGTCTTTCTCACTAGGGTAATCTTTTCCTTCATTTTCAAGAAGTTTGGAAACCACACGTTTTCTAGCGTTTCCTTTCCTGCGTTGTTTAGGCGATGCAACTGGATCTGTTGTTTCTCTTAATATAACTTTGTACAAAAGATGGGTATCATCTTGTGAGAGAATCCAAATACGATTGGAAAACACACCAGTCCACTCATTTTTACCAGTTTTCTTCCATCTAGAAATAAAAATTAATAAGAGCAAAATATTCAAATAATGCAGATTTGCCAAAAGGTGAAGGATCAGAGGCACACCCAGAAACTTACTTTGCTGATGGGGATGGAGGGCACGTGACGGTGTTATTTCTGTAGGCTACTTTTTACCAACTAGGAATTTAAAGGACACCTTCAATTTGTGTATTTTTAATGCCTTTATATTATAGTTCTACTTAATAAGTTTCAAGCTTTTATTTAAATTATTTGAAGTCTTGGGGATGGAGGTGAGCAAATGGCCTAATTGACCCTCAATTCTCCCTTCCTGACGACTGTAAAGTGTAAACTAACTTTGAAAGTTAAAAAATAAGAAATATATGTTAAATCAAATGATGTTATAACTTTAAAAACGATGTAGTCTAACCTGAAACATTGTCCTCCCGTCAATGTAAACAATAGTTGTAAGTCAGACTTCAAACAGGGTAACTTTCTCCAGATCTCCATTTAAACTAGTGATAGAAAAGTTAGATCTAGTGGTGTAAATAAAGCAGATTCAGATCAAACATCAAAACTACTTCTGTGATAATGCTAAATAATAATATGATAAATTGCCGCCAAATCTCCAGTTTAAGCAACATAACAATATTTTTTAGTTTTTAAAATCATATTTTCCTAAAGATATATTTAAAACTCAAACTAATAATACTAAATATGATTTTATCTTGAATTAACTATAATTTTATACAACTAACCTACTTTGTAATAAAAAATTATATATTTTTTGAGAAAATATAAATGTTAAGTTCTATCAGTACTGCTATTCTGCAAAAGCCGCTGACGTTCACTTATTTTTGGGGTGTGTACGGTGTATTTTCGTCTTATCTACAAATTGATTTACGTTTGGGCGTTGCTCGTAGGTTACTATTAAAAAACAAAAATATCAAAATATTTTCGTGTTCTAGTTGACATTCTTACTAGGTATTCGCACTAAATCATTCATAGCATTTAATTTTATATTGCTCTAATTTATCATGAAATACTGTACATTTAAACCGATACTTTTATTTTAACTTAATAAGTTCATTAGTTTTTCAAATATAATATAATATAATACATCGTAATGGTACCAATAAATGTTTGTTTGGAAATCTTCAATAATATACCTAGTTGTAAAGCCCTATCTACAGACTTCGCATCCTTAAGTCCGTGGTCAATAAGAAATCTATGGAATGGTATCATATTGTTCTGTCTACACTGGGGAGTCCTGAGCTGTAGTCTGTACTCTGTAAAAGTTAGTCAACTTTAACGTTCTAAGGACTAGTCTATGATATGGACTACCTATCCCAGTTAAGTAAATATGTCCGCGCGCATCGATATAAAAGCACCAATAACAATGTTGCTAGCTTTGTTTTGCAACCATAATACTAGTACATTGATTTATTTTGCATTTTTAGGCAAAAGCAAACACTAATTATCCCTAAAACGACAGTCCTTAGAAAAGTTAAGTTGATCCAACTTCTACCTGTGGACAGATGAATATGTTATTGTGGGGGTTGATATCTTACAGACTACGGATATTCGGAGATGTATATAGACGGCTGAATTTTCTACTTAATTGCCTGCACCTCACCTTGTATTATGGTTGTCACATGTCTTGCCTTAAGCCTAACAATCTTTTAAAAATAGCGTTCCACCCGTCTTTATGTTAACATGTTAAAGCTGGATGTGTTGCTGTCCAGATTTCTATTGGTAAAGACTTAATCATTTTTGGCCTCGTATAGAACAATCTCAACTAGTCGTTGGTTCATGCAGGCTCCTCTATCTTTCCACAGATTCTTTTACGGTGTTTGGGTTTAATCCCCTTCCTGCACACACCCACTCCCTAACCCTAGCCCATAGCAAGCCACAACTGCTTGCGGCATCACACTCGCAATAGATCAGACTGCCATTGACGATACAAGGGTTCGAATCTCTGTCAGGTGTACTTAAGGTGGTTTTTCATAAATTGTTTGCCACTCCTCCACAAATGCAAATACATTTTCTCAAAATTCAACCTTCCTCACCACTAACACATTATCATAGTTAATATACATTTGTATAACCCAAATGGGTAGTAGGACACGGTGTTAAAAAAAGGTTTTCTCCTAAGGAACACATAATTTTGTTTCTCACTATCTTAAATTATAGTCATAGAAATTGCTTATCCACAAATTTTCTTCTTGTAATAGGAATTAAAAACAAATGTTGAGAGTAAATCGATTAAATTTAAATTAAATGTATTATTTGGGGAAAAAAATGCTTATTCATTTTCATAATTTACAATAGATGGCGTTAAAAATGGCTTATGGATAATAGCACTTAATATAGTCCAAAAGATCAAACATGGTTCCCACAATATTATCCGGTCTTCCATAAAAAATGGATGGTGAGGAAAGATGAGGTGATGACACAAGGCTTATCGAACCTTAAAATATATAGGCTACTTTGTAAAGGATTCCAATGATATTTTATGTGTTTATATATTGTTATTATGTTAATCTAATTTAGTCATTCTTTTTTTAGTTTATTTTTGTTTGTTTTAAATTAAAGTCAACATAAACTGTGAACTTGTTTCAATCATAACATTAATGTTTTCGCTTGGTAAAACTATGCTTCATGAATATTGTAGGAACATTATAAACTGAAGACTAAAATGTTGCTTGTGCCCCTAGACTTTAGGGGTTTCTTAGCTCTTAAGTTACTTAATTGTTAACATTTCCTAATACCTGTTATTTCTAGTGCCTGTGATGGATACATTCTGAGGCTGGTACAATATACATTTATTTCAGTTTGTGTTGTGTTTTTGCGGATCAACAATGACTGAAGGAAGAGGTGATGAAGAAAAGAACGCAGGTTACCAAAATGTCCCATTCTATAGCATCAATAGTAAGTTTGCATGCTAAACACCCATTGTGTAGTTTGGCTGAAATGGGTATTTGAGTTGGTTTATCATATCCTAAGTAAGCATCGAGTTTGATTTCAAAATTATATATCTCTGTGGTACTTTTTTCAACTCACATTTTCTATTGGCATGGATATTTTTGTGAACATTAACTGTATCCATCCTTATGTTGTAACATAGTAGAATGAAAACCTCGTTTCGATAATAAAGTATTTGGAACGATTTGCATGAATGTTTGAGATTCTCATGACCCACTTTGGTGGCCGCATGGTTTAAGGCGTCACTCTAAATCGACTAGACTGCCAATTATAGGGAAATTGTGGTTCAAATCCCAATTGAGTGTACTGAGGATTTTTTCCCTAAACAATTTTCCACTCTCCCTCCACACAAATGTGAGTACACGTCTTCTAAATTCAACCTTCATTCCTAACACATTGGCGTAATTAGTACATATGTGTTTTTCCTGAACGGGTAGTAAGACGCTGTGCTAAAAAAAGACACATATGGCAGTGTACAGTGGTGCCAAGTTCAAAAACACCGTGTTGGAAGGGAACCCCTTCGATGTCCAGACATTCTCATTTCCCACCTAAAGGGAAGCTTAGAAAGCAAGAGGAATACGGTATAATATAGTTAGTTCTCTTCCAGCATTTTTTTTAACACACATTGATGCCCTGAGAAGTTTTTAAAGGTGTCTCGCTTCATTTTCTTCCCTATTTCTCCTTTTTTTTTATTATTTTCCTTTACTCTCTGCCCACTACCCCAACCTTATTACAAGTGTTGATATTACATCACCTTCACCCTGGGGTAGACAATATTAGCATAGTACACATTTGGGGAACGTGATAAGCACAAGGTACTAAATACCTATTAACCTCTAGAATCTCTTGTTCTTATATTTCCTATCATTAAATCTCCACTTGAAGGCTGCATCTTGAACACAACTATTTGTACTATTTGGAGTGGCCCTCCAAGGGAAATTTTTGAAAATTGTTAGCTTTTAAAAGTTATTTGAAGTGATCCTTCTCCTGAAATCTTTAACCCTGAGTAAGTCGACAGCTGATTGGCTATAGAACAAAATAACAAACTTAGGAAACTGCTATAATATGGCCCCAATCATACCTCTTATAGCTATTGAATAAATATAGACATTATAAAATATTCTTGGTCGTCAAACTGGGACAATGATCAACTTAAAACAAAAGAAAGAGATAGAGGTATCTAAGTAAGCAAACATCGAATTATTGTATAGGATACATTTATTAAAAACAAAAACAAAACAATCTCAGAACTCAACTTAAAAATCACATATTTAAAAATTATACCGAGCAAGGTCAAGGCAAACGGCATACCATACGCCGAGTGTGGCCGCTACCGGTTAGACAACACCAAACATTGGTAAGAATCAAAAAAGTGATAAACCGGGATATTTGAACGTCCCGAAAGATCTAGCCGGGACACCAGGACTTGAGACTCAAAGTCAGGACAATCCTGATTAATCGAGACACCTGGCAACCCTAGGTGCAAGGCCTGCTCTCGGCTTCATATTCAAGAATGTTGGAGGTGGATGAAATAAATCTATAGCAATGCAAACTTATTCCAGCAAAGGGAAAATTATTTCCAGGGTGGAAATGCCTCCCTTGACACCCTGATCTTACCACCACTGAATGAGTCTAATAATTGAGAATTTTGGCGCTGCTGTCAAGCTTAAAATGGTTGAACTTTGATTTTATCGGAATCACTTGTATGATTAAATCAGTCAAATACAACATTAATTTTGTCAAAACAAAAATATTTATAACCAACTGTGTCATTCCAGGGCAATAAAAAAAATTAGTTAAGACAAATTACAATCATTTTGTGAAGATTACTGGTGAATTAATGATGAACTAGTTAATAATGACAGCAGTTAATTGTTAATGTATTAATGTATTACTATAAATCTCTTTATAATCTAATGATTAATAAAGCTATACATCAATAATATTTATATATCATTTTTATTGTGTCAGTCCTATTTGTTCCTATCACTATTTCCTCAATAAACCTTTTATTATATGTTAAAGAAGTTACTTATTTGGTGAGATTTAAAGGCATAGTAAGAGATTAAGTTATTAGGCAAAAGTTTACAGCCTTAACATAAATCTTAATAGTTACACCTCACACAATTTTAAGTTATTCAATTCATGGTAATCAAAATAAGGTATACTCTAAAATATTCTGTCAAATGTATGAATGTAAACACACATTTGTATTTAAGCACCTCGAATCTTGAATCTTCGAATATTTAAAACTACATTTTTGGTTAAATTAAAAGTATTTAAAATTAATTTAAAAAATGTTGTTCAAGGCTTGGTCCCACTGATCAGTGATATTATGTTTGTTGAATGTCTCATCATCATCATCATCATCATCATGATGAACTGTTTCCATTCTGTGGCCGGGTCAGTTTAGTAAAATGCCCCCATCTTCCTCTATCCTTCCACCACTCTTCTTCCTTTAATTTCTTCTATTCTTCTCCTCTCACTTGAACACTTTCTGTTATCTGCTCCCCCCCTCTCTTTCTTGGCTTCCCCTACGGTCTTTTTCCCACATATTTCATTTCCAACATTTTCTTCGGCATCTTCTCTCCATCTCAGTCTTACTTCCTCTAATATCTCATATACTCCCTGTACCCCAATTCTTCCCCAGATAACTTCATTTCTAATCTTGTTTCTCCTGTGACAGCTAACATGCTCCTCACAAACTTCATTCCCATGGATTCCACTTTCCTAGTCTCTCTTACATTCAATTTCCATGTTTTGGCTGCATATGTGATAATGGGTACAAAATACGCCCTGTATAATAGTTCCTTACACTTGGTCATGTCTATTATATCATAAAAAAAGGGATGACTTTTGGACAGTTGAATGGTAAGAGCATTGGTGTACCAAGTCAAAAGATATCCCAGGTTTATTCCCCCGTGTTCAGGTGTCATTTTTCAATTTACAAGAACATACTTTTTAGTCTGAAAATTGAAAAATGACACCTGGACACGGGAATCAAACCCGGATCCAGGTGTCATTTTTCAATTTTCAGAATAAGATATCTAGATATAAGTAAATCCTCAATAAAACAAATATAATAGATTTGGCTATTTGATTCTTAAACATACTTTTTAATTAATAATGCTTTTTCCTAAAACAATTTTATCAACTTTAATATTTGTAGGTTTATTTGGCACTGTGCAACTTAGCACCAGGTGAGGTATTCAGCATCTCTATTAATAAAATGAAGAATCTGTCTGCCATAAGCATTACATGATATCTACCGCAAGCAGAGGTCTAAAATTTTAATATTAATAGCCCACATACACCTTGAAGCCAGAATTTTAAACTTTTGATTAGAATTTGTTTAATTAATTAAAAGCGAAAAAAATTAAATATTAACACCGAGAGAAAGCTTTACTTCTACATTTCAGAATACATTTGTGCAATACAGGTTATGATAGTTCTTGTGCATATAAACATGTGCCCCTAGAAGCCGGTATTTCAAAGCTTAGATTTTCCTGTTTTACCTTATTTTACCCTTTATGTCCTTTTTGCACTTTTTACACCTCAATTACCTTAAAATGTTTCTCTGAGGCTAGAATTTATAAAGGTATAAAAAGTGCAAAAATAGTAAAAAGTAAATCAAATCAAAAAGGTCAATAAGACCAAAAGGGCAAAAAAAAATTAAAATGTCCAAAAAGGATCTAAATGTCAGAAATAGCAAAAAAGAGCACAATTGAGCAAAATTTGTTAAAAGGGTGAAAAATAAATCTAACTTAATAAAGATAAAAGGGGTTCAAAGGTTAAAAGGAGTAAAAGAAATACAAATCGTAAAAAAAATTAAAAAGGGGAAAAAAGGTTAAAGAGGTAAAGAGTGTAAACTGAGAGGAAAGGGCAAAAGGGGTAAAAAGGTTAAATAGGTGAAAAAGGGTATTACTTTAAGGTAAAGAGGGTAAAAGGGTTTTAAAAAAAGTGTAAAATGGGTAAACGAGGTAGATGCGGTAAAAATTACTAAAATATTTTGATTGGATTTAGTTACAACCCTTTAATAACCAATTATTTATGCTGTGACAACTCTTCTTTCTTTTTAATTAGCACCAACAGACAAGAGTTCAAAATATTGAGTATAGAGAAGTTATAACTTAATCTTCAAAAGAAATGTCAGATTTTAAAAGATGTTCAGATTATATCTCTTTCTTGACATTGTGTATTAGTCATCCTACTTTCATGATTTGTATCATAATCTAACCAATAATGGATTAATATTTAAACATAAATAAATATATGGCTACTATTCCCTGTGTTTAGTTTTAAATTATTACTAAACATAACAAAGCTATTTTATAGATTCCTCATGCAAAGAATGAGTACTTACACCAGCTACCTTTTGTTATAATTTATACTATGCTCATAGAGAAAATGAAAGGTTTGTCAACTTTATGATATTTTTTTGCTAATTAGTTTATGAAATAATATGTTTTAATCAATTTTTTAGTGTTAAATTATTACCACGAGCAAGTAGATTGATTTGTATGCCTATGTTAACATGGTAATCTTAATGTTTGCCACAAACCAAAGAGTGTAGTTATTGTTAGCTTGGTAGATACTTTTTTTTCTATTAATCAAATTAATTGGTTTTCACATTTTTTAAAAGCATGTAGCTTATCATTGTATGTCTGTGTCAATAAATATGTTTTAAGTAGCATTTTAATTTAATACCTCTACATCATCTCTTCTTTTTTTTTTTTTAACCTTAAGAAAGTGGATTATTAATTATTGAAACAATTTTACTAGTAGTCTTACTCTGGCTTTATTAATTTGTTTGCTTGCTTGCTTTGATGTCATAAATAATTGATTGCAATGTGCGTGCACCTAAGTGAAGTTTCATACAAAACCGTTGTGACAAAGTAAAAAAAAAAGTTAATGTGACCACATTATAGCCTCATTATTGTCGCTCCGCAATTTGTGCTTCGACCACAGTTTATGAGCGGTATTAAAACATTTTCTCCATCAGATATATGATCGATCAAATAGACTTAATATTATTCTGCTTGGTATAAAAACTGTTTACTTGTTAGTTGTTAATAAGATGCATAACTTTTCAAACGAGAATGATGCATCATCTTTGATTTAATCCTGTTTCTTATTAATTTAATGATTTAATTCTGATATTTTCTGTTAACAACTCAAAATATTTCACCTATATGAAAATGTTGGAGTGAATCATCTTCTAAAGCCAAAACCATCAGTTACATGTGTAGGCAAACTTTTGTAATATTTTTTATCCTCACCTTAAATTCATGCATAGTAAATTTAACATGCTATAATATTTAAAATTATTTTATAATTTAAACTTAAACTATATTAATATTCCTCTTGGTTGTAGTATTGAAATTGCAAAGCATTTAATCCCTATTCCACCCTTATTTTGCTTAGACAGGCTGGAGTTCCTCGGAGGCGAAGGTTTGATAAACAAGGGAGGGCTGCAATGCGTTGTAGAAAATTTGATAAGGTAAAAACTCTGCTAGGTACGTCTTAGCGAGCGGAATTTCGCCCCATTCTCTTGGGACTTTGTGTTAACATGCATATTCCACCTTATTCCATGTCAGGCATTCTTATCTACTTTTATTAATACCAGGGCAACCTGTGTTGATATTGATCATGTGGGATATCGAGCAGTACACCCATGTATTCATATTAATTGAGGGATTTAATTATGTTTAAATAAAGAAATAATTTGACATATTTTTGAACTTATTTTAATTATATGATTAATAAGTATAGCCTACCAGCCAACCCCAAAAAGTAACATGAATTAGTATATAAAAACTACTTGGGGCTCATTTCCATAACACTTTTATTACTATTGCATTAAAACAGTTTATTTTCGGCACTTGCAGACTTGTTTTCAAAGCATCCAATGAGTTTTCAAATATATTTTACAAATAAATATTGTATATCGGAGAATTACACCTGAACACAGAAATAGAACTAGAGACTTTTAACTCGGGCTGTATTGTATTCCTCTGTCAGTATGTCATTTCTCAACTAATTTAAATTAATTGACATCTGATCCCATCACATAGATAATCTGTATCAAAATTAATTTTCATCTATTGTGAATATCCTAACATAATCATATCTTCATAGTAAGAAACCTGACAGCTAAAAAACAAATGTTACCTGCTGTGGCCGACTGGTCTATGACGTCACTTTCACAATAAACTGGACTGCCAATTATGGGACGATCATGGTTTGAATTCTGGGTTGGCATACTCAGTGTAGTTTTTCCACTCTTATTTCACACAAACGCAGCTACATTTTATTTGAATCCAACCTTCCTCATAACACATTGGCATAATTAGTACATATGAATATAACCTTAACGATTAGTAAGACAAGATGGTAAAAAAAATTAAATGTATTCATTCAAATGTTAAGTTGACTGCTGTAAGTTGACTAAAACATTCTTTAAACATTATTGAATACTTGTAGGATACATTTAATTTTATATGCATTAAATGGGTCTTCCAATGGTAATCTGACCATAAATAGCAGTTGTAAGTTGTAACAACACAATTATTGGGGTCAATCCTGTATCTGGATGTTGAACCCACTACACCTTGATTTTGAAGCTCTACATATCAGGGAGTATTTGTCCCTAGTTAAAGTAGAAATGTTAAGTTTTTTACACACACACTAAAAAAAATTAACCGTCTATCTTATAAATGAAGTTAATTTATTTATGATAGTTTTGCAATAAAACATTTGTGAATGATTTCAAGTTTTGATGGTTTCATAAGCACAGTCTAATTTGTTTTGTTACCAACTCATCCGTGTGGCCAATAGAGAGGGGTCACAAGTCAAGAAGTCCCTTGGTTGAATTCAGAGGGCTCTTAATATGATATTTAAGCATACTATCTATCCCAGGTTGTTTGATTATAAGTCATGTGCAGATTTAATCTACCTGAGCTAACTAGTATCATTCTTCACACATTATTAAAGTCAATAAGTCAACCACTGAGCTCCTCCAAGCTCATCACAGATATGCACTTAGAGAGGAGATTGTGAAGCTCATTAGAATGAGGAAAGTTCTCCCCTCCATAAGGGCTTATAAAGGTGGGGGGAGGGGGTTTCCGGACCCACCTTTGCTGGAGGATGGTCCATATATACCCATAAAAACTTCTATTGGCTAAAGGTATAGTTACATTTTATAGTGGACCCCCCTAGAAAAATGAGATTTCTACACCCTCGCCCCAGCATAATGATAATAAAGCAGCAGTAAAACTTTTCATTCTAATTACCTTCATAGTCTCAGCCCCAAATCGCTTCGCCAACTAAAGAAATGATTCAAGGAGAAAGGTAAGAGGAATTTCATTGCCAGGACAAAGGATACAAAACCTCGCTGTTGAGATTTTTAAAAATACCATCTCGGTGCATTTCGTCAATATTGAACCCAAGCCCTCAGAGTTGGAAATATTGTTCGTGCTGCCAGTCCAGCCTGCTGGATTTTATAATAACAAATTAGGCCTATACAAAAAAAAGTAACAATTAAAAAAATTAACACCCTAGTCTGCAACTTTACTTTTGCCGACCAAGTAAAACGCCCTGGTTTTTTAGGTCCGATCACACACTTTGGCAGTGAGATAATTCACTCCGTCCGTGGACTAGTCATCCTACTGGTACAAACGCATACTAATAAAAGCATATTAAGGTTGGGGTTCAGATCTCAGTTGGATGCAATGGGATTTTTTTTAAAAATAAAATGTGCTGTGGTTTACCTCCATCCTCTCCGCGCAAAAGGAAAAATATTTCTTCTTAGCTAAGCTCCACATTTCCTCCACTAACTTAATCTCGTGTTAGACTGGCCTGCTGATGACGGGAAGATCAGGGTTCGAATCCCAATTGGGTCTAATGAGGGTGGTTTTTTCCTCAATAGTTTCCCACTGTCCTTCCACGCAGATACGCGGGTAGATTATCTCTAAAATGCTTCATTCCTCATCCCTGCCCCATTAAATTAGTTAGCAATTATCATATATTCTTATAAAATGAACAGATAGTAAGACGCGGTCATAAAATAAAATTATACGTAGTAGTAAAACCCGCTCTGGTGGACACGCAGACTAAATGTCAAGCTAGTTTGCTTTTGCTGGTGTCGAGCCTCGAATTCTGGCCTAGTGTACTGAATGTGGTTTTCCCTAAATGGTTACCCACCCTTTCTATTCGCAGATGCGGATACCTCTTTCAAGTCCGCCTGCTTTGTCTCTACCCCATCAGTGAAATTGTAATTGTGACGAGTTTAGCCCGGACTTTTTAAAGATCATTTTGGGGCAAATAGATTGCGTCCCTGATAATCTAGGTCTCGTTGTTCACATTGACCCGATGATGGCGTCCCTAGTAACCATATCGTCGTGAGTGACGTCATTGCGTGACTATTGAGCGTTTAATTAAGGGCCTCGTCTTTTTGTTTTCATAGCTACGCAGCGCAGCACGCAACCTTATATCAATAAATGTTCAATACCCTCCGTATCTTACACTACTATAGAGATAGAGTGAATAATAATGTTAGCACCGCGTCTTACTACCCGATCGGGTTATACGCTTAAGTACTAATTACACTAATGGATTAGGAATTGGGAAGGTTGGGTTTAAAGGAAGTTAACCTGCATTTGCGTGGAGGGAGAGTGGAAAACCATTTAGGAAAAACCACCCCCAGTTCACCCGACCGGGATTCGAACCATTCGGCGGTCTAGCTCAAC
>CABFWB010000449.1:201243-216154 GCA_902151455.1 Timema bartmani | reverse complement strand
CACACACACACTAAACACGTTGTGATTTTAAGGTCGCATTTCAGCGGGGAAGATTTATTTTCATATTTTATGGTTGGTTTAAAAAAAATTATTAAAAACATATGATTTCTAAGCATCGAAAACTTTTCCCCGTTATAATTATTGTTTATAACATGACGTTGAAATATATCATCCCAATCTTTAAAGTAATAAGATATTAACGACGTCAGCTATTTTTCTAACAAAATTAATTTTCGGTCACATCTTTCATCATTTAAATAAGTTAGGTTTTATTTTAATAGTATTTTAATTATAGGTACAACAGTTAATTATCCATGGATAATCTTAAAAAATGGCCACGGATAACACCTAACTTTCAGACCAATTTTTATATGAATAACCTTCTATGACGTCTAAAAAAGTTACTAGATCTAAGTCTAGTAATGTTATCTAAAGAGTCCCTTTTGATAGGTTTATCACCACCTATAAAATAACACATATCTGCTTCGGTAGTTGCATGGTCTATGGCGTCACTCTTGTAATCGACTAGACTGTCGATACAAACAATATAAAAAAGAAAGATTGAGAATGCTGTCAAAATTCTAATATCTGAATATTAAGTTATTATAGAAAAACAACTTTTTTTTAATGTTTGGTTATTTATTAAAGATTAACATTAAATTTCTTATTAAATATGTAGTTGCTTATAAAGAAAGGGAATGAAATTAAAAGTGAAAAGTGCAAAATAAATCTGTATTGATTAAAATAAAGTCAATTATAACTTTATGCATCGTCATCATAAGAATAATTTGATTCACAGTCAGTTGATTCAACTGTAAAGATAGATCAAAATATTCTCTGAACTTTTTAATATATTTGTTACTAGACTCTTGAGCTTCTTCAGACATTTGTTTTTTATTTCAAAAACTTGCACCAACGCAGAGTAGCAGCAGGTTTTTGTTGTTTTAATTAAATAATAGTTGAATTTACAACATACAATAGGGCTGGTCGCAAACTCATAAACATTTATCTACGTTTTTAGAAATTTTCCTTGCAATTTTCCGTTCATTTTTGTTCAAATCATTTGTGTATTGAGATCACATAAATTATTGTTATAAATTTTGTAATACGTGATGATATTCTACTTACTTCTAGCTGTCGAATCAATTTTTTTAAATTTAAAATAGATTTTTTTAATATAGTTTTGGCGTCCTCTTGAATAAAACCGGCTGCTGATGACGGGGAGATAGGGGTACGAATCCCTGTCGGGTCTATCGAGGGTGGTTTTCCCTAAGTGGTTTCTCACTCTCCTTCCACGCATATGCAAGAAGATTACCTCTAAAATGGTCATTTTATTTGGGCCGGTAGCCTGAAAAAAGTGTTAACTTTTTCCTCAAATGTTAAGGGGTGGGAAATGGTTGCTTGCGCGCTCGCATATTAGGCTCCCTGTATAGCCGATCTAGCATATATTATCAGAGTATAAAAACAATTAAAAACATAATCGTTTGGTTTGATTTATTGAACGATTGAAGAGAATTCTCCATTTTAACTCCACCGATTTGCATTTTTCTGTCTTTCTTTGGTGGATATTTCTCACGATAACTTTTGAACAATTTACTTTAAACTTGGCATAGTTGTTCTTTGTAGGCCTACCTTTATACAAATCAAGTTCGTTTGGGAAAAAGCCAACCGCTTTATATGTATAAAAAACACGGCTTCTAGTATTAATTACAGTAGAACCTTTTTAACTTGAAAGTCCAAGGAACATCTAAAATAATTTGAAGTATCCAAAATTCGAACTAACAATTTTTATGAGTACTGAGGCAGCTGGTAGGCCTACAAAAAAAATCAATAACCTCCAAAAATATGCTACATATAAATACATTTTATGCAGGCTGTATAAAACACACAATATATATTTATAATTGCATGTACAAAAAAAAAATCAAGATTACCGCGTAAAAGAAGATTTTGGTTACGACCAGTCTTCAAAGTAGAACTTCTGTGCTGGAGGTCCGGGGTTCAATCCTCGGTCCCGGCATAGATTTATCTGATTGCCAAACCCTTCCTTCACCTCTAAAAATACGTGTATTAATCACAACTTGTGAATGTGAGGAATGCCAGGCTTCCACCGTGGTTCGGATTCCACGTTAAACTGTAGGTTCTCCATTTCATCTCACAATCACCCTACCATTACACATTAGCGTAAGTGCGTACAACCAGAACGGGTAGTAAGACGTGGTGCTATTAATAATAAATTCAAAGTAGAAGTAGATACGATGGTAATGATTTGATATAAGATCTAAAACAGAATTATCCCGATGTTTTGAATTTTAATTGTGTACAGATGTAACGGCGTCTTTCGAAATTTCTTTCTAATATCCTAAAGGGACTTAGAAAATGTATTTCATATAATTGTACCAAAGATACGTAAACAGGACACCAACTTCAGACAATGTCTTGCTTTAACCCTATGATGCTTAATCCGGGAATGTCAAGTGGTCAGGGAAAAACGAGAATAAGTCGGTAATTTTGTAAATTTAGCTGTGTAATATATTTTATAATTCCTAGTAGACTTTGTTAATACACATAAGAAAAACTTGTTTATTTAAATTTTAAAACTTATTATTATTATTCTTTTAAAAAAATCAATAATTGAGTCGAGAATTTTAAAAAATGATCAGGGGAAAAGTCGGGAATTTCATTTCATTGGTGAAGTTGAGTAGACACCGTGCTAATGTGTGTGTGGGATCGAAAAAATTCAATAAAATAATGCATATTTTAGTTATCCCACTCCATTTTCAAAAATTAAATGCAATAAAATAATGCATATTTTAGTTATCCCACTCCATTTTCAAAAATAAAAACTTCCCTACGATGGTTGAAACACGTCCCCACTACTAGAGTCGACTTGATATTTACCGACACGTCGAGGGACATATTTTGTCGATCGACAAAGTTTATTGTAGCGCCCCCACCGACTAGACATCGTTGACTCAGTGTGGACGCAGCTTTATATTTACCTTTTAGGGCATCTCCTGATACCTTATCCAACTGAAAATGGGTATTTAAGTACAAACTACTTTAATAATATTAACAAATCAAGTTTTTAAATATATTTCTGGGGGGCGGGTGAGGCAGATAACTGGGGGCCTCGTTTGCGGGGCCCACGTCTGCTAAGATCGGCTCTGCTCGTGGTTGAGCAACGTTCCTTCTTAATTACAAAATTATTTTCAGTTGGGAACTCTCATATTTCTTGTTTCTCAACACAAATAATTATAGTCCCTTATTTCCTTCGCATGTGGGTTCGAGAAAACTGCGTGACTTTTGATGATACTCCTATAGTCCTGCGTGGCGTAGATAGCATTTCCCCCTCCCCGTTATTCCCCAACGAAATATATAGGAGGGGGGGATGCAAACAGGTCGATTAAGGGTTGTCACTGGTCGAATTGAGTCAAGAGGGGCGGAGGAGGGAGAAAGGAAAGTGGTCATTCGATGTTCACCGATTCGATCTGCTCCTTGTTCTCGGAGCACTTTGCATTCCATTCTTCGAGTTGTTTAGAGTCGGGACGCTGATCAAGGCGTACACGGAAAATTTGATTACTATTATTATTTTTTGTATAAAAAAGGTAATTTTAAAGTCACTTTTTAACAACTATTTCTTTTTCCTCTCCCCAGCGAGCAGAAAAATCACAGTACGTTTTTGTGTTAGTTATTTTTACACATTTTATAAAAGTTCAAAAAATTTGGGTTGCACAATAAACTGTATCCATGTGTAAAATAAAGTCTTACAGCATCTGCAGTTTATGTTAGTAATAATAATGTTTATCACCAGTTCTGCATGTGGATTTCTCAAATCACTTCACTAAACAAATTAGATCATTAGGAAGGTTATATTTATAGGAAGTGGACCCGAATTCGCGTGGAGGGAGAGTGGAAAACCAGTTTGGAAAAAACTCGGTACACCCGACCAATATTCTAACCTCGATCTCCCCGCCATCGGCAGTCTAGTATATTGCAAGAGTAGCGCGTTAGAGCACGTGGTCACCGAAGCTTACTGAAAATAAAAAAATAACAGTATGATTATCGTTTTTAAAAGGTATATCTTTGGAATTCGGGCTCACGCCCAGTAGCAACCATTTCACGCGATTTATTTGTACGAGTGCAACATATGAGGGGTGTCATTCGATACATACATATAAGTCGATACAATATATTGAATTGATGTATCAACAGTATTATAAACTTTATTTAAATGAATTGTTGAAATGGTGGATATCTCTTTACATTAAAAAAATGCAGACGATAGCATAAACAAAAGTGATAGTTACAGATATACAAAACTATTTTCTGAAATGATTTTAAAAAAATTACCTTGAGAATTCGAATTGAATAATCTGTTGCTACTTTGCTGATTATTTCGTGGTAGCTACAATCATTATTTCTTCACAAGTTTACCTATGAAATAAACGCGAAAATATCGTCAGTCCCAACGAAGTATCAAGTATGGCTCATTTTTACAGCAATGTTTAGCTGGGAAGATTCTGTGTGGGGTTTTTTTCTTGGCGAGTGTACGTGAGCTTAAAAGTGTTCTAGCTAATCTTAAATAATTTTTTTAACGTTTGACTTTTTTTTTTCTTTGGGTAGCCATTTGTAATCTCTTGATTAACAACTTTTTTTTTAGAAAAAATATTTATGCAGAACCTTCTTTAAAATTGAGAAAAGGTAAATGTTTTTTCCAGTTTTTATAACAAAACATTTTGTTGGTCAAAATAAATCAAATATTGCTCCAATAGAAACATAAAGAGTTAAATTTTCTTCACATAGTGATATCAACAGTTCTTGAATATCTGGCAAGGCTGTCCTGCTGGAATGTAATGACAACATTTAAAAAGTTTCTTATCTAACGCCGCTATGCTCATGAGTCATGACAGATATTTGACAACTACTGTTTATATAACCAAGCGAAGATAATTAAACTCTTGTGTTTCTATTGGATCAATATTTTTTTTATTTTGGCCAAAAAAAGTTTGGCTATAAAAACTACAAAAACACTGATTGGCTTTTTCTCGCATCTCCCACATCCCGCCTTAAACATTTTTCTATCGAGGTTTCACTAATAAATAAATAACGAATAAATATGGAAATATTTTGTAAATAGCGATGTAAATATTAGCTTAGGTCACTAACATTGTTAATTTTAGAAGAAAAGTTTGTTAACTAGGAGAGTGTAATGGCTACCCAACAAAAACATAATTCAAAACTTTCTTCAGCGCCTTTAATTGAATGACTAGTCTGACTCCATAGCAGTGTTGCCAATTTAGCGACTTTGTCGTCAGACCTAGCAATTTTTACGTATCTGAACCGACTAATTTTAATTCTTAGCGCCTGACGACTGGTGACTTTCTTTAATTCTATGCCAGGTTCACCTTCATTATTTTTAATGTTAATACTGTAGAATTTTGATTTTTGAACTGCCGTATACTGCAATAACGCATAATGCATTGCCTCGGTCTACAGAAGAACTCTAAACTATCTATCTGTCATTCACAAATCATAATGACATCGTTCCGGATCCGGGGATCACCTCAATCCACTGATGTATCTTATATTCAGTTCAGATTAATGTATACATTTTTTGTTTGGCGACAAATCTGATGACTTAATTTTTTTGGGTGATAATCTAGCACCTTATTGATACTAATCTAGCTACAACACTTATATGGTCGTTGGCAACACTGCTCCTTAGCTCAGTCGGTAGTTTATCTGCCAATAGAGCTAAAAAGGATTCACGTTCGCTTCCTGAGTCGTAAAATGTATGGAGCTTTTTTTTTAAAGAATAATTAACTTGTTAGTTATTCATTTGCTGGTGTAATCAATTGGTTAAGAAATTGCTTTTATAATATACTTTTCGAAAACTTTACTTCGAAAATCTTTTTTCAAATATTCGTCAATCGATAAAGAGATTCTAAAGTTAAATTAATAGAAAGGGCCTTTAAAAAAAAATACAAACCTATTTTTTTTACGGTCAACATTGATAGCATTTTACTAGTGTTAATTCATAAGTATTGTTAATTTCTATCAAAAATGTCAGCTGCAGATCATGTGAATTGGCGTATGAATATGTGAAAGTGTATCTAGTAGCTTCTTCTTATGACTGATTACATATCGAAATGAGTGCTTGCGGCTTAAGACATCAATTTGGGGTTGGGATTGACATCTATAGTGATAAGCTAGCAGATTGTCTCCTTATACTCGAACCATTTGAATTACTTTGGACATTTGATATAAATTATATAATGTTAACAATATTTGGACTACTGGGTTGCAAACGCAGTGTTGGTTAGAGTAGTGATTTTCAAACTTTGGTACGCGTACCTCCGGTGGTAAGCTTACTTCTTAATTCTTATATAAGGTATACCTTAACATGATTTAATATTCTCGATTTATTATTATCATTCTAAGTCACCCTAATATAAAAATGGATATTTTGAACAAGCCCTGACTTTTTTTTAGTTACCGTGTATGTTTTCATTCAAATATAGATTTTTGGATCTTTCAATTTTTTTTCTCAACTTTTAATTCCTGATTTCTCTACACCTCATAAGAATGTCTATTTATAGGCCTAAAAAATTTCAGCCGCATACATTAATTACTTTACCTTAATGGTACGTAAAAAAAGCATAAAATAGTAAGTTTGACCCCTTATAGCTCGTGAACTCTAGTGATTTGAAATCATTTAATTACTATTTATAACTTATAATTAGTTAATTCCTATAAACTTGTTAAAATTGTGCAATAAATTCTTTACTTGTCAAATGACCTTAACTGTCGTTGGGGTTTACTACACACCTTGTGACTTGGACAAGGAAGAAAGTTTGATTAGGCGAATTCTCTCCTAGACACGATAAATAGTACCCAAATAAAAACTATAGAAAAAGTTGTTCACTAAAATAACGTGTCTTATCATTTACTGACTTATCCATTAACCTGGTGTGGGGTTGACATCCGACGTGCTGCCTCGTTCAGGGCGTGGTCACGAGGTCCCTGTCTAAATTGTTTGTGTTGCGGCGCGGCCCTCGTCCTGGGGTGTAGGCGACGGATGGATTGCCTCGTTCAGGGCGTGGTCACGAGGTCCCTGTCTAAATTGTTTGTGTTGCGGCGCGGCCATTGTCCTGGGGTGTAGGCGACGGATGGACATGGACACGACGACACTGGCGATGCAGCCGGCGTCGGTTCTTCATCAACGCACCAGTCGACCCAGCTTCAGCCGTATCATCGGGAGAAACGACGACGTCGCCAGCTACAACGGCATGAGACTGTTCGACTCCAACACGCAGGTCAAAGGTACGTCTTGGTCTGAAGCCTTCATAGGGTTGTTTGCTCGATCTGCACCCTTCAAGAGTGCTTTATGTTCAATATGCACCCTTAAAGTGTGCTTTATATTTTATCTGCACCCATCAAGAGTGATATATGCTCTTTCTACACCCCTCAAGAGTGAATTATGTTCAATCTGCACTCATCAAAAGCGATTTATGCGCTGTCTGCACCACACAAGAGTGCTTTATGTTCGATATGCACTCATCAATCGGGTTTTTAAGTGTAATCTGCACCCATAAAGAGTGATATAAGCTTTGCCTGCACCCCTCAAGAGTGAATTATGTTTAATCTGCACCCATCAAGAGTGATATAAGCTCTGCCTGCACCCCTCAAGAGTGAATTATGTTTAATCTGCACCCATCAAGAGTGATTCATGCTCTGTTTGCACCACACAAGAGTGAATTATGTTCGATCTGCACTCATCAAGAGGGTTTTAAGTATAATCTGCACCCCACAAGAATGATTCTCTGTTTGTACTCCTCAGGAGTGATGTATGTTCTATCTGTATCCTTAAAGGGTGCAATATTCGTTCTCCACACCTTAAGAGGGATTAATTCTCTGTGTTTACTCCTCAAGTGTGCTTTGAGTTCGATCTGCACCCTAAAGAGGTCTCACTAGTGCTTCATGCTCTAGCTGAACCCCTCAAAAGAGATTCATGCTTGATCTCCAGTCTCTACCGTTCAAGAATGATTCATGCTCGATCTGAACATTTCAAAAGGTCATCATGCTTGATCTCCACGCTTCAAGAGTCCTTTATGCACGATCTGCAGCCCTCAACGGGGCTTTGTACTCGATCTATCGTCAATAAAAAAATGTATTTATGACAAGCGCACGCGGGTAGATATTATGACGCGAAAACAAAAAGAACTAGTTTCCCGACACTATTTTTTGTATAACCATACGCTTGGCAAGCTTTACATGCCCCAATTGCCTGACATAATCAAACTCAGAATATATTCTAATTTGATTTGAACGTACATAAATAATTTATGTTGAAACTTGAAATTTAAAAACAAATCCGTTCAAAGTTTTTATGTACTACTCATAGTCAAGAGGGAACCAATTAGTTATTCACAAAAAAACAAAAAAAAACAGTACAAGCTGGGTATAAATGAGCCTCCCAGAAGCCAAAATGATCAACTACACATAAAAACTGGAGAAAATGTATGTTATTCTTTATCTGAGTATATTAGGCCTAACTACAAAACCCATACATACTGCTGCCACCCCTTGATAAGGTAATAAGTTATGGAGTAGGTCATTTTGGTTTTTGAAAAGTTTTTCATTAATCCTGTACTCGTGCACTAGAATTGAGAATTTTAAAAAATCTTATTTTACTTCTGAGAAGTCCAAATAAAGATCTTCCGGAAGTTTGTTAATCTAAAGATGTGAGTAGTTGTTAGCTTTCTGTCCAACAAGAGCTCATTCCTATGTTCTTCGACACCCAAGATAGGGTTACGTTTTTTCACACATAATAAAGGGAAAGCTTTTTTTTTTCACTTTTGGAAAAGGGTGTTTTTTTTACAATAAGAGAACCACCAAAATGTATTATTAATAATAATGAAACCATAACAACACATGTCATATAAGTATTAAGATTATTGGTTTATTGTATAAGACAATACTTACTAAACTTGCCTATTTAATGCCATGAAGTATCGTTCATGATTCACTGTACAGTGGGGCAATTTTAAAAAAAACTATAAAATACACTAAAGTACATTTTGTATCCTATAGCTATAATTCGCGCATTTGTAATAAATTAGAAACTAAACCCAGATAACAGACCTTGCCTTCCCTTTCTCAAACAATAATTAAAGTAAATTTAAGTTGAGATAGAAAAAAACACTTATTTGGAATTTTAGCTGTTTGAAAAAAAAACAAAAACACTGTCATGGTTTTATAATATGGAAGGAAGTGTTAACCAACCTGAGAAAATATGAGTGGAATATTTTATTCGAGCCCAAGAAACTCGATAATCGTAATATGACATGCTAATTAATTATATGTGTTTATTATTATTATTATTATTATTATTATTATTATTATTATTATTATTAACGCCGTTTGGAAGTTTTTTTTGTCGTTACTAGCCCTTTTTCAAAATTGATAACATATATCTTAGCCCAACAAAACCTTATGGCGTTTGCCCTTACCACTGATCCATGTACATAGATAAAAAACAAACTAAAAAGCTCTATAGCGGGAGCCCACAAGCGAGCTATACCGACGGGGCGGCCGCCGCCTTATCGATGATAGTGCTAACATTTGCGGATAGAAGGTGTCTTGTGGTCAGCACAATGAACCCTCCGGCCGTTAATCTCAGTTTTCTAGACCGGAACTGCTAATTATTTATTCAAGTAGCTCCCCATTAATTGTCCTCACGAGGCTAAATTTGACCCCGTTCCATACCTACAGCTTCACACACATAAAAAAAATCAACGCCGAGGATGAACCCGGGATTTTTGAATCTGTAACCAAGAACTCTGACCACTAGACCACAGAGTTACGTAGTCTATAATAAGTAAATGTACATAAAAAAGTTATTATATTTTAAAGAGATGCCGCTTTTCTCATAAATTACTTGAATATGAATTATCTATCCAACTTGTACTGGCGAGCACACAGTTTTAGGAATCGCGCTCGCAATATACTAGATTGCCGGTGATGGTGAGGTCATAATTTGAATCTCGGCTGGGTGCATTGGTGGTAGTTTCTCGCCCCCTTTCACTCTAATGCGGGTGTATTTCCTTGAAGTTTCCTTACTAAATAACTATCTCTTGGATTAAGTCTTTAAGGTGGTATGGAAGGGGGCGCAAGGAAAGACCATTTGTTTTTGCACTTTTTATAGTAGAAACATATTATTTGGCTAAAGCATATTACAAACATGACACAAAAACTTCCCTATGAAATAATTACATTCACTCTTGATGTGAAAAGTTACGTAACACAGGATGGAGGGGGCGATGGTTTGGGCTAAACGTCTACATGGTGATACATGGGGGATGAAGGGTAAAAAATTAGGTAATAAAAAAGCGTAACGTGGTTTTTTGGATGAGCCCTCATGAGTAATCATTACTGTATTTTCTGCTATATTGAATCTCAGATGGCGCCAGTGCATCCCACGTGACGCATCTCCGCTTTCTTCTCTTGTGACTCTAGTTGTCTGGCCTAGAGCTCGCTAGATCTCGCGTGTTTCTTGTTTGTATGGTTTCACGGTCGTTTTGTTTGATGTGATCCTGCCTCTGTGTGCCTGCAGCGTTGCCAACTCTACGTCCTGGATACTAATCATTTCAACACCGCTATAATCCAACAATTTTGATATTTCCTAAAAAATAATATCTTGGGACTATAAACCAACAATATTTTATTTTTAAAATATTGATTAATATTGCTGACCTAAAAGCGTCATCACTTGTTCATCAAACGCCTCTTTAGTTTTTTAAATACATAATTCTAGAAACAAAAGTAGCATCTGAATAGGAAAAAAATAACGTGTAGAGTATGATTTTGGTAGGAAGAACAGAAGCTAGTTACTAAAACAATTTTAATATTGTTATACATGAAGTCGTGTTATCTGTAGCTGTCACTTTTGATAGATATTAGCAATACTTATAAAATAACACGAATAATGTAAGAAAATATTATCAATGTTGGCCACAAAAAAATATGTTAGAATTTTTTCTACTGATCTTCCAACCAAAATCGGGATATACTATCGCTACTCTACAAACTAGAGAGTTGGCAACCCTGTCCTGTCGCTTTGTGTCACATAAGAGTGCATCTCTGTGGGAGGGATGGTGTAATGTTGTGATTGTTTTGTGTTTTTCTCTCTCCGAATATCGGGTGGGCGGTGAATTTTGATCCAGGTAGTGTTATTACATATTATACATCCACCTTCCCCTCTTTCCTGCGAATCTTTTGTTTTTATTGTCAATATGGCGTACACCAGCGTGGCGGCGTCTTCGTCAGATAAAACATACGACCTTCAGGACATGTCGATTCGTAAGTCGATCAGTTTGTAATTCAATCAACATGTTTTTTTTCTTCTTCTTTTTGTTGCATCCACTATGATGGATTTGTTTTAACTTCAATTTCCCGCCCCTTAAGTTTTTGCTAAAGCGTAGTTAGTTTGTTATTACTTACGCGTTTAAATTGTTCAATGCGCTTAGCTTTATATATCTATTGTTGTTTGACGAGAAACTATTTTTAGCTTCGAGTTTAGCTTTATATATATATATTGTTGTTTGACGAGAAACTATTTTTAGCTTCGAGAGTTGGAAACTTGCCCTTAGAGTATAATGACATCGGAATAGGCGCTAAGCTAACCGTGTGATGGAAAACCATAATATTTCTGATGGTTCTGTAAATTTATCATGAGTGAAGAAGAGAAGCTAGCTTCACTGACTCACTGTCATGTGTTCCGCTCCGGTTATCGCGTAAGCAAGGAATTCCCTTTTAACACGATTGTAGTAGGCTTATATGCTATGTTGTGTAAATACTTACTTCCGTCGAGTGCTTAAAGCTCTACTTAAACTATGTTTATTTTTATATATATATATAACACCGAGTCTTACTACCCGTTCGAGTTAAACGCTTAAGCACTAATCATTCTAATGGGTTAGGAATTGGGAAGGTTGAATATAGAGGAAGTGAGCCCGCATTTGCGTGGAGGGAGAGTGGGAAACCGTTTAGGAAAAACCACCCCCTAGTTCACCCGAGAGAGACTCGAACCTCGATCTCCCCGTCCTCGGCAGTCTAGCTGAATACGAAACTTACGCGCTAGCTAACTACGCCACCGAGGCGGGTTTAAACTATGTTGATTATTGTCGTATTTTATCCAAATAAATTACACCTTATTGTTGTTTTTAGCACCACGTCCTACTACCCGTTCGGGTTGTACGTATATATACTAATTACTCTAAAGTTTTAAGGATGAGGAAGGTTGAACTAGGAGGAAGTGCATTAGCGTGGGTAGAGTGGTGGAAAGAAAACCACTAAGGAAAAACCACCCTCATTACACCCGACCGGCGTACCGAGAAATGAGGAGATATTATTCAATACCAAAACTATCCCAACCATTTGACTTAAAATAAAATGTACATAGGCATACGTAACCAACCTTATTTGGAATCGGTGCCACATCAGAATTACATTTTATAGAGCGCTGCAAACCGTACCGGTGATCACGTGGCGTCAGGCTCGCAATAGATCGAATCGTCTGTGTCGAAAAGCTCGATTTAGAATCTCTGTCGGTTTAGCCAAGGGGCTGGTTTTCCACATGTGAGCTAAGGCGCTAGCTAGGTGTGATCTGTTTTGTCGTCGACGGGGAGGTCACGGTTCGAAGCCTGGCTGGTTGTCGGGCCTACTGAGGATGGGTTTTTCCTTAATTTTTTTCACTGTTCTTCCACGAAAATTCGTGTGCATTTCCTCATAATTGTTTTCTTATTCCTATCCCATTCGTAAATATTTGGATAGTCCGGATAGGTATTAAAACGTGTAGCAATATAAAAAATAAAGTCTTCGCGTGTTGTCTTTTTCACCGCGTCATATTCGTCCGGGATGTTCGCATATTTACACTAATTAGGTAGGGATGAGAACCGTAGAATTTTCGAGGAAATGTCACGCATTTTCGTGGTGAGAGAAAGAGTGAGAAACAATTTAAGGAAAATCATCCAGCTAAGATTTGAACCTTGACTCTCCCTGTCACTGGCAAAGTAGACTAAATTAGCTTCACGTTCAGTCCGCGTGCTTACCGAAGCGGGTAATATTCACGTGTGAATATTCGTTTATTTCCGTGTTTAGCGCCATTCATTTTCGTCGTGGGAGTCAACTCGATGAATAAAACACCGAACTTGATCACTTTTTTTTATCGAAACTTTGTGACTTATCAGAAGACTCTCGTCTTATCTTGAAACTATCTCCCCAGTTCTTGCGGGTTCGAGTATTCGTCTTGTAAACTAAGTAGATGTTGGTTAAAGACGCAAGGTAGCGGACATTGTAGACTATTGTGGCGACCACTTGTTCCCATTCCCCCTGTAGCAAAGATCGACAGAATGCAAGGATCCCGTGGAAGGGCAGCGCCTGAAGGACACTCCAACATCTCGGGATACTCGGAGGCTGGACTGACATCGCCGCAGCTGTCGCTAGGTAAGAGTGTAAAACTTTCACAGGATGGTCCAAACAAATACAAGTCAATAAAGACACTTATATTTGACACCCACTCTCAGGAAATGTAGCCTACACTTCTTATGTCAGTTTACAAACACATTTTACTTGTCATTTTATAACGATTAAAAAAATATTCTTATTCTTTATACACATAACAAAATTACGGTGGGTATAATTAAGGATATTATGTTTGTTTGTAGGTTATCTAGCATTAAAAAATATAAAAAATATCCTCATGTCACGGGATAGCTTTTGGTTGGATTATGTAACAATGTCTGGAATGTGTCTATCTGAGACCTAGACACGCTGTCAACGTCTTAATCAAAATACCCTTTCCAAAAATCTGTCCAAACAATTATTCCAGGCGTGTTTTTCTATCAACGTAATATATTTAAATGCAGTCGTGGATATTTTAGTACACGATAATTAATATATTCTAACCTAACAAACCTTAACCCTTAGTGTGTCAATAAATTTTAAGAAATCTACTTTTATTTTTCACATCGCGTTTTTACTACCCGTTCGGGTTATACATTAATTTGGTTTCTTAATTATAATTTTTTTAAATATTTTGAATGTTAGAAGATCATAATGGCTTTTTCGAAACATGGTATTTTATTGAGAGATATTTTACTAAAATACTTTTGGTGCCATGCTGGGACTATTCTATTCCTTGTTTGAATATTTACGTCCTCCTGTGATTTAAGGGAGTACATTTTTAATACTAGAATATTCTACAAACATTATTAATCTAAGGATTATTCGAACCATACTATTCTTGTTGTGTGAAATAAATCATTTAATTGTTATAAGACGTAATGACAAAGAAAAAGTGTTTGTAAACTATTGTAAGAAGCTTACCATTCCCAAGTTGTGTAATCATTAGGAGATTAGGGGGTTCAACAACCTCCTTACTTTTTTCATATTGATCGGCCATATCCCCCTCTCCTCGTTTTTTTTACAGGAAAAACAAAGAGGGATGTTATGGCTAGCACATATTTTCATACTGCTGTACCTAGTCACCACTCCTCCTCACCTTCTCAGCTTATCATTGTTATCGGTCCACGGCAGTCAGTTTGTTTGGTAGAGCATCTCGGGGTAACTTAATATTATGGTGGGGGTAGAGGACATCGCCGATTAAATAAATGAAACTTGTGAAGTAGAAGTTTTAAGTTTTATTATAGAGAAACATTTACGACATTTGCACTAGGTTACTTAAGGTAAAGATGAATCAGAATACTTATTACATGAAGATGAGAAATAATTAATGCAGTGGGCCTTTAGCCACCTGGTCTAGTTTTCCTCCCACCCATCTCTACGCACGCTTTTATCCACACTTATTAGAACTTTACATTACACGTCCTCTCTACTCGCGTGCTGA
>CABFWB010000449.1:171794-194639 GCA_902151455.1 Timema bartmani | reverse complement strand
ACCACGTTTTATTATCCGTTCAGGCTATACGCCTAATTACGATGGTAGGTTAAGGATTAGAAAGGCTGATTTTAGAGAAAGCGTACCCTCATTTGCGTGGAGAGTGGGAAGCCATTTAGGGAAAACCACCCTCGGTACACCCGACCGGGATCGAACCACGATCTCCCCGTCATCGGCAGTCTAGTCTATTACGATAGTGACACCTTATACCAGCGATTCTTAACCGGAGGGCTGCGAAAGGTTTTTTGGGGAGCCTCGAAAAATTAATTTAAAATGTTATTTGCCTATTACTGAAATTATTATCTTAAATTTATCGTTTTGGAAGAAAGAATTCGATGATCGTACGCATGTAAGTATAGTAGACTCGATTTTCCGGTGTAATGGAGGGAAGGGGGAAGTACGGAAAATATAAATCATGGATAGTACAAATAATCCCCATCGGTTTACCACCGCCATTCTAAATTTTCTGCCCTTTGTACTTATTTATGTGAAAAAGGATTTTCCACGATGGTAAATATTAAAACCAATCAGCTAAATCGACTACGAATCGACTCCTGCGTGCGTAATACAATCGAAACAAGAATAGACAAATTAGTGGAAAGGGTTCAACAGAAGAGGTCCCATTAAATACATTTAGGTAAGTTAATTTCTGTTTTTATAGTTATTATTATAATCAGTAAATAAAACCACTATTTTAGAACACATCTTAATGATTAATATGCTAGTAAAAACTAGCGGAATACGAAAATATTTTAGGATATTTAAGGGGCCACGAGTAATAAAAGGTTAGGAACCACTGCCTTAGACCTTTCGACCTGTGAATCTTTTGAATATATATCATGATTCATGAGCAACGGTTCCCAAACCCAGGGTCGCAGGTGTCGTGCGTGGTAAGGTCCTGATATATTTTTTTTCTCAAAAATTAACTATTAAAAATTACAAAAACTTCATCAAACTGGGATGCTTTGAAAAGTCACTGCAATGTGTTTTTTTTAGGTGTCTTACGACAAGTCCATTCCTTTTGTCAGTAAACTTAGACCGCCAATGCACTCTGTCCTCTGCCTCCTCCTTCAGCTCCCAGAATTTCTTCTTTCCTTCAAGTCATCTAGTATTAGAATCCTATGTGTGGAAAATTAAATTAATCTATCTACTCAAGCAATATTTTATTTATCTTGCCTAAAAATGTTTTTCATAAAAGAGCAAAAACTCGCTTTTTCTTCCATCCCAACTTAAGGCTACTCGTCCCCAATTTGTCTTTAGCATTTTGTGGTTTTGTTGCGAATCCATTTTCCCTTTATTATAATAAACGTTTGTTCTAAAATAGGCTAATAGGCCTACAAATGGTTTCCCAACAGAAAGTAGAATGTTAAAAATAGTTCAAAACACATTCTAAAACGTTTTAATTTTATATCATTGAATCACAGGGGAAGACATGTGTTTGTAAAGGATTTGATTTCTGTACTCGAGTATCGATATATTATAAATGGCCCCGATGTTAGTAGCACATTCAACCACCAAGCGCTGTAGTCGATACTTAAGTGTGAGAAGAGAACTTCAATCGCTGTTATGCTTTATTTTATCCTATTTGATAGGTTTTTTTCATCGCCGCATCTTACTACCTGTTCAGTTTATATGTTATGATAATTACTCAAATAGGGTAGGGATGAGGAAAGAAGAATTTTAGAGGTAATCTACCAGCATTTGCGTGGAAGGAGAGTGGGAAACCATCTAGGAAAAACCACCCTCAGTAGACCTGACCGGAATTCGAACCCTGATCTCCCAGTCATCAGCCGGTCAGTCTTACACGAGATTAACGCCTTAAAAACCATTCGGCCACTGAAGCGGGTATTTGATAGCCTCATGTAACGTTATTTGGATAGCTTAACTTTAAAACTCGGGTTACATTGATTACTTTTACTATTATTAATTCTGTGTTCTGTCTTACGACAGGTCAATTCCTTTTTTCAGTGAACTTAGACCACCGATGTGCCCTTTCTTCTACCTCCTCTTTCAACTCCTAGAATATTCTTATTTCCTTCAAGTCATCCAAAATTTGAATTCTCCTCCTTCCTAAGTTCCTCTTATTGCATTGCATTCGTTAAATTTAAATAGTTATCTTAATAGCTTCACTCACCAAACTTATCGAAAAAAGTCACAACCATATCAATCCGAGGGATGGGCCTATTTATGGAACGAGAAAATGATCTATTCTCGACTAATTCAGAGCGACAATATGGATGCATCTGGCATCTCCAGCTGCTATTTAAGAGCGTTTTATTAGCCCTAACGGCAGTTAAGTTCGTTTGTTGGAAGTTCGCAATAAACTGGCAACTATTTTAAGATATCTATGTGGATGGGAGGTAGGCTTCGAGATGAACTACAAATATATAGAGCCAGTGGGATTGTTTTACCAAAACCTTTAGTAGGTCGAGTTTGGTCGAGTCCGCGGTGTGGAGTTGGATGTTATTGGCGGGACTCCCGCGTCCGGCGGACGTATTTCTACCGCCATGTTGAATTGCAACAATCCTTGCGGAGGGCCTTGTAGCCGGGGAAGATGTAAGCATTGTAATATTATATTCTGAAAATTGAAAAATGACACTTGGACACGGGAATCGAACCCGGGACCTTTGGCTTAGTATGCCAATGCTCTAACCACTGAGCTATCCAGGATTCGTCCCGTGCCCATGGTCATTCTTCACTCATATTTTAAGGCAGAGTCTATGATGGACGTGCGGAAATTGTCGGCTACAAATATGTGATTATATTAATATCACGAGCTATCAGATAACGCAGCCATCTGCGACTCTGTAGTTGGCATATTGCTGCCATTTGTACAATTAATAAATTGTACGGGATTGCATATTAAGAATTAAATATCCAAAGCTATTTAATCGTTACTATTATTTTTTTTATCTGTATGCGCCTTTCTACCCGCATACAAACACTAGTGGGGTAAGAATAAGAAAGGTGTAATTTATAGGAACTATGGCTCGTATTGGCGTTAAGGTCGGATGGAAAGGAAGGTGAGTTTATGGGCAGTCTTTCTGCAATTTTTATATTAACACATCTTTTTGGACAAAAGAAATCAAATAATTATCGGGCGCATTCGAATTGCGTAGTAAGGTATACCTGTCAGCCGGTCCACACGAATTGCGGAACAATCTGTAAATCATATTCAACTCCTAACCACTAACCTAACATAACCTAGCCTAACCTCCATGTTCCATTTTGAACAAAGTCATTATTAATTTAATTTTTACTCCGCAGTTCGTGTAAGGGTATTATTACCGAGCTCAGGACAAGTTCCGCAATTCTTGTGCACCGTAATTTTCAAATTATACTACTATAAAGCCACATAGCTGACTCACTCACTCACTGACATTAATGTTTACCCAATTCCAGATGAGCTAGAAACTTGAAATTTGGCAAACTTATAGCTTCTAGCCTGTAACTGACGGGAAAATTCCAAAAAGTTAAAAAAATTAATTTTTAACCCCCGAAAAAAAATTAAATGGCGGAGCAACTTTAAAGTCGTTGCGGTACATACAATACAATACCGGTAACTTTAAGTTGTTACGTTCAAAACAACGCTGGAATTACATAAGTTTGCATCCACTTGCAAAGAAAACTCACTGGGGGGTTTGGGGCCGGAGCCCCCAACCAGCAAAGCGAGTATAAACATATTTAATTTTCTTCACATCACCATGTGTTGAATATCCATCAAGGATGTCCTGGATATTAATGAAAGCTTTTTATCTTTATTTAAAAAGTTTGTCATCTAATGCCGCTATGCTCATCACAGATATCTAACTACTGTTGATAACACCATGCGAATAAAATTAAAATTTATATTTCGACTGGAGCATTATTTCATTTATTTTGGCTAAAAAAAAGTTTTGCTATAAAAATGGCAAAAACACTGCTTTTAACTCGCCTTCCCTGCCAGGAGGAAACAATATAGGAAAAACCCACCTCAGTACACCCATTCGGTATTCGAATCCCGACTTACCCAACATTGGCATATTTGATAAGACGAGACTTATGCCTTTGTCCGCGTGCTCACCAGTACGTGTTGTTTTTTGACTCGTCAATGATCCGTGTTTTAAAATCCCTGTTCAGATGTAATTTAGGCCTTGACAAATTTTCCTGCACCAGTGAGCACACGGATAAAGTCGTCATTCTCGTCTTGCCGATCACGAGAAGGTCGGGCCTCGTATCCCGAGAAGGAAGCTTTAAGTGTTTTTTTATTTGTGTTGTTTTCCATAAGCTCTCCACGCTAATACGGGTTCGTTTACTCTTAATTTTACTTTAGTAAATCTTAACTCATCAGTGTAAATATGCGAACAGCCCGAAGGAGTACAAAGACGCGTAGCACAGGAAAATAAACCATAAAAACCTGTCATTTTATTAGATATTTGTCTGGAAAGATGTTTTGATTTAATTAACTGATTACCTGATTCGGTGGCCGCCTGGTCTAAGGCGTTTCTCTAGTGTTAGAGACTAGACTGCCGATTACAGAGAGATCGGGATTCGAATCCCGGTCAGGTATACTGAAGGTTTTTTCTTCGAAATTGTTTCCATTCTACCTCCATGCAAATGTGAGTACACTTCCCCTACATTAAACCTCGCTCATCCTTAACTCATTAGCGTAATTGGTACATATGGTATATGGTACATGGTACATAACCTGATCTGCAAGACGTGGTGCTCAAAATTTTTTTTATTTTTTTTAAACTGGTTAGTTTCATCACCTAAGCTCAGTCGGTAGCGTGTCTTCCTACTGAGTTAGTGTTCCAGGTTTGATTCCCGACATGGTCGAAAAACTTAACACATAAGAGATACGGGATCCCCCTTTCACAGTGATGAATTAACGGCTGGGGGCTGGATGTTGTGTCCTGTATTTAAGTTACTTTATAAGCCATGTATTGATATAATCAGTCGGCCCAGAAAGTACACGTTAAATACCTCAAATAACAGTAATAATAATATTAATAAATAAAATAGTAATAATATGTTTACAGGAATATTATTTTAGTTTGTAGGACTATTACTTTGTGATACCCAGCCAGAGTTATTGGTGGATTAGTTGTGAATGTGGCGTTTATTCTTGCTTTGACCTCCATTAACCCAGTTGCTATGGTGACCGATTAAACAGCACCACCGTCAACGTCAAAATTAATGAGAATGCAACGATCGTTAGTTTATATATAATTTAGGCCTATATTGGTTGAGACACACCAGAACAAAGCTATTGTAGTGAAGGAAAAAGACGTGTCTATTTTTATCTCGTATGGATCGATAGTTTTTGTCCTACATTTCAACGGGACCTATACATAATTATAGTACTCAGAATCGACCTAAGGATACCATCTACTGGTGCGTTGACGTGTAGAAATACCGCATTATTTAATAAGAGATTTGTTATTTTTAAATATGGCTCACTACAAAAAGGAGATGAAAGGTATAAATACTTCTTTATATAATTTATAGGAAAAACCTCACATAACAAGCTTTCTAAAGAATCACTAGTTTGTGGGGATGTTTCCCTTCAGGCAGGTATTGCCTTAGTTCTTTCTGGATAGTGTCTGTTTGAGAGAGAAGGAAAACCAACAAATCACATAGTGATGTTTTAAAACGCGCCAATCAACCCGAACGTAAAACACAAGCGTCTGAACGAAATTCTAAATTCAGTGATTTAGTATGTAAACACGATTTCACTTGTTTCCAACTTTTAAGGTGTGTTCCATCGTAAATCAAAACTAAATTTACTTCCGAGCACAGCATATTTGTTTTTAATCTAGGGTGGTCGTTGACTCAGCTTTTAAACTTGATTTGAGTTTGACACCCCCCCTCCCCTCCTTCCAACTCCCTCCTCCTTTCCATAACTAAGGAGGGTTTATAAAGCCGCGTTAAAAAGCTAACCTTTAATATATTAAACGGGTCTCTCAAATATATTTCGGTAATTGAAATAAAATGACCAGTTGTATGTAGTCTTTTTAAATCTTATTATTTTCATTTTAAGAAAGGTTGAATATAATACATAAAACTAGGCGTAAGTTGAAGACAGCTAAAATATCAGGTATTGAAAATTTGATACAACTTTCATTGTTCACTATGAATATAGGTTAATAAATTATTCATCATTGAAGGCCAGAAATAGATAGATAGCTACGTTGGTAAATCCAATGTAAAGATAATAGAAAGGTAGACTATGCCACGCTTACGTCACCCAGTACACAGCTGTTCTATTTTAATACATAAACAGCCACGCGGTCATGTCTTTTGTTTTTTTTAAGTAGAGTATTGACGTTAATTGGACATGGGTGTGGATTGTAAAGGTTAATTTATTATTTAAAGTTCCATAATGTAACTTGATTTTTAACAACTTAGTTTGTCTGGCATACAGTTTTGTTTATGTAACGCGCTGGCTTGTGAACTGAGTGACGTCACACGCTCGATAAGGTGTATTTCTCCATCTGGTGTTACCTTATATTCTCTTTATATTGAGTAAATCGATATTATTTAAAACGTGAGGCGATTCTTTTTGACAATAATTCCCAACCTATTTTCATTATTTATTAAAATTAAACGCGAAAAGGCCTACATTGATTTCCATACAAGACTATAGAGTATATAGGCTGCACTTTCACAAAAAAAAATTAAATTTTAAAAATATTCATATAGGAGAATTTTTAATTTATAAATAAAATTAGGCTAAGAATGTATATTTTATATTCTTCTTTGATAAATTGAGTTTCCAATTCGAATTTCTAAAATCTAAATAAAGGTTACATTTGAGAGCTGTAATTGTAATATAGATGCATGGTGGGCCATTAGGCCAGCTATTATAGTCAACGTAATTCTGGCTGGAAGGAACGTTTAGAAAATTCCAAAATTTTTGTGGTCAACATTGAATCATTTTACCAATTAATTAGTACTATTTCATTGATAATATCTATCAAAACATGGTTTTTACATATACATCTATGAAAATTGTTTTAATTATTTATATAACTGTCAAAAAAAGTTACTTTCTCTCTAAATCACAACGTCAAGTAAACGTTTTGGCAGTTTTATGCTCCAAGAATTGAATCTGAATATAGGCCTACTCATTGGATGGTCATGAGCCGATTTTTGATGGGTCGCGAAAAATTTTTGAAACAAGAAAATTTTGTGATTATTTAAAAAAAATGAAAGAAAAAAATACAAAAGGGAAAAAATAAGGCTCTTAATATACGGGAATCGTGTTTTATGTTGGTGCCTGCGGTGTGGACCGTCAATGATTTCATCAACAGAAACCGGAAACAGGCACACCCTCCGTACACGCCTCTTTATCAGAAATGAATTAATTTTTTTGGTAAATTATATTAAAAAAATTTAAGCCCACTCTAATGGTCGAATGGTCTAAGGCGTGACTCTCGTGTTAAACTGGCCTGCTTAAAACGGGGAGATCGGGGCTCGAATCCTGGTCGGGTGTACTAAGGGTGGTTTTCCCCTAAATGGTTTGCCCCTCTCCGTCCACGCAAATGCCGGTAGATTACCTCTAAGATGCTTCCTTCCTCATCTATACCCCATCAGAGTAGCCTAATCATCATTTATGCGTAAAACATAAATAGGTAATGAAATACGGTGGTAAAATAATAATAATAATAATAATAATAATAACTAAAAATCGGTAAAGGAATAATCAAACTAAAAACCACCCCACGCACCTCATGTCCATTAACCCTAGGTGGGTTTAAAAAATGTATCTTTCTAAAAAATAGGGTTTGTGATTCTAAAAAGCTTGGGAACCACTGCTGTAGATGGAAGAAATGCGCCCATCATTAATAAGAGAGATTGTTGGGGCTACTAGTAGTCGTATTGTTAGTGTGCCCGACTTTCAACCAGTACTGTACCTTTGATGCATCCCCCATAATTCACGGCAACCATGGTATAAAATGTCCTTATGTCCAGGCACTGTGAGTTGAGGAAATCAATAATAGAATACGTACTCGTAGTTAAAATACTCTTCCGTGATTTGAAAAAAATATTGTAGGGACACTAAATTAATGTTAACCAAAGCAAGAATTTTTGGTCCGATACTCATGGATTCGATTATAAATTTGACCATAAGTTCGCTGTCTCCTTAAGGGGGCCATTTTTGCACTATAGAGTTAGCCGTCGTTAAATAAATAGATATTTTCTTTTCCGGTAAAATAACACTAATAATAAAGCAAAACGTTATCAATGCTGATTGCAAAAAAATATATATGTTTTGTATTTTCTGAAAGGCTCTTCCTATTAAGATTAGACTGTACCTTCCTAACGCGTTTTCCCTATAGCTCTCTCTGCCGGTCTAATTATTGCCTCTTGCGGTTTGCGGGATTCTCTGGTCGTAATCGTTTGAAAGAGCGCGAGATGAAGTGTGGGTTATTGGAAGAGGACTCGCCGGACTCTTGCTAGTCCCGGCGTGGTGCAGTTCGTGACCGGTGGATGGATTTCGATTGCATCAGGACCGAGTCGGGAGGTTTAGAATGTGCCATCGAGTTTCGTGAGTTTTAAGTTTGGGTTTCGAACTGGGTTTAGTTCTTATTCGTCCGCTTCGCATAACTCGTGTAATTTCAAAATAAGTTGGGTTTCAAACTGGTTACCTGATTCGGTGGCCGCCCGCTTCGCGTAACTCGTGCAATTTCTCTGCTTAATGTATTTCCGAAATTTTCTCGATTCGCTCCCCTCCCCCCTCCCCCCCTTTTTTTTGCAGCTTTTCCTTTCCTTACAACCCTTATCTATAGAAACTAATTAGCTAATTAATAGCTTAAACAAATTCGCTAAAGGGGAAAATGACAACCCGGACACTAGCTAGATTTTCTTTTCCGTGTCATTTTTCACTATAGTATATATATGTATATATATGTATAACTTGCGCGTTAGCTAGCTACATACATGGAGGTACCCGTCTCGGTGGCGTAGTTAGCTAACGCGCAAGTTTCGTGTTGAGCTTGACTCCCTTGGACGTGGAGATCGAAGTTCGAATCTCGGGTGAAGTTTCTTTTTCTAAATAATTTTTCCACTCTTCCTTCACGCAAATGCGGGTTTACGCCCTCTAAAATTCAACCTTCCCGATTCCTAACCCATTAGCCTAATTCGTACTTAAGCGTATAATCCGAACGGGTAGTAAGACGCGGTGCTTAAAAAATATATGGAGGTCAATGAAAAGACAAAAACTAAATATGATGCCCTGCTGAAAGTGTTTTGATATCTTACAACTTTAGTCTTTATGGGAAATAAATTCTTTGTCATAAGTAAAACAACCGTTTAAAATAATACGTTTGTAATATTTTATTTTTATCTGTTTAGTAACTTGTTCTATGAACAATATACTTCGCTCCCTCCATTCAAAAAATGCTCGGTTTTTCATATTAAGAATTATGTAATGTTATTATCGTTATTACAGTCTTTAAGATTTCTCTTTGGATTTCAAGTTGATATTTTCCCTTGGTGATCAAGTTATATTAAAAAACAAATCCAAGGCCGCCCTTAGGGGTATGCACAAGGCCCCGCGATTTTGGGAGCTCCGCGCTTGCTTAGGTGATAAGAGGGTAAAAACAAGTTGGGGTGGGAAATATTTGCTTGCGCGCTTGTATATGCTCCCTCTATAGGCTATATATTGTCAGAGTGGAAAATCATAATCATGTGGTTTGGTTTATTGAACGAGTGATGCGAATTTAACTCCACCGATTTGCATTTGTCTGTCTGTAGTAGACATGTCTTACGAAAACTTTTGATTTCATTAACCGATTTAATTCAAATTAGGCACTGTTGTCCTTTGTACTTTTTTACACAAATCAAATTCTTTGGAAAAAATATCGAACGAAGAGTTTGGTAGAAATCAACCCTTATATTTATATTTTAAAAAACATGGCTTCTAGCTTTAATTATTACATGTACTTACCTTTAAGGGCGTTTATTAAAACTCCAACCATGGTAAAGCTTTTATTAGTTAATTTAGCAAAATTGATGTATTCGAAAATTTAAAACAATAACATTTAATGAAACATTTATTCAAATTCCAACTAAAGCTTTTCAGTAAAATTAATTTAGCAAAATTGATGGATTCAAAAATTCAAAACAATTACATTTAATAACACATTTATTAAAACTCAAATAATTATGGTACAGGATACAGCTTTTATAGTTTATTTAATTTAGCAAGATTGATAGATTTAAAAATTCAAAACAATAACATTTGATGACATATTTATTCTAATCCCAATTAAATCATTTAATTTAACAAAATTGATAGATTCACTCTGTGATACCAGCTTTTCAAAGTCAGATGGTTACATAGAAAGTCACTTAAATACCACTTTTAGTAACTACTTCACTGTCCAATAAATTCTTATAGCAATGGATGGGCTTGTTGAAGGGATTACACTTTCCCAAATTTATTTAGCAGGAGTATAATATCACCACCTCCAGCACCCCTCTTGCAATCCCCATTATTCTTAGCACCCCTCTTAGGTAATCTCCTGAGGGGCAGTACAGAACACTTTGGTAACCACTGCATTTAAACTATTGCTACACATGAGTGAAAATCTTTCTTCAATACTGGTTTATGGATGTAAATACAATTAACTTTGGAGGAAATGTTTTAAAATCCTCCAGTGATGGATTATATGACTGTCAAAAATTGCAGATGTAAATATTTTCTTAGCAAAATTGTATAAAAAAAAGTTTTACAAAATGCGAGAGCAATGTATAAATAATAACAATAATAATAATAATAGTAACTGTTGCTTGTTCCAGCTGAGCCGGAGCCCATGGGGTGCGTGGAGATCATCGCTACACTGGGCTCCATTCTTATTTTGATCTTCACCTTCCCATTCTCACTTTGCTTCAGCTTCAAGGTTAGATACTGCTTCACACACATTTTATTTTGCTAGCAGTCATCTAGAGTTGTGAAGATGTCTGTTTTTACTACTAAACTCCAGACTAAGCTTTTCAATCCTTTATGTTGATTAAATGGGTAAATATTACACAGAATGTGGGTACATTTCCTCTGAATTATATCTTCCTCATCCATACCTACTAATTAGTGTAACTATGGGGTTAGCCCAGTGGAGTACTAAGACACAAGTGTGCAAAAAAGTAAATTTAAAAAATGTTCAAAGTGCATGAGCAATCTACACATTACCACCAGTTGAACTACAACTAAAAATACTTTTGTCATAAACATAACAGCAGACATTGTTTGGAATAATTATATCATTTTGTTTGTTTATTTATCTCTCTAGTTGATAAGAATAATTAATTATATCTGGGGACAATATAAATATCAAGTATCAAAGTCCTCATATCCGTTCAAATATATGGGATCAAGAAGTTTGTTCCTTCGCAGAAATTTTGAAACAGTTTAATTTGAGACTCGACTTCTCTTGCAACTTTTATTTGGTAAATATTGTTCCAAATTTAATTTGAAAAAGAGAAAAAAACGTTAGATTCCAGATAATTGGTAAATGAAGTGTACTAATGCTAGGTTCTTAACCACTGTTTCCCCATTTAACCAGCTATACATTGGCTCTGCCCTACATACATGAGAAGGTTTTTATATTTGACCAATAAGTGCACACACGTATACATTATCAAGCATAGAAAGGGTTATCTTCAAAACCAAGAACATGACCATGCCTCCTAATCTTTGTTTAGTACTTTATGCTTAGTTTCTCTGTTTATTTTTATTGTATCCATATTTAATTGGAGAGTTGAACCTTTTTTGATAGATTAAAAAGTTACTAGGTCTATTCCTTTGCACCTATTTGTAATGGAAAGTATACTTCTACTCTCACTTTTTATAGCTGTTGGCAATTTTAATGGTTGGAAGCCAAATATAACTACATGTTGCCAATGTTAGTTACTATTACAGCAAATATTTTTGTTATATTATTTATAATTTTCCTCAATGTTCGTATAAGGAATAACTACACATTTACGGGTACCACATGTCCCACCCTATTACTAACACACATATGCCACCTATTGCTCTTGCGTGTCTCCCAGGTGGTACAGGAATATGAGAGAGCCGTTATCTTCAGGCTCGGCCGACTTCGTAAGGGCGGAGCTCGGGGCCCAGGGATATTCTTTGTGCTGCCATGCATAGACACCTACTGCAAGGTGGACCTCAGAACTGTGTCCTTTGACGTTCCACCCCAAGAGGTCAGTAGCTGTACAAACTGAATAATGGATGATTCTGATGGTTAATATAATTGAATGGATGTAGAGGGAGAACATATGTTAGATGGTTTTGTTGGTTTATCGTGTAGTAACACTATTTTTACCCTTTAGTTATCAGGCCCATAAATTAACACTATATTTGATTGAATCCCTATATACATTTTATTTCATATTAAAGTAAATTTAATTTATTAAGGAGCTGCTCAAACGTTGAGACACAGTAGAAATGTTTTTTCAGCATTTCTTTGGAGGAGCCTCCCTACAGCTCGACCTAGTTCACTTTCCCTGTAAGTTGAACGTGACTAGTTATCCATCTTTGATAGGTTATATAAAGGGCTGTGATTGAGGTATTATGGAAGGGGAAGACACCACAAATATGAACCACACTTTACCTTGGGCACTCTTTGTTAAGTTATAAAGTAGACCACACGCTTCTCAGCATGGTCGGTATTCTCTTGGTGAATCTTTGAAGTTGCCAACATGCTTTTCAGTGTGGTATATGGACTTTAATATTTGAAATAAACCACATTAAACGTGGTGCTACAATTTTATAACCATGTTTAGTTTAAAATACAATGAGCCTATTAAAAAGTATTTTTCTTATTTAATTAAAACACAAACAACCATGAAATAATCAAGGGATATGTAACGTTTCATGAGAGAAGGTCAAGGAGCATAGCACTTCAATATACATCGAAGGGAAGTAAAAGGTATGGATAATAGGTTATTTTGATGGGCTATACACATTGGAGTGCAATTAATGTGTCACTTAAGGTCGCATTACATGTAACGACTTCCCCTTAGGCTTCCTGAGATGGGCTTCCTCGTGGGGAAGTTACTGGAGGTCATTACCTATTACACTTAGCAACTTCCCCATAATATTCTGTAAGAGTAGGTCTATTAATGGGTCGAGTCTTACTTCCTGTCTAGCTAGTGACAAAATGTCTGATAGTAAGGAAAAAAACACGGCATAGTTTTATAAAGGTCACTTACTTAGAAACTCCTTAGTGTGACACCGCAAATCAGTCATGTTTAAGAAAAATGAACAATCACAAGCCTACAAGTTGCCCCTTGGCAACAAGAAAACAATCCCTGCAGTTATATACACTGATAAGAGCCTGCAGGAAAACACGTGAGACTGGAGATTGGCGCATGCGCAATAGAATAAGTTGACGTGGAGAAGCCCAAGCTGCTATTAGGCGCATCAGCTTCCCTATGGGTTTCTTGAAAATATCTAAGTATCCGGTTATTCATGGGGAAATCGATATGGTCGTTCCCACATGGTTTTGCTGCATTACACATATCAACTTCCCCACAAAGAATGCCATCTCAGGAAGCCTATGGGGAAGTCATTACGTGTAATGTGGCCTTAACATTGGTATAAAAGAGGGAACAATCATTTGTTATTCTTTTTTTAATTTCTAATCATAGTCATGCTCTGTTTTATCATCTCGTTTATTAATTTTGCAGGCTATTAGTGACAACCTCTGGCCCACTGTAGCTTGATCCATCTCACACTTATATTTGATATTACAAGTCCTCCTATTTATAATATTGTATACATTTATCTATATTATATATTGGTTTGTTGCCCATATTTAATTTAAACTGTATTTTTTCATATGTTAGTGATATAATTCAGATTTAAGATTCCCAGGCCTTGCAGTGAGTAAGAAAGCTAGTATGTTTATTCTTCAATTCTGAATGTGTTTAAATAGCAAGTAGGAGTTGGCACTGCACAGTTAGTTTGAAATTTGGTCTTGTTTGGAGCTAGTAACTCCTTTGTTAAACGAGTGCTAACACACGCTAGGAGGAGATTAGCACTTGTTAAAAGGGGACTATTACATATTAGGAGGGGACTCAGAGAGGACTAACATGTATAAGCGTGCACAGGGTGTGGCTGATTGGAGTGCTACCTTGAAAACAAAGGGAATTATATCGACGGCCCCCTACCCTGCGAATATGTTTGATTTTTTTATTAACATTTACAATAAATTAGAAACAAAAAAAGAATCAATGTCTTATTTTAAAAGATTGTTCTTTGATAAACAAACTTTATAAACAATGCCATCTTTCGACTGAAAACTAAAATTTTATTTTAACTAGTCACTAATGTCGTCTAAGCCCTTATCCATATCCAGCCTTTGTTCGATGAACAGGGCCATGCGGTGTTGTAGTAGGTTCTCAAGCCTACATTAACCCTACCCTTGGAAAATTCATCGACTCACTTTCTAAAAAAAATGTTAAGTACTTTGTTCTTTTATCACTCCAACTTTTCTTGCTTTATTTGGGGCTATTGGGGCTGCCATGGCACTCACGCTGCGCACGCCTATGCTAATCTGTGTTATTTATAGGGGATAAAGGATAGGATTATCATTTGCTAAGAGTAGACTCACACATAAGTGGAGACTAACATCTGTTAGGAGGAACTACTGCTTGTTAAGAAAGAGCTCGCACATGCTAATGCACATGTTTGTATGACACCTGCAGGTGCTAAGGGGGAACTAGAAAACTACATTACCAAAAGAGCTTAAATAAGTTCTGTATTTTTTAAATAGCTCTATTTTACTAAGCACTTCTTTTGTAATATCAGTAATGTATGGAACTTAACCATTTCCTGTTGTATGATTCACTCTACTAATTCAATAATTTTCTCTTTTAAATTGTGATTTGAACTTCTAATACCTCATGGAAAATAGTCTGAGTCACCATAAAACTTTTTTTTTTAATTGGTAACTAAGTTATTGAATTATCTACATCTGATCTAGCCAGGATTCATCTTTTCCTCAGGAATTCTTTGAATGGCACTATACCACTAGTACTAATATTATTTTCATCAACTATTTAATTCAACAGATATTTAAATCCAAGCTGGCCCAAGAGACAAGTATGACACTGATTAGATTGGTCCCCTAATTAATAGGATTGTAAGTAAATTATTGATACTGCAACAGCAAATACTTTTTTTAATTAATTTAAATATGACAAGAGTTCTTTTAACCATAATTTCAAGTCCATTATAAAGGTTTCTTGATTGTCTAACAGATGGTGCCACTTGCTCAATTTGAGCTAAAATTGGATGCTTCAATTGGTATAGCGAACTTAAAAAGAAGTATATGTTTTAAAGTGCCCTTTTTCTGGTTTAAACTATTTAATCTTATCAGCAAAGATGAGAAGGGAATTATTTTAAGGAGATGCACTAGCTTTGAACTGGAAAGATAGTGAAAACTATATTTTAGAGAGAGAAAATAACCTGAGTCTATATTATCATAAATCAAACCATAGCCTTCAGAGTCAAGTCATGTATGTCAGTACTTACCTAACTCAGACAAACTTGACTCAAGCTGTACCTACAGTTAAAACATGACTAAAAGAATTTTTTTTTCATTTGCTCCCCCAAACCTTGAATTCAATATTGACATCCGCACCAGGGGTCACGCTGACATAGGCTTCAGTCTTGTATAGTCTGGTTTGTCAGTAATGGGAAAATCAGGGCTTAATTCATGTCATACAGATTTTTTTTTCTAAATAGTTTCCCCCTCTCATGTCAAGCAAATATGGGTACATTTTGTTTATGCTCGACCTTCCTCATCGATACCCCATTAGTGTAAATATGTGACCAGCCCAGATGTGTTGTAAGATGCAAGAACCATAATAACAAATAACAAAGTCATGACTGTACCCCTCCTGATATTTACCAACATTGGTTTTCATGTCTTGCATACTTAAAACCTATCTACTTATAGCATTTTGACTGTCAAACCTACTTTTAATTTCTCTCCGAACCCTCAGAGAGAAGTGTTGTGATCGTAAAAAAAAAATATTGAACTCGAGATTTTGATAAATCAATGTTTCATGACCATCGAAACCAAAAAAGTGGTTTTAACTACTCCGCTTGTCTGTCTACCTGTATGTTTATTTTTCTGTCCGTCTATCTCTCTGTATATCTTTATGCCTGTCTGTCCATCTGTCTGATTGTCTGTGTTACTGTATCTCAGCCTAGAGCTGAAACCATTTTGGCGATAGGTCTAAAACGTGGTTTTAAGATTTTTCATAAGGTTCCCCCGAGGAGTTTTTGGAATTAGCTATCCAATCCTAATATTAAGGGTAGTTTATTGGAGGCCAAAAAAGAGAAAACATCAATTTTTTCAAAGTCTACTCTAACGATTTTGATTACATTTTGTATCTAGACATTATTTAACATTACAAACACAATGGAAATTCTCATTTACCCATAAACATGACTTTGAGGATACTTTACATGAGCAGAAATTTCTACTTTTGATCATATCTCTACAATTATTTCAGATACGAAATAACTTATCTTTGTAAAGTTGTAATACTATTAAAAAACAAAAATCTTTTATTTGAAATATATTTGTATAAAGCCCATAGTGGCTTATAGTTCAGGAACTATTGGTTTTGTAAAAATATATTTCAAATAAAAGCTTTTTATTTTTTATAGCATTATAACTTTACAATAAGTTATATATATAGTTCAGGAACTATTAGCAACTATGGGCTTTACACAAATATATTTCATATATATATATATGTATATATAATTATGGATATCCTTTAAAATTAAATAATGGTTGGTATGCTCTTTGACGGACAGAGATGTTCCTCTTTTCTAAGTGGTTCTGTCACAGTAGAGTGTGTCTGCAATAATGTATATTATTTTGTTTCACAAATCTTATCTGTTTTTAGTAAATGTTTCTATTTTAAAATAAAAGAGATTGAAAGTTTGTGTTTTTTCCTTTTACTATTGCTAGTCATGAATAGGCCCTACACTCATAAATACGGTAGTATTTATATACTATTTCCTTAATCTGAAGTGCAAAACTTTTTATAGTTCAAGATCTGATGCATTTACTATCCTTTAAGATTACCTATCATTTCAAACATACTTGTTAAAATTGAATTGTTTGAATTTAACATTTTTTTTTGCCAACGTTACTATTAATAATAGTCAAAAATTGCTAGGAAGCAATTAAAGAGGTTTTAACTGTAGTTTTTATATTCATTGGTTTTGACTTTACAAATTCTCTCTTTCTCTAACACACCAAGCTGGACACTTGTTTCTACCAAGCACAAGAGTACCCAAACACACTATTTAATATCTTTAATTCATGTATATGATGGTTTGATTTGATATATATATATTACACATACAAATCAAGACACTTCTAGTAGAGACTGAGCGATAATTACAGAAAATATCTGATGACCTGATGCCATATCTGGTGTCCAAATTTGCTACATGTTCTTATACCTAAGTAAATTGTTTGGTTATATGAATACTCTTCATCTAAAGTTATTAACTTTTTTACTAAAATTATTTAAAATTGTTTATTTCTTTCAGTAGATGTGTTGAATCTGAATCTTAAAAAACATAATAAGCTTAACTTTCCCAAATTGGTATTACTATTTTTTCTTCAAATCCTAGTTTGTTCATATTAATTCTAAAAAAAATGTTTACTAAATGATAACTTTTTTCACTATTTAATTAACATTCAATCAAATGATAAATTAATGGTCTGGGATCTGGTTGCTCAGCTTGTCCTTTTATTATGATCAAAAAATATACATTTTTTAAAACCTTTAGTCTAAAATGTTTTCAAATCCTTGAATCTTGATTATATTTAGCGATTCAAAGAACCAAGCCCTGATTTAGGGGAGGACGATAGGGGCTAACACCCCAGGGCTTCCACAAATCAAGGCCTCCGCAAATTGTTGCATTAAAAATAATATTTATATTTTGTCTCTATAGATTGCAGTCATGGTAAGATCTTAAAAAATATGTGTTTAACTTACCATATCAAATTTTATTTATTTCTGACATTTCTGACCACTTTACTAGTGGTTAATTTTTGTTTTAAAAAAAGTTTAATTTATCGTGATGACAATATTTCCTTATTTAAATAAAGAAAAAATGATAGTGTTTAAATTTCTAAAAGAAAGATATTAATTTAATGTTGGGGCCTCCAATTGTTTGCACCCCAAGGGTCTTCACAGCTTTGAGTTCTGCCCCACTTTTATTATTATTATTGTGGTTGTTATTATTATTATTGGTATTATTATTATGATTATCATTATCATCATCATCATCATCATCATCATGATCAGTATCAGTATTATTATTATTAGCACCACGTATTACTAACCTTTTCGGGTTATACACACTTATTCTAATGTGTAATGTTAGGGTGATTATGAGTTTAAATGGAGGACCTACAGTTTAACGTGGGATCCAAACCACGGTGGAAGCCTGGCATTCCACACATTCACAAGTTGTGATTATTAATACACGTCTTGTCAGAGATGAAGGAAGGGTTTGACAATCAGATAAATCTGTGCTGGGACCAAGGATTGAGCCCCGGAAATCCAGCACAAAAGTCTGACACCTTACCCCTAGACCGACAGGTCACCCTGCCCCAATATTAACCCATTCTTACTTTTGGGCAGTAGTTATTTAATCTAGTTTCATAGACACTTTACATATATATAACATTTTAGGATTGTTAGTTGTAAAACACTTCAAACTCCATGTAATTATCCATTTGAATTCATTTTTAAAAAAAACTCAGGGTCCCTTGGAAGTACTTAGTCATCTTTAACCCATATAACATCTTTAAAGCATATAACCAATACTTTAAAACCCTTGTTTTTACTATATTAATAAATTCTGAAATAATTAAACTTTAATTTTAGTAAAATTAGAAGGAAAAAACCTCACAATTTTTGTAGCACTTGTTTGTTAAATATGTGTTTTTGTGACAAACTTCCATGTTATGGTTGAAGTGTATTTCCCGCTTCTCCCACCCACAGCAGCACACTAACCCAGCCAATTTGTTATTCCACCCTGTCACTAGTCTGGCAGACCGATGTACTTGCAGGTATTGTCCAGAGACTCTGTCACCGTCAATGTTGACGCTGTTGTCTTCTACCGGGTCAACAGCCCTATCATGGCAACTAATAACGTGGAAGACTACAGGTGACAAATCACTTCTACACTCTTCGCTCAACAGACAACATTTATAGGTTTTTGTTTCGCACCTTGTGTTCTTAATTAATATGGCTGCATTTTTCATCACCTGAATGTGAAAAACTTTTTTTTTTCAGCTATATTTCAACACTCCAGTTTAATAGATTTTTTCAGAGCAAATTTTTTAGATGTTTTCAACCTTTTTTTCACTCATATTTTATTATTTTCAATTTAATGCATATTGAATTTTTTGTGCATTTTTTTAAAAACATATGCATGTTTTCTTTTATGAATATGTATTTGAATTCATTTTTCAAATTTGCTCTGTAATATTGTTATTATTTAGCACTAAACTTATTTTTCAGTAGTATTTTGGAATTCTACATCATTTTTTTCATTCAATTTGATTTTAATTAATATACCATGTAATATGGTGCTAGTGTATTTATCTTGTGTATTTTATTTTTGTTGAACTACACTTTTGTATTGCTATTTTTTATTTGAACTGGCTTTAAAATATCTGATGACACTCTCTTTCATGGCTAACATTTTTCTTACATATTATTCAGAAAATTAAATCAATGTGATTTTAAGATTTTTAATTTCGAATTGAATCAAATTCAAATCCTTGCTTACTAAATCAAATTGATTCCAAATCAAAAACTTATAAAGCTTTGGAATTTTATCGAATCAAAGAGATTATCATGAAGCAGTACCTATTGAATTCTAACTGAATACCAAGCCAAATTTTATCTATTCATTTTTTAATCAAGCGTAGTAAAAAATATATAGTCATCGAAACTGCGTTCAAATAATTTTTTTTATTATTATTTCACACAACTCACAAATTTCTATAGTCAAGTTAAATAAATGTGAGCTGATTCATTAAAATTAAATGTAAATTTCACCACATGACTCATCTGAAATGTTACATTGAAATTGTTAGCGATATTTTGATAAATTGATTTTAGTTTCTCTAATAAATTAGATTATTGAAAAGTTTTTCTGTGAATTTTGGATTACATTCTATCGAATTTGAATCCAGGATATATTTGAATTTGAAATTTTGAGTCATCCGATTCAGTTGTCCAACAGTCTAAGGTGTCACTCTAGTGTTAGATTGGCCTGCTAGAGATGTTGAGATCGAGTTTAAAATCTCGGTCGGGGTCTATTGAGGATATTTTTTTCTAGATGGTTTCCAACTCATTTCCGGATATTACTTTTAAAACCCTTACCCAATTATAGTAATAATTATATATGCATATAGCCTGAGCAGGTAGTAAGCTGCGATGATAAAATAAATTAACTAATGACATTTCAAATCGAATTAAAATCTTTTTAATATTAATAGTAAGAATTTCTAATCATACTATGAATCCTAGTTAAATCCAGATTCATACTCAAAATGTCGAAGCTTCACAGATAATAATATTTTTTGATGAATACAATCTCAATTCCACAACATTTAAAAAATAGAAAATAATTGTTTCACAGTGTATATTATCAAAATTAGTGTATGCCCTGTAAAAATGATTTAATTTATACTTAGTACAATGGTGCTAATCAATTTATTCTAGTTAACGTTTACATTTTGCGTTGATCACTATTATAAATATGATATTTTATCTGTAAGCAATTAAGTGTTGGCTAAGAAATGATTATAGAGTAGAAATTCTTCAGTCCGGCACTCTTGGTACTTGACAAATACCAGACCAGAGAATTCTACTCCTAAGAACCCTATACCCCTTATGCCTATCTCCAAGTCTTGCCATATCTCTCTACATACTTTTTGCTATGTCATACAAGGCAGAATAAAGCTTAAACAGGAAATAACACACCCCCTTTCGCAATGTTTGGTCTCTTGGAAGACATAATTAAGGGCTAAAATACAGCCAGAATACAAGCCAAAACAAGGATGTAAAACCAAAACACTCGGCTGTAGGTGTAAACAATGTTGGCCCCTTTGTACTGCTAATAGCATAGTCAAAGTGGCCAGCCATCAAGCTATTGGCAGCAGATTCAAAGTGTGCTGGATCACGGGAGTTGCCGATTTAAATAATTTAAACTATATTATAAATAAGCTTTAAATTAACTTAGTTTGTTGCAACAAGTTGTCAAGCAGCCGAATATTAATAAAACCTCATTAGAGAATGTTATTGTAACTGTACACTCTATTTACCCTGAAAGGTAGCAGTCTTACCTTGACGAACTACATCATAGTGGAACAATGCAAGGTAAGTTTGATACCTTTAAGGGTAAACGAAAGGTACTTAGAACTAAAAATTCAAGATTTTTTGTAAATTCTTGACTCATTGATGCACCACAGTTGAGTAATTAAGACCAAATAAGTTAATTTATAACCTACTTATAATATAATAATTTATCATCCAACACTTACCAATAAATTAACTCTCCTTACCAAACTTGAAATGTTTCCTATAGTTTTTAAAGTAACTAGGTGAATGACGTTAACCCAACTATTTTTTTATTTGAAAATGTTCAAAGTTTTTAAAATGTTCCTTCTCCATCAAGAGTCAATAGGGTGCCGTATTTTATTTACAAATTATTGTAACTATTTTTCATTAAAATGATTTATCCTGAATTTGATTGTCATCCCAGTCTAATAATTGGTGTGCATTGTTGCATGAGTGTGCCTGTTATCGAGTTGTGCACGATTGTGTTTGATGTTGTGCATGTAGGTTCTCACTAAGGACTCTGTCACGGTAACTGTGGATGCTGTTGTCTACTACCGCGTCAATGAACCACTTGGCGCCATCGTCAAGGTGAATAATTACAGGTAATTGAATTTGTAATTATTTTCACCTTGTTTCTTTGAGAGATTTATGATAATAGGATTCAATGTGTGGAATTGTTTCTTCTGCACAACTTAAAATAAACAATTCTGCAGAACAAGTTTTAGTCTAAATCAGGGGTGGTAAACCTTGCTTTGCATTAGAAAGCTGCATGTCACTTCATGGATTTCTCATAATGCCACACACACTTCATGTATAATACAGTTTGATAAAATTAGAGTTACCTAGCCTAAATATAAATTACTGCAATTTCAGGAATCCCTAGCTTATTAATGAAAACCTTTAGATTCAAGGAGGACAAATTTCAATTTTATTAAAATATTTACAATATATTCATGAAGTACACCTATAAAATAGAATAAACGAATAGTTAAATATTTGATGGAAACAGATTTTTCTACATGAATCTGTGTCCATTTCGAAAGTCAACTGTTATGTACTGTCCAAGCATATCTAAAAACATATCAGCATTAAGATTAAGGATTATAAAATTATATTAGCATTAAGGATTAGAAAATCTTATATAAAATAAAAATAATGGAGTTCTACAAACTAAACAACTCAAAAATTAATAAAACACTTTATTTATCCTGTTGTAGGAATTCAATTAATTAAAATACACTCTGAAAAGATGATAGTAGGGCAAGGCCTACACACTTACCAGAAAACTGTAGGCCCCAAAGTTCACCTTTAAAAACACATAGCTATGAAATTTTTGGGGTACATCAGTCCCCTTCTTCAGCAGAAGAGAGTAAAAGACCAACTGGACTATGGCAGCATGGCTAGAGATAGATCGATCATGCATGGTCACTTTGGTACTGTTGTTGCCCC
>CABFWB010000449.1:155141-167881 GCA_902151455.1 Timema bartmani | reverse complement strand
CGTGATGTAGCGGCAGTCGCGCGCGGGGAAACATTGTCTTGCTTGTGGGATGGGGTGGACAGAGTCAAGTGCTATTGGCTGGCATTGATAGGGTGATGTCTATTTTTATACCTGACCTACCCCAGTTACTAGTAATACAGTGCTCACAAAAATAATCGTAAGTGCAACAAACACATTTTACGGCCGATTTCCTTAAGATTTTCGACCTTTTTTATTCACATTTTTCACGGTTCCCCCAAAAAGGGTCGTTACTTCGAGAGGGACGTTATTCCCGGGGTCGTAGAATCGAGAGTTGACTGTATATATTTATTAATAATGTTTAGTATTATTTTGTGTAGATACTCTATTTCCAATATTTAAAAATATATGTTTTAAGTTATGTGAGGAAAAGTTTATATAATCACTCATAATATTAAATGATCAACATCTTTATTTATCATAATATTTTGTGCATTGGTTTTAATTACTAAGCACAATTGATAATTCATTTGAGTTTGTGTAAAATTTGCTTTGATTTAATTTTTTTATAAATTTACACTATCTAATTGATTAGTTTTTGCTAATGTACAAGTGGCTTATATGTATATATTTTTTCAACTATCTCTCAGCCATTCTACTCGTCTTCTGGCTGCCACTACCCTCCGCAACGTTCTTGGAACTCGCAACTTGTCTGAGATCTTGTCTGAGCGAGAGGCCATCTCCCACACCATGCAGGCATCCCTTGACGAGGCCACCGACCCTTGGGGCGTTAAGGTGGAACGTGTGGAAATGTGAGTTATCGGTAGTAGTATCCATCTTTTACTGGGACTTTGGTTCATTATCAGATGGAGCTTTAAAATAGAACCGTGATGTTATAGAGAACAAGGTACAAAGCAATAGGTTTTTTTGTACACTATGTCTAATCCCCCCTATTTACATATTTACACAATTTGAGTAAAGATTAGAAAAGTATAATTTATAGAAAGTGTACCTCCCATTTGCATGGATAAAGAATGGGAAACAAATTAGGGGAAAAAACCCTCAGTATGCCTGAACAGGATTCAAACCCATAACTCCTTGTCACCAGTAACTCAGCCTATTGTCAGAGTGGCACCTTTTACCATATGATCACTGATATGAATAAGTAATAGTAAATAGGCAAAATGTTCCCTAAATTAAGAAAATGATGACCAGAAGTTTCTTTTATATTCCTACAAACAATCAACATTATTCTTAAAATCAAACTTATTTTACTTATATTAAATTGGATTCACTTAAAGAGAGGATAGGATAATAAATATCATTTTATATTTGTATCCTGAATAAGGATTAAAATTTTGGACACCTTAGACCTTGTATAAAGCTTTTTTTTCCAAATATTGCTCATCAGATGACAACAAAAATACATAATAAAATAACTATACATAGATCATTTCTTTCTAAAGCTAACAACTTTGTGTTGAGCATTCATCCTTTGTATTATTTATTTAAACACATATTTCTTTAGCACATATACAATTTTACCATTCTTACTATTTGAATAAAATTAAAACATATTTGAAAATTTATTTATTTAATACTTTGAACATTTTAAATTAATCATAAATGTTCCATATTGTACTAGCGGGCAATTTTTGGGCATGAAAAAGTAATTGCACTTATTTATATTGTTTATTTAGCCTTACTTGTTCAGACAATATTTCCGAATCTTCTAAAGTTCCTTAGTTAAACTTTCCTCCGGCAATCCCCAAAGAATTGTGTTATATATTACATGTTATTTATTGTATCATCACTATAGTAAAGATGTCCGCCTACCAGTTCAACTTCAAAGGGCTATGGCTGCAGAAGCTGAAGCAGCCCGTGAAGCCCGTGCCAAGGTCATTGCTGCAGAGGGAGAAATGAAGGCTTCCCGCGCCCTTAAGGAAGCAGCTGATGTGATTGGAGAGAGCCCAGCTGCTTTGCAGGTACATTACTATACTGGTTCACGCAAACTTGAATATTGGTGGGAAATTCTGATTGGAATTTATTGCACTTATTTAACACAACTACACTAACTTTGACCCATTAAGTGCCTGATCATCACTACATTCCATTAGGTAAATGTGTTGTGTGTGTGAAATATCTATGTAGGGGTTTGCGAAGCTTCAAAATTTTGACTTGGCTTCGAAACAATTATCAGCTTCGACTTAACTCCTAGAAAAAATTCCGGCTTAAACAATTACAACAAAGCTTCCATCCATACAAATATTGTCAGCTAAAATACTCACTTTATGATCAATTATTGCCATTCGGAGCTCTTATATACACTACAAATCAATATTAATATGAAAAAATCTAAAGTAATTGTATTGTAAATTGTGATAGTAACTTTATCAGAAAAAAACAAATTATTACAAATAATTGTGCAAGAAAACATTTTACAAGTAATTTAAGTGCATAAAGTTTTATAAATTACCACAATATAATATTTTTTATTCATAAAACAACTAACACAAAGTATTCAAACATATTTAATATATGCAATTCGAGATCGCTTCGAATTGAAAAAAATGCACTTCCCACACCCATTTATTTAGGAAATGTGTGCGGAGTATTAAATAAAAAGCGCTTGTATTAATGTTTGACAGGGTACCTTTCATATTACATCCCTTAAAGTATATTACAATAAATAACTACTAATCTAAATCTATTGTTAAAGCTAATTAAGCCCGTAATTTAAAAACTGGAAACCTGTGTTGCCACATTGGTGTGAATAAAAAAAATACAATTTAATTTATATTATTTTTATGTTTAATTAGCTAAGAAAGATAAAGTCTACACTAATTTATAATAATTGTATTATATTTGGAAGAAGGTTTATGAGAGTTGGATAGAAACATATAAAAGGGACGAACACAATATGGCTTTTACAATGAAAAGATGATCACAATTCACACCTTACATTACCGCCATTGGACAAAGAGGTAAGGGCTGCCTCTTGAAGAAAATCGATCGTTACCGTCAATTTCCCCAACCTAGGTTTCATTCTATCGAAACTCATCAGGGAGGAGTATGAAATGTGCATCACAACTTTATCCTCTTTAAGGAAGTTCCGTTGTGCGTTTCACACTCCTAACACACAACACAACTTCCTTAAAGAGCAGAAAGTTGTGTTGCACATTTAACACTCCTCCCTGATGAGTTCCGTTAGAATGAATCCTAGTTGAGGGGATTGGGAGGTAATGATCGATTTTATTCAAGGAAAAGCTATTATTTCTTTGTCCAATGACAGCAATGTAGAGTGTGAACTGTGTTCTTCTTTTCATTGTAAAAGCCATATTGTGTTTGTTCCTTTTATATGTTTCTAACCACCTCTCATATACATTCTTCCAAATATGATACAATTATCTCAAAAAGTGAAAATAGGTTTTCCTTAAAGAGATACATTTTATCATAATGGAAATTGATAAAAATAAAGAAAAGGGGAAAATAAACTAGTAAATTAAATAAGAATGCCCACCTATGGAAAAAGGAAAATATGGGAAGAATTCATTGCACAAAGGTGACATCTTCCTTTCTTCTGTCTTCTATAGTAGAAGTAGTCACACACACAAATATAGTAATATTTCGGCATTGTTGCCTTTGTGTTTGTTGTTTTGTGTTTGATAAACAGAAGAAGAAGACAGAAGAAAGGAAGAATATGTCACCTTTGTGCATTGGATTCTTCCAACATTTTCCTCTTTGCCTAGGTGGGCATTCTTCATTAAATTTACTCTTACTAGTTTTATTTTCCCTTTTTCTTTATTTTTATCAATTTCCATTATTATAAAATTATTTAGCCATTGGGCTACCTCATTTTTAAACATTGAACTTAAAGAGATTCAGTAATTAGTAAGTAAGTATTACTGTAAGCTTGTGAAAACTTTTTATATGAACTTTTAAATCAATAAATCAAATCAAATAATATTTTTAGAATGTCAAATTTCAGTGACTTTCAATCAATGTTGGTGGTCAAAAGTGGGCTTTTTATAAAAAAAAAATTTTACACTTAACCATATAGTTAAAATCACTGGTCCCAAAGTCATCATTGACTAATCTATCTATGTACCCTAAATATTGTTGTGTCTTATCATGAAAGGATAAATGATCTACTTAAATTATTGAACCCATTGTAACACGTAGGTACTAGCTATGTTTTACAAATTTGAAAACTTGCTATGAAACATATAGTTTTCAGCATATGTTTACCTTCTTCCATGAATAATTCTATATTTAAAAATAATCTAGCAAATTTTGTTAATCAACTATGAAGTTATTCATCTATTTTTCTGTGTAAGTAGTTGATGACTTGTCTGTTAAATCTATGTAATTTGTGCAGCTTCGTTATTTGCAAACATTGAACACCATCTCTGCAGAGAAGAATTCTACTATTATTTTCCCTTTGCCGATGGATATGATCACACCTTTCTTGGGAATCCCAAGGAAAACCTAGGATTTGGCCGGGGAGTGATCACGCTGAGGCACTCTAAACGCAGGTAAATATACTACGAGCACCTTATTTTTTCTTCTTCACTTACTTCATAGTGTTTGGATTTGACTAGCATATATAATTTGCGTGTATTTCTAAAATCAGTGATGCCCTTAGCAGACACGGGGCCCTGGAAAAACTACGTTTGCGGGCCCCCCCAGTATCTATCTTACCCTATATCTCCCCAATAAAACAATACAAAAACTTAGTTTTTATTTAATGTTATTACAAGTAGTTTGCACTTATAAACCAATTTTCATCCATATAAGGTATCAGGAAATACCCTAAAAGGTAAATACTTGTAATAAATAATGCTAGAAGCCATATTTTAAACAAATAATGGTTGATTTCTCTCAAACTCTTAGTTCGATTTCATTTTCTAACAAACTTCATTTGTATAATTGAGGTATAAATAACAACTGTGGCAAGTTTGAATTAAATTGACTACTGTGTTCAAACGTCATCATGAGACATATCCACCGCAACAAACACAAATTGGTAGAGTTAATACAGAGAACTTGCTTCACTCGTTCATTAAATCAAACCACATGATTACGTTTTTATTGGTTTCTATACTTTGACAATATTTGCTAGATTTCCCATAGAGGGAGCTTCTTTACAAGTGCGCAAGCAATTTTTTCCCACCCCAACTTGTTTTTCCCCCTCTGTCACTTAAGCATGCGTGAGGCCCCCCCCTCCCCACCCCTTCCCCACCCCCAAATCGTGGGACCCTTTGCGGCCACACCATTTGCACACTCCTAAGAGCGGTCCTCTTTGAAATGATGGCAAAAATAATATATAGAAAATAAGGTGTAAGTACTTATATGTTTTATCAACTGCAACAGATACTTACTGACTAACCAACTTTTAAAAAATTCACTTGAATCTTGGTTGCACTCCACTCTGTTACTTTGGAGACATTCTCTTACAAACTTTGAATTAAAGACCTTACAAATATGGAGTATTTAGAGTTCAATTTTCATAGGAAGGGTCTTATTTGACAGCTAGAGAAGCTACTGGATCTAATTTCATTAATTCATACATCAAGTCATGTGGTCAGGAGCTATCAATTTTGATAGATATTACCAACACCCTTAAAATAACAATAATAAAATACTATAAGGGTTATTAATTTTGGTGCAAAAGATGTGTTTTTATTTTCTAAAAGGCCTTTACTAGGTAAATTGGACTGTAGATGAGGCTTCATAACTTTCCATATGGGTACTGTCTTTTGAGCTGTATCAATAATGATAAGTTACCCTATTAAATTATTTCTTATAACTACTCTTTGGCCTCTTTTGGTCCCCCTTTCTTGTCAAATTACTGTGTAATAATAATCATCATCAACAACTGTTTCCAGCCTGTGGCCAGGTCAGTTTAGTATAATGTCTCCATCTTTCTCCTTTAGTCCCTTCCATTTTTCATTCATTAAAACACTTTTTGTTATCTGCTCCTTCCATCTCTCTCTTGGCCTCCCTTGAGGTCATTTTCCTACATAGTTCTCCACCATTTTATTTGGTGCTTTATCCTTTTACATCCTCATTACATACCCATACCATCTCAGCCTTGCTTCCTCTACTATATCATATACTCCCAGTACCACAACTCTTTCCCGGATAACTTAATTCCTAATCTGGTTTCTCCTCGTGACAGCTAACATACTCCTCACAAAGTTCATTCCCATGGTAAATTATTGTGTACCGAAACTAATCTAACCACTGAGGATAACCTAATTAGTATTTTTTTTATTATATTTTTTTCTAGTGTGTGATAGTGATCCTCCTAGAGTTGGGCCATTGGACGACAATGACATGATTGAGCCAGTCTAATCTGTACTTCTGAAACACCGATGTGTTGCCTGATTTTTCTGTTGGTCTCGTCAACTATTTTGTTGTTGCTCGCTGTGTGTGTGTTGTCTGTGTTTCTTTGGCATGCCAAGTGTTCTGAATAGTATATGCCATCACGGTGTCTTTCACTGCAATCATTATGTATAAACATTCAGTAGGATATAAGTAGTTATGATAGTTTATTAATGATATAGCTTTTAAACAGGTAGTTTGCTGTGCATTTTTATTTTATTTTGTCTTTTATAAAAATATGTAAAATGGTTCTACAAAAAATATATCATCACATTACATTTAATACAATACATAGATTATTATTATTATATAATGCAAATAATGTTTTTTTTTGTTTATAATCAACTTTTTATTGCCAAATATTCAGTGAGTGTATCAAAAATTAACTTGATATAGCTGTTGTATTTACAAGTACATTAAATATATTAAAATAATTGTACTGCTCAGTGATTTTTAGTGAGCAAATTGATGTCTGTTCAAACTAAATAAATTTTCTACTATGGCCTAATTTTAATAACATTATTTATTGTGCTTTTCTCTATTCCAAATAGTCTAAACATCATTGATGTGTTTATGTACTTATTAACTACTTTGTTCAAATTTGGATATAAATTGAAATAGCATTTTAACCTAAGTAATTTACTATTTAATGAACATTGAGAGTTGGTAAGAAGGGTAAGTCCCACACACTTACCCCCCCAAAAAATGTAGTTTTTAGAGTTCACAATTAAAACACAACAAAACACATCACAGTAATTTTTGGGGCACATTATACTCCTCTTACAACAGAAGGGCATAGAACTCTGACTGGACTGTGCCCCAAACCCAACACAAGTTAACACTCTCTTTCTATACCCTTACCCCCCCCAAGATGGCCTACTCACACAAGTCATTATAACCATAAGCATAAAAACCTATCCATCTACATTAAAAAATCAAGACACAACTTCGAAAAGACAACCCAAATAATAATGATCAACCTCTAGCCATAGTGCAACTGTTTGATCTAGATAGCACTTGTACTATAACTTCACCACATCTAAAATTGTGCAATCCAATCAGAAGCGGACATACACTATAGGCCCACTAGGCACGGGCCTAGGGGCGGCGGCCTTAGGGGGCGGCACATTTTGGATAACATTATTTTTATTTTTATCATAATATTTTGTTTTTAGCAAATACGTTTAGAAATAATTGACTAACATTATTGGAATAGTTCAAGTTTAGGTCAGAACGACAATGTTTCTTTTTAAATACCTGTACTTTGCAATCGCTTTGTAACTGACGTCAGTCTCCCCCTCTTCATAATGTTAACTCAAGCTACTGTAGGGCATGTACTGTACATGCCTGATTATCTTTCGTAGAAATCTTTTCTCGAATACTAACTTCCACCTCCCCCCCTCCCCAACACCTATTTTCACCGAAACTTCCTAAAGCCCTTGACAAAAAAAAAATGGGTTGGGAGGGGGGGGGCGCATAAAAGTAATATACAGGTGCTCTGGGATAAAGTAAAACCTATTACTAATTAATGATTTCTTATAAAAAAATACATCATTTGTTCAGTGCTGCTGAGGCTTGAGGTTCTAGGATGTACATTTTAGATGATGATATGCCCCTAAGGGTGTATACCATGAGAATGGTATAGATTTTGGTAGGGTTGAAATTACTTTTTATCTGATGCATCATTATCATCATCTTTTTCCAGCCAGTGGCTGGGTCACTTTAGTAAATTACCTTCATTTTCCTCCATCCTTCCACCATTCTTCATCCTTTAGTTTCTTCATTCTTCTCCTCCCACTTGCACACTTTGTTATCTGCTCCTCCCATCTCTTTCTTGGCATCCCTTATGTTCTTTTTCCTACACACTTCATCTTCCCCAATCTCTTTGGTATCCTCTCCTTTTCCATCCTGATTACACGCCCATACCATCTCAGTCTTGCTTCCTCTACTATCTCATGTACTCCAATGTCCTCATTACATGACTATACCATCTCACCCTTGCTTCCTCTACTATCTCATGTACTCCAACATCCTCATTACACGCCCATACCATCTCAGTTTTGCTTCCTCTAATATCTCATGTACTCCCTGTACCCCTACTCTTGCCCGGATAACTTCATATCTATTTTTTTTTCTCCTCGTGACAGCTAACATGCTCCTCACAAACATCATTCCCATGGACTCCACTTTCCTATTATCTCTTAAATTCAATGTACATGTTTCTGCATCATATGTGATAATGGGTATTAAGTACGCCTAATACTTCAAGAACATTTTTCTTCTCCATATCAAGTCTCTTATACAACTATAAAACATTTCCCCCTTCTACGCTCTCTACTTCCACCCTTTGCCTCAATCATGCTTCCAAGTTATTTTAGACGCTATATTTTTCAGCTCTACTTCATCCAACTTTATAGCTTCACTACATATTATCCTCTTCATTCTCATTCATTACCATCACTTATCTGATGCAGTTGATTTTAAATATATGATATAAATTCAGACCTACATACTAGTATCGCCCCTTGTGTATTAAGTACCATATATATGTTATAATCCTAGTCACAAAAATAGTATCCCGCTGGTTAAAATACAATCCATTTCATGTTTGTCTACTGTTGTTTGAGGCTAATTTTAACTGTGAACTTTGTGGCCTACACATGTTGGTAAGTGGTACAATCCTTTGCCCTTGATCCTCCCTTCAATGTTTGTTAAATAAAGCTGTGTGGCGCCATTTTTTCTTATATAATGAGTACTATTTTTTAATTTTGTTCATTTATTAGCTTAAAATAAATGATTAATTAACCAGAGTATATTTTATGATAATAGAAATTTATAGAAATTTATAAAAATAAAGATTAAAAAACTAAAATGTGCAAATTTAGTGAAGAAAGCCCACCTAGTGAAAGAGGGAAAAAATGTGGGAAGAAACCGATGGACAAAGGTAACATCTTCCTTTTCTCTTTTATACTAAAAGTAGTCACACATTTAAACACAAATAGAGTAATATTTCGGAATTGTTGCCTTTATCAAACAAAAAAGGAGGGAGAGGAAACACTTTACACTAAACTACTTCATTTTGAATTAAAAAAGAATCTGTTCATTAAATTTGCACTTAATAGTTTATTTTTCTTCTATTTTCTTTATTTTATCATTTTCCTTTGGGCCTCCTCATTATTAAACATTTAACCAGAGTATATATTATAACAAGTACATTTTTATAGTTTTATTGGTAAGTAGAATGCTAAGTTTGTTATCAAATAATCATTATTGTCTTGCACAGAACTCATTTTTAATCTTGCAAACTTTGATCAACATTTTTTAGGCTAGTAAACTAATATATATTTCACTCTTTTTTATTACCTTAGCTTTAGTTACACACAGGAACTTATACTTTTATTAATTGATTTTTAATTTATAAGCTCTATTTGAAAATAGATTTATTTAGTATATGTGATTAGTAAAACATTATTATCAATCTCCAATGTGTTATGCCTTCACTGTCAAATTGATCGCACAGATGTCATCTCGCCAATATAGATACTATCTAATAGAATGTTTTATAGCCATTCATTCACATAATATAAATGCAATTTAAATTCATGCTAAGGTGATTATAACTATTAGTTTTATTTAAAAAATAATAGGGGTGAGCAAAGTACACTTTTTTGTATATGGAGCAAAGATGAATCGAGTAAATTAAATATTCCCAAAGCTGAATTGATATTTGAATATTTTTTCTATTCCTTTATTTAAAAAAAAGGGTTGGAGACCATAGTTTTATACAACCATAGACATAACACATCATTTATAAAAAAAATATTTGAAAAATTAAAACATATTTTGGCTTGAGCTAATAATATTAGGTGTCAATATTTTTTTCGCATAGCTTCCTAGTTGTCAAAGCTGTCATTTATTTCCAAAGCTTTGCACACCCCTAGAAAATACAACTTTTTGTTGAGTTAAATTTATTGAATATTGAATGGTCATCATAAAATCTTGTAGACAAAATTTTATTCAACATTTTTTCTTAAAATTTAAATCTAATTCTAAATACTATATAGGCCATATTACACTTTTAGATTAATTAATGTAATTTAGGTACATATAAAATAAGTCATTGATTAATCACTGCTTGCAATAAAATGAAACCTTAAGGTAGGGGTGTAAGGAACATGAATTAAAAACTCTGTTTTTGGAGGTTTTGTAGCAAAACATTTTTGGCCAAAATAAATAAAATATTGCTCCAGTAGAAACATAAATTTTAATTTTCTTCACATGTTGATATTATCATTTCTTGAATATCTGTCATGAGCAAAGCAGAATTAGATGAAAAACTTTTTAAAAGAAGAGAAAAAGTTGCCATTAAATTCCAGGACACCTTTGACATGTATTCAAGAAGTGTTGTTATCAAGATGTGAATTTTTCCATTGTAGAAATATTTAATTTCATTTGACCAGAGAAAGTTTTTCTATAAAAACTGATGTTTTCTCATAATCTCTACATCCCCACCTTAAAATTATATTCTGGCTTTATCCTATAATACTTTGGATTAAAATTTAGTCACCCCATTTTTAAATTTATATTAATAAAGCAATTAAAGATGTGAGGAAAGGTTTTGTACACTTCCAGGAAATACTTCAGGTTCACAAACAAAATAAATTCAAACAAAAAACCATTTAAAATATAAGTTTTTAAGGTATATTTGATTTTTTGATTTTTTTTGTTTCAATAAAACAATATTTACTATACCAGTGATCAATTATTTGATAAAGAAAGAGTCTGATGCATTTTACAAGTCTATTTTTTTTCTAATTGTATTTGTTTGTCTTAGCTATTTTGGGAACCTTAATTATTTTTTTTTCTATTAAGAATGCAAGTCATGTCTATATATCCTTTGTTAATATTTAATTAATTACAGTTTTTTTTTAATTTTTTGTTTTTCACTACAAAAATAATATATTTGGATAACAAATGAAATCTCATAATAATTTCTGATCTAAATTTGAGTTAGATACTGTACATGAGTGTTAAAACCATTAAATTATTTTTATTTTTTTCAGAAATTGTATAGGAAAAGTATGTGCATATAAAGCATACTATGGTATTAAAACAAATGAAAAGTTTTTAAATATCATTAAGACTGATTCTAAATGTTGTAGGGTTTTATTGTTCAATACTGATAATTTCTTTTATAATATTTTAGTGAACCTACACAGTTTCTAAAGAATGACAATCATTTCTGAAAATCTTAATCAATGATAAGTTAATTTTTGTTATTGATATCTGCTTTAAGTGTGTATGTTGATTGTGGAACCCACATTACTATCTCACATTTAAAAAAAAAACAAATGACACTTCATTCGCTTCTAAAATAACTAGAGGTGTACTTATATCAGTGAAAAACATGGTGTGTGGCACACATGTGAGTTAGTATTATAAAAACAAGGAAATAACTAATCTATGATATTTTAAGGGCCTAGAAATATTAATAAGGCAAGCTAATTGTTTATTTTTTAACAAGTTAGCAGCAGTGTTATTTGTACTAAAGGAAGGGGGAATAATTGGAGGGGTTTTATGAGAGTGAGTAATTGCAGCTGAGTTGGAATAATAAGGGGAGGGGGGGGTGAAGGAAAATGGAAAACCTACCTTAATATCCTACCATTGCTGATAATTTCAGTTTGTCTGGCTCATTTTAAAAATCTACTAAAAAACTTTTTTTTTTAAATCACCTAACTTCATTTTTTATCACCTTCACAAGTGATGTATAGTAGGATTTTGGTAAGAGTAAAATTTGAGAAAATTCAAACATATAACAAGTATAACCATTGATAATATTCTACTAAATTATTAGTGTCATTTTATAAGTATTGATAATATCTATCCAAAATTAGAGCAACAGATCACAAAAATTGACTATAATGAATATGTGAAATTATATCTAGTAAAGTTTCTAGCCGTCAGATTAGGTTTTCCCTATGAAAATTGGACTGTAGATAGATAGCATCTGCTTAAAATGTGGCTGGTACACCTCTAAAAATAGCTTGCTCACACCATTGCTGCAAACTTAGTATTTATCCACCTACATGTGTAAATATACTTCTCATAGAATACTACCCCTAACAATTTAGATTGTGATTCATGAACAATTATTAGTTTGAATCGTCAACCCCAAGAACAGTTCATTGCATTTTTTGTTACATATTTGACCATGTGCCATGGGTAAGAGCGCTAAGGAGCCTAACATGGTGAGGAATCACTTGAAATATGATTGGTTCAAAGCTCAATATGAGTAGGCATCAATAGCCTTCAGTTATGTTAAGAGCATTACAAAATATAATTAGTCTAGAGTTACATATTTATGTTCTCATTTAACATTATAAAATATATTATAT
>CABFWB010000449.1:64833-151524 GCA_902151455.1 Timema bartmani | reverse complement strand
AGGGGGGGGGTTGAGGAGTAAACATTTAAAGGGTAAAGAACATTAATTTACTTTCATCAAACCAAATAAAATAAAAGTTTAAATCCAAATTAATAATAATTAAAATAATGATAATAATAATTAATAATAATAAAATTAATAGTGTGACTGGGCTACATCAATCTGTAGCCCAGTTTGTGATAAGATTTACCAGTACTAATGTATTGTTGCTCAGGGGACGCCCAAATGTACTAATTGTACATCCTTTATATGAAGGCTCTCTCTGTGTACTAATTGTACATCCTTTATATGAAGGCTCTCTCTGGGTACTAATTGTACATCCTTTATATGAAGGCTCTCTCTCTGTGTACTAATTGTACATCCTTTATATGAAGGCTCTTTCCGTGTACTGATGAGATGAGTGGATGAAAGTTATAATGACAAGGTGGAATTAATTAAGATCTTAGACAATCTTAGGCCTAACTAAATAATCCCTTGTGACTATGGGAATTATTCCCTTTTCGATAAACCCCCCCGGTACCAGCTGGGATTCAAACCCAGGACCTTTAGGTCAGCAGACAGGTGCTCTGACCACTATATCATGAGGCCAGTTATTTAAATTTATAGCTATATTTTAGTAAACAACTAAAGACTACTTAAAAAAATAGATACATAACAAGCTAAATGAAATTGAAAAAAACATAATAACTAAGAACATTTTATATTGCTCATTTCAGTGTTTAATACATAGGCCTAATACATACAATTTGTATTTTGTATTTGAGATTAAATTTAAATGCAATAGGAACACCCCATGAACTGCATAACAAAGCCAGTGTAATTTGTTCCAAAGTTAATATAAAATATATATATAAGGAAAACCTTTTTTCACCTTATTGGTAATTATATTATATTTGGAAGAAGGTATGGGGAAGGTTGATAGAAACATATAAAAATGTCTATAATTATTAAAAGCTAATTACTCGAATTTTCTCTCTGATTGCTCAAAAATAAATTCTCATAAGAAGAGTGTATTATTTATTCATTAAAAATTCCGAGCTGGGGATGCATATGTTTAAAATAGAATATTGGGGGCAACATCTGTTCCACAGAGTTTTTGCTTAACATCCCTGAATTTAATTTTTGTGCAGCTTAACTGAGTGTTGTCTCTTTTACCACATTGTATCTCTGTCCAAAGTCAAAGCTACCCATCATACATCAATGGAAGCAGGTCACATTGTATGCCACGTGTCTAGAATATGTATGTACGACAAACTGTACACGTTTGTATAACACTAGTACATCACTGGAGATGTTACACTACACCAGTGCTACAATATGTACCCTAAATTATAACAACACAAAGTTTACACAGAAATCTGTGATGTTTTGTTCAATTATATAACCGCACTAGTGAGTATGTAGTTTAAACTGTCAGGCTCGCACTATAATACCTTGCTGGGGATAAGGCAGACACGGTTCAAATTTTGCCTAGGTACACTGTAAGTGGATTTTCACACGAAATTATTCTCTACGGTTTTCCAACCCACTCTTCAAGTTAATGCAGATACACTTCCTCTAAGATATCCTCCCCATCCTTTACCCCTAGATCAGGTAGTTTAAAATCTTGATGTCGGACATTCTGATAAAAAAATATACGTAATCAAATAAATGGTAGCTTTAGAACAACTTTTTGTTGCACACAGGGGAAAAAATCTCATAAATCAAAACTTTCCTCATTGTCCAAATCACAAGATTTGTAGTAAAGCTCAGTGACAGCCTAGACATTTTGTTTACCGTGAAAAAATACAGCTTAATACATTTATTTTATTGTGTTTTTAAATTGAAGCCATCACGGTGCACTTAATGTAAGGATGTTTTATACTCTTCAGCATAGTTAAACAAGCTTACATTTGTTTTGAAGTAGATATACCTACCTACTTTTGGTGGGTTTTTATTTTGTATTTTGTAGTAGTTTTTACTTTCTATTCAAAACATTTCTTCTTTATAAGAACTTAAATGGGGAAAAAACAACAGGTATGTGGCATTCACTTAACTTAAGAGTTCTCAATTTGACAATTTTCATGTTAAGTTACTTTATGTGAAGTGTTCCTGTGAGCCAGTCATGTGAGCAACAGAAACACGGTTATTAATTTTACTAAGTATGACACTTAATTTATTTATTATTTGTTTATTGTAATTGTTTCTTTTTCGATATAGTTTGTTTGTTCATGTCTTACAAACACTAAAATCTCATGACCTTTTCTTACATCTTATTTTATAGCTTCAGTAAACTTATTTTGAAGTACTTGAAGACTAATCAACTTTATAATCTTGAATTCCATTTTAGTGAAAGTATTTGTATTCCAACAGTTAAAATTCATTAGTTGTGTTTATCTGACTCTGTTTGTAATGTTTTGTTACGTGAATCCTGTTATGTGTAGACATGTTTCTTTGCATTACCTGAACATTAGTTGAACATTCAACTAATAATGGAAATTATATACGTCTATTTGTTCTCAAAGTTTCAGTCTTTGGTTACTAAAACTACTTACATATAAGTCAAGTTATGTGATATTCAGCTATCACTCCTAATAGATAATATCCAGACCTCTTTCTCTCGCAATAGACTAGACTGCCAATGATATGGAAGTCGACGTTTGAACCCTGGCCGGGTGTAATGAGGGTGGTTTTTCCAAAATGGTTTTCCACTGCCTCTAAGTTCAAGCTCCCTCATCCTTGACTCATTAACGTAAGGAGTACATATATGTATAAATTAAACAGATAGTAAGACGCGGTATTTAAAAAAAAAACTCTTTTTCAGTCGTAAATTCATGATTGATATTGTGTCTGTTCTAGAATCAAGTTAGTTTGTAAGTTATGTGTCAATATAAAATAAATGTGCAGCACATATAGATACTTGTTTGGGTTTGTTCTAGAGATGTAATGATGAGATAAATAGATTTTAGAGGAAGTGTACTCAAATTATGTGGTGAGCCTGACATTTAGTCCGCATGCCCAGCGATGTAGGTTTGAAATTGATTTAAATTATTGGGTCAGAAAGTGCATGTTTAATGCTCCTAATAAAAAAAAATACTACTGAGATTATAATTATATAGACACACAGAATAAATAAGGATGTTTATCTAGAAAGGAAAAGACTAATAAAAAATTGAAATCCAATTAAATTGTTTACTGATAATGTATCTCAAACCATGATTTTAACTGTACATTAAAGTCACATTTTGCAATTACATTAAAGAAGGAAAAGAAAATTAATAGTGAACACAAGTTAAATAAAACCGTATCGAACGTACAATATTTTTTAGAGATATTTGCGACATATTTATATTGAGCATATTTTTTTATAAAAGCAGGACAAAAAATATAACAAACTTGCCTTGTACTGTCATGATCCAATAAAATGGATAAATAGAGAATACAGAGTAAAACTAATAGAAGAAGGAAGAAAAATAATTTGAAACACTGAGTCACATAAAGTCAAATAATAATTTAAACGTCAATTTCAAGGAACAAAATATTAATGTCAAGAAAAACTCTGCTCGTAGACACAATAATACATATTAATATAAATTTATTTCTACTTTCATTATTGATTATAAAGAAATTTAGGGTATTGGTTGCTAATCACCTCAAACTAATAATTCAGTACTTTAGTTCTCAGTGACGCAGGAATGGAGAAGGGGTATGGGGGTAAATTTACCCTCTCCCTCCCCCCAAAAAAAACACAACTAATAATACAACTTTTAGATAGTGTAAACTTGTTGAGGCAAGATATAAGGTTTACACTAATTTAACATAATAAAAATAAAATATGCTTGGAGCAACCATTGAAGAGATTTTGTAAGCTAGTATAGTGATACCAGTTACATCAGCTACTGTAGAAATAAGTTTTTCAATGCTTATACGAAGAAAAAAAAACTATCTTCGCTCCCCAATGAGGCAACGTAGACTAAATCAGCTGTGTCTGCTTAATGCATAACCTGAGAGGCTCAACAAACTTGAAATTGCAAAACTAGTTAGTGGTTTTATAGCTAGTAGCAAATATAGGGCAAAGGTGTTTGGAAACCTACTTTAATTTTTCATAATTTTAGTTGAGCTGAATCAGATATTTTTCTTAATTTGTTTTGTGTGTGTTTATCAGAATATTTGGCATGCCTAAAATAAATGAGTAAAAATGCACATTGGGACCGTTAAATATTATAACAGCACATGATTATATCCCCCCCCAAATAAAAACGTTCCTGTGTCACTGTAAGAAAAAAAGTACAACATATGTAGTAAACACTAAATTTGGTCGAAAGTCCGTTATGAAAGGTTCTTTTTCATAATAAAATTATACCATATACTAGAATTCTGGTAGGGAAAAAAGACCTTTAAGAACGGACTTCTTACAAAAATCAGTGTATACTTTCTTCCCTTTTCATTGGAATTTATATACTGTACATCACATATTATCATACAACTTTGATTGTTATTGCACATGTACATAGCTTTTGGGAAATATAACTTGTAAATAAAAACGTATCAAAGAAATAAAACTCAAGGATGTGTTTGTTGCACTAGCACACTCCAATTCAAAATATCATTATTTTATAACTTCAAATAGAAGTATTTTTGGAAGTAATAGAAAAAAAAACCACTAGTAATTATGGGTGTACTACCATCTGTTCTGTGGGACAGCAGGAAATCAACCCAAACTATATAATTGTCATGCAAAAAAAAAATATATATGTATGTCACCCTAAATATACAGGGGACTGGGCGAGAACCTACCATGGACCAATGGAGATCAACTTTTCGTTTATCCGAGCAGTGCTTTGGGACGTTTGTGGAATTCTCCCAAATCAAGCTCATATGATCTAACTAAGCCCTTGAATAAGTAGATTGGCCGAACACCTCTAACTTATCATAGCTCTAAAAAAAAATCTTGGCACAAGCTATTAATGCGCCACACAAAAGATTTGTTTCTTTCATATTTCAACTGTTAAACGGGTTGCATCTTGATCTAATTCAGGGGTTGTCTGTAAACGTGCCCGACTCGTAGCAGCCAAAGGCACGTTTGCTTGTTCTTCGCGGATTCGGGTAACTAAAGTTATTTAGAAATATTAATAGATATTATCTAAGACTCATTCTAGTGACAGTCTAAAGTTATTCGGTGTTTAAAACTTGTTGTTTACTGGACTATGCACCTTTTAATTTCATATTGTTTTACTTTTCTTCTAACCAAACAGTTTTCAACCTCTCGCACTTAGGTCAGGCAGTGTTTCATTTATTCAATTCTTTTCGAATTCCTATGAGGGAAGGAATCAAGGTCGACTAAATTTGTGCCAATATTGGCATTTGGTGTCTTTCAAACATTAAGGAACGGAACAAGGAGTACAGAAAGTTGACTTTTTAGAAAATACATTCGCATGGAACGAGATAGGAAAATCACAATGTAAAAATGGGAGGGTTAAAATTGGGTCTACCTCATTTGACTCCAGGCAGCTCTGCTGATTTCTAGCTTATCAGTGGCCTAACTGGGGGGCGGGGTTGGGGGTTTAGACTCCCCCATTGATTTGAAAAAATAAAACAAACATAAACAGTTTTTAAAAAAACCTCCCCAATATTAATAATCACTCAAATTATTCATAATATAATGCGGCATTAAAATGAACCCTCCTCTTTACTGGTGTAGAGTCCATACCTCTCGGGGCTGCCCTCCACCCCCATTCATCAATCCTAGTTAAGCCTATGCAACTTATACAATATTGAAGGCTTCTAGTTACTGATTTATAGTTATTTTATATCTACTATAGTCTATATGTTTTTACTGTTGTTTGATTTTTACGATTTTAATTTCAATTAATTTGCTTGGTAATAAATTTTTGAAACATAAATGTATGCAATAAACGCTAATAAATTGAAATAAACTATATTATAAAAAAAATTAATATTTTAAAAATCATCAAAATTAATTTGGCAAACAAGACAGTGAAGACCAAACAAGAGAAAAATGTTGACATTCCCTAATTAATTTAATTTTTTTTAAATATAGTATGTACTATTTTATCTGTTTTTGGAGATTGTTTTATGTCGGCATCTAACTGGTGCAAAGCTCTTTAAAGAAAAATATGGTCTAAATACATTAACAGATAGTTTAACAATAACAAAATGTCACTGTATATACTCTATAATATTGCATTTTTCTGTTTGTTTAACACATACTAAATAATCTAGTAGAACCAAATAAACAGCACTTTTAAATAATTCAAGCGTAAAAAAGACTGAAGAGTCTCACTATGAGGAGTGGTGTATCTTTTGTGAAACTCTTTGCAGTAGTCTGCTAACCGTCGTTTGCTACTCGTGTCTCGTGCAACGCGCGCTGTGCTAGTCAGTTTTAAATTTGGCTCTCAGCTAGATGGCAGGAATTCTCTGTCAGATGCCTTTCTTCCCTCATTCGTTTACATATTCTTTTGCGAGTTTGTGTCCACGTTGAATTTTTGATTGGTGTATCATATTCTTTAGTGAAATATAATGAACAATGTGTAGTGCTTATAACAATAACCTAAGAATGTACCAACCATAATTCGATTTTTTTTTCAAATAAATAATATCCGGATTAGTGTTTTTTAAATAAATTTTGTTCGATCTTGTCGGTGATATTTGAAACTGTTGTTTTTTCCTTCCAAAATGGGCCGCAGGACAAAATTGGTGTATCCGTGCCGTGTTGAAGGATGGCTAAACGTTTGTGGTGAGTTGACATTTCCTTCTTAGTAATCATTTCGTAATAGGCTTAATATTTGTGTTTTTTAAATTACCATATTATTGTGTTAACCAAAAACAGCGTTGCTTCTTGACATATCTTTTGGAGAGCTAACTTCCTAGCCTTTCTCTTGATGGTAGGATTTTGTTAGTAAATTTATTATCCTGGGTCCTGAGTTGATATCTCACCTGCTTTAGGTTTAATTTATAATACATTTTACACACAATAGAAAGCTAAGCTTACAAACTACGTATCATAATGAAATATTCTAACAGAAAATTGAATCTCAGAACTTTGGTTGGTTTTCAATGCAAAGAAAAGTTTCCCAAATAATTTTCAAAGACGCTCAAAGCTCATGTTCTCTTTAATTTTATTTAAATATGACAAAGTAAAATTGATTATTTTGCTAGCCAGTTCCACTGTTTTCTGCAGAATCTCTCACCATCGATGTTGAAATAGTATTAGGCCTAACAACCCCCATAAAATGTCAGTTAAAAGTATTTGATTATTTTCTATATTTCTAATGCTAGTGTTTCTATGGATGATTTTTTTTCTCTTAGATATATTGATTAGTAATGAAAATAAGCAGACAGCAAATATTTATTTTATTTATTTATTTATTTATTTATCTATAAGTAAGAACTATACAACAACGCACATAAGCAAATGCAAGCCATTTAATATTTGATCTGTAGGAAGGCCTATAAATAAGCATTTGTTGAGACTTTTAACACTTTTGGTCTTGAAAGTTGTAAGAGTGAATAAGTTTTGCAGTAAAAATTTAAAATAATTAAAAAAAACACATACTTTTTTGTTGAGTAAATAAAAATACTCAATTAATAATTAATTCCTCTATACAGACACAGTTTTGTTTATTTTATTTACCAATAACTTCTAGAATAGCCGAGAAGAAATTTTTAAACGCCAGAAACCAAGTTGGTTTACGTATATAACGTTACGAGGAAAATGAAAAATGCCAATACAATGTGTGTTGTGAATCCCCCCTCTCCCTGTTAAATTACATAATTCAATTCACAGATCCATTCTCTACTCATATACCAGCTAAGTTTCGTTTCCTTAGAATTGAGGTATTTTAAAATATATATGGATTTTGGTTTATTTCAGAGTGAAAAGTTTCATTTTTTAAAGTATTTTTAGTGCTTACAAATCTATATTTATGTATAGGGTCATATAAAATAGATTTATGTTCATTCCAGTACGGTAAGAACCAAGCTCGTGTAGTAATGTTAAAAGGTTTTGGCAATATTATCAATACTGTTTAAAACTCTATATTCTTGGGTCTCCCAAACTTTCTGTTATCCGACAGCAAACTATCTCTGGTTTGGCGCTTTGTTTCTAATAGCATAAATAGAGAAAGGAAATAACCTGTTTTGCATTTAACTCACTCTTTGAATACTTGCACTTTCGTCTCCACTGAAGTTACCGGTTTCATAGGCCACCAAGTTGCCTACATTCAGACGCTTTTACATATTCTCACACACGTGTGTGTGTATTCACAGTTTATCAAGAATATTAATTCATGAGTCTCCTTCGATTGAAACGAAGACACAAAGCTGTACGTCCCCTTAAGTATATTATCTTCTCTCTACGCCTTTGCTAAACAGCAAATCTCACCTTTATTTTAGCAAATTTCAAAATCCTGGTGTAAGTTGACCTATACACACGCGAGTATTCAAAGTTTAACAAAATCTCGTAAAAAATATTTGTTGGGGAAATATGTTTTGGATTATAGCAAGTAAATTGTACAACAATTAGGACTATGGCAGCGGCGATTTTGTTATTGGTACCGTATACCTAGATATTTTATATATTAAAAAATGAAAATGAATGTTCATTTTCGGGACATTCGCCCCAACTTCTAAAAGACACATTTTTTTTTATTATTATCGAGAATTTTTCACATTTTTTTAACTTAAAATCTGACACTTCTGCTAAATTCACTCGAGTAAATTTATGGCATTTGATGTTAGGTAGTAAGTTTATAGGGCATAAACACAATACCCCGCTATGCTGCATTTCTTTGTTCAAACCATAGATCATGTAGGCAGTGGCGGACCCAGGAGGAGTGGGAGGCGATGCATAGGAAATAACAAAAACTATTGAAACCAATACCCTAATGTTGTAAAATATTACTAACACCTCCCTCGTCCTAATTCCTAAATGACCTAATCAACAACTCTTTCAACTTAGCTCTAATGTGCAGAAAAAGCAAGTGGATTTAAACTAAAACTTTCCAGTAATTAGATTACTAAATTTAATAAGATAACCAATTATTTGTATTAAAATACGTATTTTTTCTATTGATACCTACTAACACATTCTAGGACCATATAATTATGTATTACTTTTATTGTGACAGTGACTTTTTCTTGATGTTTTTTTATATTAAAATTATAAATTTATTAATCAAAATTGAGTTTTTTTCTTTCAAGTCCTCTTTTTATCATTATAATTATTAATTAAAACTATTTTTATAACTAGCAATATTATTATTAGTACTATCAATAAAATTATTATAAATTAAAATTTTGATTAATTAAAATTATTAGGCCTAAATTTATACTTTAAGAAGCTTTATAAAAAACTAATCGCCCCCCTCGACAAAAGACCCTGGGTCCGCCCTTGCATTTAGGCCGAAAAAGGAAAACATATAAGGGAAATAGAAAGGCTCATACTTGTTATAAAATGCCCGCTTTTCAAATCTCGAAATTTATCGCATTTCAGATGTTCTGCAATCTCATATTTAAGTACTGGTTTGTTATTTCTTATATGGTTGGTACTAAAATGGTGTCAAAGGTAGTAGCACCAACAGGCTTCCTTTAATAATCTTATATTCTAAACGATAGGCCTATGAATTAAAATATACATGGTAGGTTCATTTTGAAAAACGTTCTATCTTCTCGATGGTTTTATTAACCCCCTTACGTAACTTGTATCCATTTTGAGATATAAGGTAGACTGTAGAAAAGGATCTATAGGGCTGAGATCTTATTTAGCCATCCCTAAACAAATGCATTCATTCGTTGTTGTGGGATAAACATACAATTTAAAAAAAAGTCATTTGAGGATTTCTTATTTGACTTGTAGTCTTCATTAGGTGTTATTTTCATAAGAAATATAGTAGCGTGAGAATTTCCTCCTTCAAGTAGGTGCCGCCCTTTAGGTCAATGATCCTCACAAGTACATTTGGACAGCAAGGTGTTTTACTGTCCTGATGTTTCCTACAGGCCACGCCTAGATACCGACAGGATCGCAAGCTAACATGTCACACGTGCTTTGTACAACGCCAGACGCAAAAATGTGTACATTAGTTTGAGACCCGCACCGGTGGTCACATGGTGTAGCACGTCATTCTCGTATTAGATTGAGGTTTGAGTCCCGGTCGGATATACTGAGATTTTTATTTTCTTAATTGCTTTTCCACTTACTATCCACGTAAATGCTGGTAGATTTTCTTTAAAACTCATACCTTCCTTATTTATATTTCATTAGCATAGTTAATTAATTAATGTTTTAGCTCGAACGGAACTATTTTTAGTAGACGTACTCTTTAGAACAGTCCAACACCTTAGCTCATTCTGTAGCGTGTCTGCCTACTGAGCTAAGGGTCCCGGGTTCGATTTCCGGTGTGGATGAAAATGTATCATTGATGAAAATATGGGTTTACCCTTTCACATTGATAAATTTACTTCCGGGGACTGGATGTTATGCCTGTCTGTCCTAATTTTAAAATATATTATAAGCCATATGAAGCTACGACAAGCCTAGCCAGCCGGCAGTGGAAAATATATGACTTGAATTAAAAAACTGACCCAAGCCACAGACTGGATAAAGTAATGGATGTAAAAGTAAAAACATATAGGCCTATATATATTTATTATATTGACTTCGGTGGTCTTGGGGTAAAGTGCTCGCCTCATGAACCTATGTCACCCATGAACCCAGCCACGACGGATTTTTCTTGCGCTATAAAAATCCGTAGCACAACTTCTTTTGGAAGGGAAGTAAAGGCGTCGGTTCCATGTCGAAAGTGGCATGTAAAAGAACCCTGGAAGGTATGTTAAAATACCTTTTCCGGTGAAATTGGGAGGACCTTTCGCGCTCGCTCATAGAAATTCAGTGTGGAAGACAACGGGGAAGCACCACACTTCCTGAACTTTCCTAGTACACGGGATTTCTACCAGATGGTGCGGACGGCACTAAGCAGCCGTAGGGCTGGGTGCTTGCCCAGTTCCGGATGGATAGAAATCAAATCAAACCAACCTTCGGGTTGTTGACTTTAGATATATAACTTATCAATTAAGCAAATGTGGCGGGAATAAGTAAGGTAAGAGGAAATGTACCCGCATTAAAGTGAGGAGCGAGAGTGGGAAATCACCTTCAGTATACTCGGTCGGGATATGAACCCTGACCTTCCTGTAACCGTCATATAAGCCTAGATGAAAGTGACATTAATTTAGTGGGGACTAAATTAATATTTATTTGCACGTAGAAATAACGTTGAGATTGTTATTGCTTACTCGCAATGGTGGACAAAGACATCAATCTCCTCTTGTTTGGTTTGTCGGTAATGGGGAGGATACCTTTCGAATCCCGGTCGAGGGTAGTGAGATTATTTTTCCTAAATGGTTTTACATATTCTCCCCGCAAATTCGCTGATATTTCCTTACCTTCTCATCTTCACCCCATTAGTGTAAATATGCGAATAGTCCGCGGGGCAAAAAAAAAGTAGCCTTATTGTTTTTATGTTTTATTTTTACTGAATATTTTGTAATTTAAATAAATAACAGCACATTTTTAGTCCAATCGTAAGTGAAAAGAGCGAATAATGAAATAAATAAAATCTGAGTCGAGACTAAGAATGATTACAATGGTAATCTTATAGAACAAAGGAGAAATCCGGTGCGGTCTCCCTGGGAGTCGAACTCTCTGCTTCCTGACTAAAAAGTCACGCACGCTAACCCGCTCGGCTGAGTTTTTCAGTCTTTAGTACAATGGCAACGGAAAATTATTCAGGAAACGGCGAGCGGACGATACATCTTGAACATTTTGTTCGTAGGATTCTCACGAGACACTATATTCGTGGAACAGGTGATGAAGGAAAGAAGACAACATTTTTTAATTAATTTGAGGCCAAGTCTCTCATTAAAACAAATGCATGAGGACTTTCAAGTTTTTTATTTTTTAAAGCTTGGCTTGTTTTCTTCTTCATCGTTTGTTGTTGTTTCTGTTTTGTGGAAGACTCGTTATTAATATTTTACAATAGAAATAAACGGACCTGACTTTCCAAAACTCTCTCTTTCTTCATTTGTATTACCGTAAAAAAAAACCTTGTGATTGTATTAATTTTGTCATATGAGACTAAATGTGGCGTTGTACCTCGTTCACAAGACAAGTCTTGGGTTGTTGTGGGGTACGTTAACAATCAATTGCATCTCGCCGGACCCGACCGTGGGAAAATACGCCGGGTTGCCCGTATTAGTGTACATACACACGTGAACCAGTTATATTATTCAATACGAATTTGTCCCAGTGGCTATCAGTGAATCATTACCGTAAACTGAAATAATGTTAAAATATAGGATGAGAAGGATGGGTCCATTTTGCACCAGCATCCTACCAGAGAGACAAGATGGGCCAGGCTCGATCAACTGGACTATGGAGAGTATTTCCGCGATGTGGTTATCAATCATGTCTCCACGCGAATACTGAAGCAATTACCTAAATTTATTTTCAGCAAATTCCTTTATGTTGGATGTGGAACGAACATTTGGCTACCTTCAAGTCAGTTATATATGTTGCAAATGGTGGATCATTGGCTACCTTCAATTTAGGAACACGATACAAGGAACGGACAGTTGGCTACCTTCAATTTAGGCACATAATACATAGAACGGACAATTGGCTACCTTCAAGTCAGTTATATATGTTGCAAATGGTGGATCATTGGCTACCTTCAATTTAGACACATGATACATGGAACGGACAGTTGACTACCTTCAAGTCAGTTATATATGTTGCAAGTGGTGGATCATTGGCTACCTTCAATTTAGGCACATGATACATGGAACGGACAATTGGCTACCTTCAAGTCAGTTATATATGTTACAAGTGGTGGATCATTGGCTACCTTCAAGTCAGTTATATATGTTGCAAGTGGTGGATCATTGGCTACCTTCAATTTAGACACATGATACATGGAACGGACAGTTGACTACCTTCAAGTCAGTTAAATATGTTGCAAGTGGTGGATCATTGGCTACCTTCAATTTAGGGACATGATACATGGAACGGACAATTGACTACCTTCAAGTCGGGCACATAATTAACCATGGATAACTGTTTAATTGACTCACTGATGATTAAAAAAATTTTGGGGGGGGGGATAACTTTTTTTGTCATTACAAAGAGAAGGAAGGGAAGTACGAGCTTTTAGGATAGGTTAAGTTGGCTAGCTATTCACATATGAATAGTTAATGCACTAATACTAATTTTGCAAGTATTATAAATGCCAATACTTGTTTTTTTGCAGTGTTAGGTTCTAATTGTCGGACTCCAGCATCGCTTACCTGACTTGAAAGTGGCCAATTGCCTCCTGCAGTTTTGAATGTTAAATTTAAATAAGGTATCCACTTGTCCACGACTTGGTTAGGCAGTCTTAGACAATTGAAGAGTACAAGGGAAAAAAGGGGAGAGTTCCATTTTTAACTCAAATTGAGTGCTTCCATGTGTTTGACAATCACGAGACCTTTCTAATGCACTTTAGATTTAGGTTAAGAGAAGTTTGTCACATTTAGATTAATTTATGGGGTCCTTATAGGGTTTGAGATATAAAATTTGTCCTGGAAAATGTGTGTAATGTGACATTCCCCCTTTTTCTCTTCAATTGTTCAAGTAAAATACCTGATATTGTCTTTGGAAGTAATCTTCCATCCCGCCAAAACCACGTGGGGTAGATTAGAATGACAACCTCCCTCCCATGCAGTCTCCAGTCTATTCCAGTTTAACATCGTTTCTACCTTCTCTTGTGGTCCTCTGTTCTAGGCAGTTAAAGCAGGTAAAACCATTTACCACCCACGGAGAGTAGGAGTGTGTTTGTGTTGTGTTAATCATCTACATCCTGCTTCATTTACTGGGCGCAACAGGCCAACGTGAGAACAGGAGTTTTTGATTTTGAATACAATTTTGGTCAAAATAAAAAATATACTACTTCATTAGACGTAGGCAAGGCCTGATTAAGGGTTGAGGCCGCCCTAGGCTAATTAATACGTGTAGAAACCCCGCTCCGCAATCCCACCCACCAACCCCAACCATACAGTAATGCTAAAAGTAGATGACAACCAAATACATAAATAGGTCCTACATGTATTTAAAGTGTTATTACATGTTTTAATGTAATGTTGAGTATATTATTAATTATTATTAATATTATCACCGCGTCTTACTACCCGTTCGGATTATACGCACTTACGCTAATGTGTAATGGTAGGGTGATTGTGAGATGAAATGGAGGACCTACAGTTTAACGTGTAATCAGAACCACGGTGGAGGCCTGGCATTCCTCACATTCACAAGTTTTGATTAATACACGTTTTGTCAGAGGTGAAGGAAGGGTTTGGCAAACAGATAAATCTGTGCCGGGACTGAGGATTGAAGCCCGGACCCCCAGCACAGAAGTCTGACACCTTACCCCTAGACCGCCAGGTCACCGACTATATTAATAATTAATAGCTATGCATGCTTGGAATAAACTAATAATAAATAAAGGTAAATTATATCATGTAAAAAATTAATAAATGTACTACACAAACCCACCGTTTGGTAGGTTGAGGTATTTATATTGACACACATGAGGTAACTATGTGACACTTAAATTTAACACTGAATCATTTTCATTTCAGATTATCAAATTAAAATATTTTAAATGACTAATTTGTCTTAGCCTTTAAATTAGAAATTCAAGTAACCTTACATTAAAATAAAAATCCTAATGCCTTATATTATTATTTAAGGTTTCATTTCTACTTTGGGAAACAAATTTTATCTTATATTCTAATATTAATTAAAGTTTTTCTTCATTCAACATTTCTCTCGCGCCTCAATAAAAAAACTTGTGGCCCAAAATGTGACCCTCCAACACACAAATCTCGCGCCCTAGGCTGCTGCCTAATCAGGCCCTGGGCGTACGTAGCATTTGAAATATAGTGACAGAATAATGTTGACAATATCATGAATGGAGATGGTATCAAATACAGAATGATGAGAAAACCTGATGAAGAAAGGAAACTTCGAATAATAACATACATTTTTTTTTAGTACCGCGTCTTACTACCCGTTCTGCTTATGTACTAATTACACTAATGGGGTAAGGATTGGGAAGGCTTAATTTGAAGAAATGTACCCGAATCTGCGTGGAGGGAGAGTGGAAACCCATTTAGGGGAAAACCACCCTCAATGCACCCGACCGGGATCGAGCCCCGATCTCCCCGTCTTCGGCAGTCTAGTCCAACACGAGAGTAGCGCGTTAAACCAAGCGGCCACCGAAGCGGATGATAACATAAATTAAAGATCACAAATTGAATCTTAGGACTGATTTATTCCACACTTTTTTTCATGATTATAAAATAAAGATAATTAATAATTCAAGTTGAGTTGGAGTGACTGCGTGGGCGTGTCTTTATGTTGGTACTATCGCGAACTTCTAACAAACGTCCAAACTGTGATGGCGTGTGTGTGTGATCCCGAGTGGTTTTGTTTTTAAATGGCTCTTAAAAAATTGCAACCTGGTTCGAGGAGATCTTTTTTACAAGTATTGTTCCTGTTCTTTATTGCTAGTTTTTGATGGCCATAAATACTAAAAAAAAACCCACACTATATAGGTATATATTGTACCCTTAGTTTAGAAAGGGAGACCAAGGGACGCTTCAGTACGTCCTTCATTAAAACTCATAACTCTTGCTAAAGTTATTCAAGAGGGAGATCAAGATCGAAGTACACGAATCAGATAGCGAACGATGTCGGCAGAAGAAGGTACAAAGATGGACCAAAAAAAAAAAATTACCTCAGATAAACAAATGTGCTGTGCATTAGACCAATCTCAAGATTGATGACATATTGATGATAATGGTGATGATCATGATGGTAATAATAATAATGATGATAGACGTAAGTTTAGTTTAATTCTATACGATATTTTAAAAGTCACGTTAATATTCCGCGATGCCGATGACAAATTTAAAATAACTATTAATAACTTTTTTAGCACCGAGTCTTACTACCCTTTCGGGTTGTACGCATATGTACAAGTTACTATAATGTGTTAGGGATAAGGAAGGTAGAACTTAGAGGAAGTGTACCCGTATTTGTGTAAAAGGAGTGTGGTAAACATTTCATTTAGTCAGTACGCCCGACCGGTATTCTAACCCCGACCCGGCGGCCACCGAAGCGAAGTTGAAAATTAAACTAAACGTATCCATCGAAACGATTTAAAAAAGCATATTTTACCCCACATGTTTTTGGTTACTTAAACTGTAAACATATTTTCCTTGACCCCGTTCCAGCCCTTAAAAGATGAACAGTGAAAAAATACAATTAATAATTGTATAGATTTGTGGGAAAATAAATAAAAAGGTGAAATTATTAATCTCAATTTTTTTTTTACAATTAATTTTCTTTTCACCGCTTCTTAGAATTCGTCCGGGATCTAAGAACTACGACAATTCGCGGGAAACGCTCTTAAAACTGTGCTAATCTCACAGTTACGTGATTTTCTTTTACAATTAACTAGAGCCTACTCTAAAGTACTAAGTCGAAACTGTAACAATCCCCGATTTTTTATTAAATTACTTGTTGGTTAATTTTCTACAATGCTGCGGTTGCTTAACCAACACGCAATAAAAATCAGAAATTGATATAATTCGAGCTGTTGATTTTCAGTATTCATAAAGGCTGAACTATTTGTTTGAAACAAACTTTTCTATAACAATCAACATGTAATAAAAATCAGGAATTGAATACAATTCTGAGTTGATACTTTTCAGATCCTTCAATTAACTATACTTTAATTGAATAAATTATTTTACAGTGTAGGCCTACCACGCTTGTTCGTTTAGGCTCACGGTAATGTGAACATATTTTCGTGAAATAATAGATTTTTTCCAAGAAAATCGCGAAGTAAACTAGTAAAAAGATGCAATGATACATAACTACCTCAAATCTCGAAATACCAGGCCATGTAAACGTTTAAGAAACATTTTAAGAACTCATTCCCTTAACATTTTACAATTTTTTTTAAAGACTGAAATCTTCACAGGCGCACAGTCAAATAGTTTGTCTTTATTACGAATGTCTTCTTATCTTTGAGAACAAAATTCTAAAAATACTACCTAATTAATATACACGTTACTTTTTATGTTCTCAGTAAATTTGGAAATTTTATTTTGGATNGAGATTCTTACATCTATCGCTACCTTAACATCTTTAATAAGTTGGCTTCGGTGGTCTTGGGGTAAAGTTCGCACCTACTGACCCGAGAATCGTCGGTTCGAATCTAGCCGGCCTCAACAGATATTTCTTAATTGATAAAAATTAATAGCATAACTTCGTAGGGGAAGTAAAGCCGTCGCTACCACATCAATTGTGGCATGTAAAAGAACCCTGGAATGTATGTGGAAAGGTAACATTAGTATACCTATTCACTCTTGCTCATAGATATTCCTGTATGAAGATATAATCAGTCGGTTCAGAATGTGGGCGTTAAATACCTCAAATAAATTAAAATTAATAAAACTTGCCTATTTAATCCATATTTTTGAATATGTTTCAACCACATCAACAGTCACATAGACAAAGGTGTCAGTATCGACTTGTCTAATTTGCCGGTGGTGATGTCGTACTCAAATCTTGGACAGGTATTCTGAGTTATTTTTTCCTAAATCGTTTTCCACTTTGCCTCCACAATACAAGTATATCTTTTTAAATTGTATCCTCCTCATTAGTGTAAATATGTGTCTAGCCTGTACAAGAATTAAGACTTGAATATCTGATTTTATTTTTGAAATGTTGGGGTCATTGTAACTTTCCTACTGAATTCTACCTTCTTCCTCATCACCAGCCCATTATATATATATATATATATATATGGCTGTATTTTAGAACATTAAATACTGTCACCCTCTTCGGTGGCCGCATGGTCTGACGCGCTACTCTCGCTGTAGACTAGACTGCCGATGACGGGGTCATCGAGGTTCGAATCTAGGACGGGCGTACTGAAGGTGGTTTTCACAAAATGGTTTTCCACCCTCCCCCCACGCAAATACGAATACACTTTCTATAAATATAACCTTCATACTCCCTAAAACCATTAGCATAATTAGTAGGCCTACCTACATAAGCGTATAACCCGAACGAGTAGTAAGACGCGGTGCTAAAAAAAATTGTCACAAATTTTAAGTTAAAAAAATCTAAACTTTTTAACCTTTTTTATATCGAAATTCAGAAGAAATCAAATGTAGTATGGGTGTGGGTTGGACTTTAAATTTTGTGTTGAAGTCACTTTCGTAATTTGATGACAAATGGTGTTCATAAGCCTTGACTTGGGTGTTTGTTCCTTCTCGAATGAAAAAAAAACCTTTTCAAACACTATGGTGCTTCTAAAAATTGCACATATTTGGTCTGCAAATTTAACCATTTTTGGGGATCGATCTTTAGTAAGTAAATAGTCAAAATTTGGTGCAACAACCTCACTTGCTAGATTTCCCCAAATGTCATAATAAGATGAAATGTACTGCATTGTTTGTTGGTTCATTAAAAGGTCCACGGGCCACATGGAATCATGGATCGGGCATCTTATGACAATTCTTTTGAAATTCGATAGATGTCAATAATATTGAAATAATAATGTAATATACCGATTATTTAAAACTCGCTTTAGACTAGACTGCCGATGGCAGGAAGTTCGGGGCTCGTATCCCGGTCGGGTGTACTGAGAGTGATTTTTCCTAAAATTATTTTCCGCTCTGCCTCCACGTAAATGTGGGTACACTTTTTGAATGCAACCTTCCTCATACCTGACTCATTAGAGTAATTAGTATATATGCGTACAGCCTGAACAGATAGTAAGACGTGGTGCTAAAATAACAACCACACCTAGTAAAAAGGGGGACAGCAGTAACCATCTTGTAGGAGTTTTATTGTTTTCGATAACGTCTGATTGTTGTGTCTATTCACTTGCAGCAAGCTATAAATTATTCTAGTATAGTCTGTTCACCATAGGAAGGAACTACAAGAGGCCTATTTTGAAAGTTCATTTCATTACTTGAACTATTTTCATGTATTCAAACATCAAGTAAATGGTTCTGTAACTTTCATTAATTTTTGACAGCTATTAAATGCATTTGATAACCTTTTGTCAAAGTTTATGTTTCTACCTTAATTTGTATTATAATATTAACCATTTTTCCTAAAGAATTCTCACCCATCCGGAGAATCTAGAGATTCTTAAAGCTTCTGGAAAAGTCATGGAAATTAAAAAATGTGTTAAAATTCCTTGGAAAGACCTAAACATTTTTGTCATCATCATCATCATCATCATCTGGTTCCAGCGTGTGGCCGGGTCAGTTTAGTAAAATGCCTCCATCTTCCTCTATCCATCCATCACTCTTCCTCCTTTAATTTCTTCCATTATTCTCTACTCACTTGCAAACTTTCTGTTATCTGCTCCTTCCATCTCGTTCTTGGCCTTCCTTGTGGTCCTTTTCCTACATACTTCATTTCCAACAATTTCTTTAGTATTCTCCCCTTCTCCACCCTCATTATAGGCCAATACCCTCTCAGTCTTGCTTTCTCTACTACCTCATGTACTCCCTCTCTTTTGTATTTGTAAAAATCCTTCTGGTGGGATATATTTTGCATAACTATGAGGATTAATCCTGCTAAACCTTATTAACACTGCTAAAAAAAATTCTGTTTGAAATTGGAGGGTAAAATTTAGAATAAACATAAATAGGAGTATCCATAATTGTTTATAGCCTTGTAAACCTTTATGTGTAAAATTTAATTATTATGTGTAGTTGAACTAAAAAAAATATTGTCATTTAATACAATATTTTTGCTCAGAAAAAAATTATATTTCATCTAAAAAGTTTTGGGTGTTCTTAAAAAAAATGGCAACCCTGTTCTTATCCTGATCCGACTACCATTCGATGCTAAGGCTAGCTCATTGAACAACTCGGTTCCTCTTGACACACTCGTAAAAAGAATCCCGCTGGAAAGAGAACTTGGGAGAATTTGAGCGTATTCTTTTATTCGCAGGGTGAGGAGGTCCTTTTTGTCGGTGTCTTATAAAGTGGCTGGAGAAGCCCATAAAACCGCTCGGGGAAGTTTTAATGAGCTTTCTTGGGCAGTTTGCTACAAACTTTCATTCCGCCAGACGGCATTAGAATATTATTAGGAGCCGCAAATTGGCAATGGAAATTAAAAGGGGCTTTTTTTTTTTCTTTTCGAACTCTAGGATGCGATTTCTGGCTCGGGGCAAGTAGGTCTGCAATTATTATATCATCTGATTTAACAGTTCAGAAAAAGTAAATTTTATGGAACTACGGGCTTGTATTAGACCAAAAAAAAAAAAGAAAGAGAGAGAGAGTAAAGGCTAGTGTGGATCAAAATCCGATCTCTCGAAGTAAAATCAGGTGTATCAACAGCTTCTACCCTTGCGGATAAAGAGGTGAATAACAACATGTGTGTAACTTTTCACGATTTTATGAGTAAGTCCCTTTAGCCCTCAGCTGGTGGAGAGAAAAAAAGAGTGTTTAATCCAAACCCAGCGTAATAGGCAGTTCAGATATAATAAGTGCTTTCCCGACCCTTAAATTCGCATCAGTGGACACGTGGAATAAACATTAAATTCTTCTTGTCTGGTTTCCCGGCGACGAGTCGGAGTTCCTGTCCGGTGTATTGATGGTGTTCACCTCTCCCCGCCCCTCCCCCTCTCCTAAATCCCGTTTCCTCTAAATTTCTTCCTCGTTCCGAACCCATCAGTGTAAATATGCGGATAGCCGGACAAGTTTTATTTAATTCATGTAATCTTTTTATTCATGATAAATGGGCGGCAGATTTTGATTTATAAATCTCATACAAATTTAGTTATTAGTTGGCTCTTTTCATATAGACTTGAAATTCAAAAATCAAGATCGTATGTCTAGTCGATTGTGTGTAACAAGATACAATATACCCAATAGTATATTTCTGATAGTTACGTTTTATTTGCGTTGTTGAGTAAGAGTAATTTAATTTTAAAATTAAATAAAATCCATGGTTTCTTGATTAGCCTAATAATAAATCAATTTTAAAATTAAATAAAATCCATTATTAATTTTAAAATTAAATAAAATCCATGGTTTCTTGATTAGCCTAATAATAAATCAATTTTAAAATTAAATAAAATCCACGATTTCTTGATTAGCCTAATAATAAATCTATTTTAAAATTAAATAAAATCCACGGTTTCTTGATTAGCCTAATAATAAATCAATTTTAAAATTAAATAAAATCCACGTTTTCTTGATTAGCCTAATAATAAATCAATTTTAAAATTAAATAAAATCCATGGTTTCTTAATTAGCCTAATAATAAATTAATTTTAAAATAAAATAAAATCCATGGTTTCTTGATTAGCCTGATAGTAAATTAATTTTAAAATTAAATAAAATCCATGGTTTCTTGATTAGCCTAATAATAAATTAATTTTAAAATTAAATAAAATCCATGGTTTCTTGATTAGCCTAATAATAAATCAATTTTAAAATTAAATAAAATCCATAGTTTCTTGATTAGCCTAGTAATAAATCAATTTTAAAATTAAATAAAATCCATGGTTTCTTAGAAACAAATGTCAATAAAGATAATAATCATTAACCTACATTTTTTTACTTGTAGGTATTCGACCTAGAATTCCCGTGGATGAATATTTATTTATTCATCTATTCTAGGATATCAAGCGTGCGCACTATATGATCAGATTGATTAAATCACGACATGACTTACAAACTAACTTAATTTCAGAACAGACACAACAACCAGGCCTCCGGCCGTTAATTCATCCTTGTGAAAGAGGAAGCACCAATTCTACCAATGATAAATTTTACGGCGATGCCAGGAATCAAACCCAGGACCCTCATGCCAATAGGCAGACTGAGCTAAGGTGTTGGACGTACACGAATGGCTATGGCTGCCGACTCTTTACAAAATTTAGTTTGTAAGGCATGTGTACCCTGATTTTGGTTGGAATAACAGTAGAGGAAATTTAAACATATTTTCTTTGCGGCCAACATTGATGACATGTTAATTTATTATGTGTTTAATTTTTTAAGTATTGATATTATATATCAAACGTGACAGCTGCAGATCACATGGCTTGGCGTATGAATATATTAAAATAGTTTTAGTAGCTTTAGTAACTAACTTCTACTGTTCTTCCTACCAAAATCATATTATACAACCCTGTGCTTAGAAAGTTCAAGATAATTACTTAACAAATCTTTTGTTTCAAGAAACATCTTCTGGCTAACTATAATTTTTTAAGTTTATACTAAAAATATTATTAGTTAGTATTTATTTTTTGTGTTAGGGTATTTAACGTTCCCTTTATAAACTAATTTATAATATTAGCACGTGACTTACATACGAACTTAACTCAGAACAGACACGGCATTCAGTCCCTCACCCACCAATTCATCATTCTGGAAAGGCTAAACCCCCCCCAATTTCACAAACGATGCATTCATCGGCTCATCTGAGAATCGAACCGGAGACCTCAAGCTCAATAAGCATACGTTTGCTACCGACTGAGCTAAGGTGTCAGAAATGTTTTGAAAATTAGGTTTCTCTAGAAGCTAAAATTAATCTTCCCCCTGAAATTTTTTGAAAATTAAATGCCCCTATAAGCCATTTGGTATGATCCTAATCTGGCAAATTTTTAAAAATTGGATACTTCTAGAAACTATTTGTAATGGTCATCTCCCAGAAAATGTTTGAAAATAGGATGTCCCTAGAAGTCATTTGCTATGGTCCTTTGCTGACAAATTTTTGAAAACTAACTTTGTCTTGGGGATGAGGTGGGGGCGATTGTCCCATATGTTCGCCCCCTCCCCCCACCTCTTCCCTCCGGGTACGCCACTGTTTTCTTCCTTCTTCCTCATTGTAACTTATACGGTAACATATCCTGTCAGGAGCAAGGTCTGCCAAGTTAATTAGTGACAACGTGCGTGTCGTCCGTTCAAGGTCACTGCCCGTGAAAGCTCGTAAATAAAATCCTTGTTTGGGTTCGAAGTTCGGCGTCCTCTTCAGGTATTTCGTCGTTCTTATCTCTTCGTCAACTCGTTACATGGTCTTCCTGATTTTATTTTGTCTGCCAAGATGTGATTAAATAACTTGTAATCAATGACTCACATTGTATTTGAGAATACAAATAACTTGTAATCAATTACTCACACTGTATTTGAGAATACAAACATTAACTCCAGTTTAAAATAAAATAATATTACCCAACAATACTGGAACTTAGGGTGATCGAAAACAACGTAGGCCTACGGGAATATATTTGGTCCAATATGGGATGGAGATTATGGAGAGTGTAGGAGATTAGATAATGATGAGTTACATGCATTGCGCTCATCACCAGACATTGTTAGAGTAATCAAATCTCTCAGTTTACGGTGTAAGGACATGCAGCGAGAATGGAAGAATCTAGAACTGCGTTCAAGGTATTGACTGGGAAACCTAAAGGTGCGTATTCACTTGATCATTTTACTTCTAACGAACAAAACAAGCCGAACACCCCGAACGAGCTCGAACAAATGATACGTCCGAATGCAACAGGTTCTTACTTTGTGCTGTGTGCATTGACTAAAAAGAATAAAAAGAGGGACAGGAAAATGTGGATAAGACGGCTGTTTTGTAGGCGGCAAAATACAGGACTTTTAAGGGGATTGGGAGAAGGACATTTCCGAAATTTCACCCGAATGTCATCTCAAGACTTTGAGATTTTGGTTAACCTTGTCGGCCATAAAATTGCGAAGGACACAAAGTTCCGTAAAGCAATACCAATGGAGGATCGTTTGGCACTAACGTTACGTTTTTTTTTAGCAACTGTGTTCTCATTTGCAGCATAAACTCCGAACGGCCCGAATAGGTTCGAAAACACGTATCCACTGAGCATAGGCGAACAACTGACTTCCTTTGAGCATTCCCAAAAAACCGACAGTTGTTCAATAGCGTTCGGCTCGTTCGGTTCCGTTCGGCGCTTGTTCTCGGCCAGGTATTAGCTTTTGCATTTTATTCCGAACGAACCGAACGCGCACGAACGAATGCTCAAGTGAATACGCACCTTTAGGGGAAGACCTAGACGCAGTTAGGAGGATAACATTAGAGAATAGACTTGAAATAGATAGGTCCAGATTTATAATCGCGATTTATAGCGCTAGTTTTCCCGTACACCTTGCACGGTAATGCAGGTGCTATTCAAACAAACTTATTCATCCTCATCTTTTAATTTAGAGGTTATATTATACAAGGGGCTTCAAACGAACTAATTCATCATTATGAACAGCTTCCAGCCCCTGGCTGGGTCTGTTTGCAATATAAGCCTCTCCACCGCCTCCTTTCCTCCCAACCACCTTTCGCCCTCCACCTTGGCCAAATCTTCTCCTCCACACTCCTCCTTAGTCCCTTCAGCTATCTGTCCCTTGGTCTTCCTCTCGGCCTCCTACCCCTCACCTCCATATCCAACATCCTCCTTGGCATACTTTCCCTCTACATTCTTCTCACACGGCCATACCATCTTAGGCGTGCCTTCTCTATCATGAACTGGCTCTTCCTTCACTACTCCTCTTACTCTTTCATTTCTCATCCTGTCAAATTTTGTCAAACCGATCCTGCTTCTCAGAAATCTCATTTCACTCGCCTGCATTCTGCTTTTATCTTGATCCTTCATTACCCATGTTCCTGCAGCGTGCGTCAATATTGGTAGGTAATAGGCGTTATAGATCACTCCCTTACACTTGTCTGTCATATACCTGCTCCAAATCAGGCTTCTCACACTTCTGAAAAATGCCTCCGCTTGCTTTCCTCTCTCACTTATTTCTCTTCTGTTCCTTACACTTTCTTCTACAATACACCCCAACAAATTAATTAAACAATGTAATTGTCACGTTCGCTCTGTAAAGATAATCAAGTTGAGCATCCCACGTGGAGTGTTATCTGTGTGAGTCATCAGCTGTGTAAATACTTCTCCTGGCACCCAGACGAGTCCGCGCCTATAACGTGGAACCTGGCAACACCTTCTAAACAAGTTTTGTAACATCTCAAGAGGGGGGTCACGCGTCTTAATGTCCGTTTGGACTATCCTCATATTTACACTAACGGGGAAGGGACGAGGAAGGTATAATTTAGAATTAATCCACCCACATTTGCGTGGAGGGAGAGTGGGACACCATTTAGGGGAAAAAAACTCAATACACCCAACCGGGGCTCAAACTTAAAAAAATATATATTCTCGTCACTGGTAGTTTACTCTACTGCGAGAGGGCTGGCGCACACCTATCCGTATCGCATCGAATCAGCTAATTTCTACATCAACGTCTACGAAAATGAGGAAAAATCCCAAATCGGGAATCTTTTCCAGACCTATGCGATCCGCCATAGTGCGTGCCTAGCTTCAGACAATGCGACCAACGATGTGGGTGAAACCAAAATTTAACTCACCCCCACCCTCCACTGGCCAGGCTGATATTAAAACTGAATCATGATGACCCGGGTGAGATTAGAACTGAATCATGATGACCCGGCTGAGACTAAAACTGAATCACGATGACCTGGCTGAGATTAGAACTGAATCATTATGACCCGGATGAGATTAAAACTGAATCATGATGACCCGGGTGAGATTAGAACTGAATCATGATGACCCGGCTGAGACTAGAACTGAATCACGATGACCTGGCTGAGATTAGAACTGAATCATGATGACCCGGATGAGATTAAAACTGAATCATGATGACCCGGGTGAGATTAGAACTGAATCATGATGAACTGGCTGAGATTAGAACTGAATCATGACGACCCGGCTGAGATAGGAACTGAATCATGATGACCTGGCTAATATTAGAACTGAATCATGATAACCTGGCTGAGATTAGAACTGATTCATTACGACCGGGGTATAGTTTAGCACGCCATTCGAACTAGGTGCTGAGCCAAACCTGCCATTCTTCATGCCCGAATAACTGGCAAGGTTGTTATTTCAATGAGGCCTCTATAGATAGGGTTACCATAATTTGAGGTCATATCCGGACAGAGGTCTTTCCGGGGTGGTTTGGGGGTATGCAATACCCCCAAGGGGAGTGGGGGGGTCCGGTAAATTACAAAATAAGTATTATGGGGTTAATAAATTACAAATTTATTATAATTAAGCCTTTTTAATACACTATCACTTAAATTCCATGAATATTTACATACAGTAGATAACATAAGTGTTCATTTTATATTCTGAACTTTTCAAGTACTTTATTCATGCTGCAGTGTGACCAACCTAAGGTGCGGCGCGGAGTAAAATTCCCCAATTTGGCCACGTTTTCGGTTCATATTAGTAAAATCCGGACATTTCTCAGATCCGGACGCCAAACCGGACACGTGTTCCAAATCCGGACTATCCGGATGAAATCCGGACGTATGGTAACCCTATCTATAGACCGATATTCTAACAAAGAACCTTTTGGGAGGGTTTATTTCCTACCATAATCATAGTACAGGCCTATATGATATCCATCGTAGTAGAGGTGGTATCTGAAAGCTAGCAGAAGGTTCTTTATTGCAAACATTGGCTGAAAGCGACTAATGTAAAACTATTCGGAAATAATTGTTATTTGTTTACTAATACTATTTTATCAATAAAAAGTGTTATAATACCAGTCTAATAATACTTCTCTAAGGATTGCTGTACAACTGGCGTTTTCGTAACTAAGTGAAAGAACCAAATATATTAATACAAACCATTATATAATCAAGTCTCGTAGATTACAGTTGGCAAGACATGCAGCGCGAATGTGAGAATCTAGAACCGTGTTCAGGGTACTGACTGGTAAACACATTGGGAAGACCTGGAAGCAGATGGGAGGATAGCATCAAAATGGTGTAATGAGGTGGACTGAATATAAATAGATCAAGTACGTCAATGAACTTTTTGAGTTCCTAATACCATCGAGTAATCAAGTATTATGTTTTTGGTTTTATGGTTGTGACAACAAGAAATATTACAGTACATGAAATAATAGATTTAAAGTATTACAGTCACTCTTGTATCTTGTTATAACTGGCCACCAAAATAAATAAATGGTTTTATAAATTAAAGAGAGCCGTACAAAATATTATTTTCAAAATAAAACTTTTGTATTTTGTTAACTGCGCAAGAACACGATCACAAGACGTTTGTTACGACGTCATCAACCGCCCTTATCTCGGCTTGTTCGCCATCTTAATTTTTAAAGAGCACGCCGCATTTTAGAAGCTTTCGTTTGAAAAGCATTTTTTAAGTGAACCACAGACGCCGCTTCCACAAAAAAAAGCATTCAAACAGTTAATAATTTAAAACATATCGTTTGTTTGTGTGGATATTTTGGCCACCAAAAATAACAACAAATCAACAATAATTATGGTCGTGCAGATTATTAATCATGGTTTGGCGAATGGATATAATACTATGGTAACTTTTCTTAGCTGTCGGATATCACCTTTCCTGACGTGGATGTCATATATAGGATTCTAGTACATATGGGAAAAAAGCCTTACAGGTAGTTCTTCGTGAGAAAATCGGTCTATAGTTAGTTCTCTGAGCTTGTTTTTTTAATTATTACAAGGGGCTGTTCATAATCAAATATTTGAACTTAGTAGCCTCGTTGTGAATGGGGGTGAATAGAGAGGAGTTAAGGTTTTTTTAAGCACCGTTTAGAGAGGAGAGTTCAGGTTATACGCATATGGACTAATTACGCTAGTGAATTAGGCTTAAGAAAGGTTTTAGAAGAAGTGCGCCCGATTTTTTTAGGGAGAGTGGAAAACAATTTTGGAAAAAAAAACCCATCAGTACATCTGACCAGGAATTGAACCTCGATCTCCCTGGCATCGGCAGTCTAGTCTACTACCTACCTGACAGTTATAAAAGTTACTAAAACTATTTACCATTGGCTTTGCGTGGAGCGTTTTCCAGAGTAAGCAGAGCTAGTTGAAACTGTGCCTGTGAAATTGTCACTGGTCAGATACCAACGAACATACATATAGTATGATTTTGGTAGGAAAAACCGTAAGTAGAAGTTAGTTACTAAAGTTACTAAAACCATTTTAATATATTCATACATAAAGTCATGTTACTGTCACTTTTGATAAATATTATTAATACCTTTAAAATAACACAAGTAGTTTAAAGAAATGTTGGTAATGTATGCCGCAAAGAAATATGTTTGAATTTTCTCTACTGTTCTTCCAACCAAAATCAGGGTATACCTATTAGAGGTAGTAGAACAGAGCCTATGCATGTTTAGTCAAATGGGGACGGGTATGGAGGGGAGCGAAATGTCACATGTAAGCCTGCGTTATAAAGAGCTGACAACACTACATGACACGGCATTGGCATTTTAATATATTTATACGTCAAGACTTTTGTTCTGCATATGTAACTTTTGATAGCATCAATACAAGTAAAATAATAATAACTTCTATAATTTTTTACCGCAAACAAATATGTATGTATATATAGAAATAGTCTTTTAGGAAATACAAACTCTTTTTGCGGACGAAATCGATAACATTTTACTGTTTTATTGGTATAATTTGATAGCGTTTGATAATAACTATAAAAAGTGACAGCTGCGGATCACACCACGTGATGTATGAATACGTTAAAGTATATCTAGTATTTTATAAATATTTCAGATAGGGTCCTTCCTATGAAAATTTAACTGTAGTTACACCCTTCATGAAATGTTGTGACGGAATCACCCGACTGGTCAGTGAATCAACCACTCCATCAACGAGAACTACTGGAGCGTGCGAAGCAGGCAATTTCCTCGCTTCATTCGCTCCTCCCGTCAGAGCAGGTATCGGGCGGGAGTGATGGGGGTAGGGGGTGTTTTCTCATCATGTTGATCCTAGAGATTCGCTAGGCGATACACCCTGCTCTGCGACCGAAATGGACCGTATCAACAGCCTCGCAAGCGCTCAATACAATCTCGATAACAAGCCGCGCGCTTCCACCGACCGGCTTGGCGTTTGTTTACTCGGGATTAACATCTGTAAACCACTTTGACGCTGTTTGGCAACTGCAATTGTTCGAGGGACAGTAATCTTTTGTTGACATTATTATTGGTATTTAACGTGGTTCTAAACTGATTGTATCAACATAAGGCTTGCAGACTAACTTAATAATTTGTTAACCACTTTAACGCGCTTTTAATTGATTGTATCAACACAAGACTTACAGACAAACTTAATAATCTGTTATACCATTTTAATTCTGTTTGGGGCAACTGCAATTGTTCGAGTAACAATAATCCGTGGGTGAAATTATTATTGGTATTCAGTGTGGTCTTTCTGAACTAACTGATTGTATCAACACAATACTTTCAGACTAACTTATTAATTTGCTAACCACTTTGACGCTGTTCTATCTGATTGTATCAACACACTACTTTCAAACTAACTTATTAATCTGTAAACCACATTGATGCTGTTTGGTGATTGCAACTGTTAGAGGAACAATAGCTTATNGTAAGATTGTAGTTTAGAGTTAAGAATAGTAATTAAGAACCGTAACATTATTAATATGTAGGTCTAAGCCACATTGACCCTGTATGGTAACTACAACTGTTTAAAGGACAAAATAAGCTGTTAGTGACATTATTATTGGTATATAAAGTGTTTTTTCTGAGCTAACTGATTGTATCAGAACACCACTTTTTATGTGTTGTGTGCTGTCCTAGATTAAGTTAATTTATAAGTCATTTGCTTATAATATAACACTGTTGTTAACAATCATTTGTTATTTCGTATACGTAATCTCTATTAGCTGATTGCTTAGGGGGGTCAAAGGTCAAGTTGGCATGTAGGTTTGTAAAAAATTTAAGTTGGGATGTAATTTTTTTTTTCTTTCGATTCTATCAGTTTCCCCACCAAGCGTTTCAGAGGTAACCAACCTATGAAACCTGACACGCACTCACCATACTTTCTTGGATAATTGGACACTTGGGTGCAACAACCATTTAGTTACTTTTTTTTTAGCACCGCGTCTTGACTACCAATTCGGGCTATGCGCTTATGGGTTAAGGATGAGGAAGGTTGAATTTAGGGGAAGTGTTCTCGCATTTATGTGGAAAGAGAGAGTGAGAGTGGGAAACCATTTAGGAAAAAACCCCTCAGTACATCTTACCGGGATTGAACTACGATATCCACATCATCGGCAGTCTAAAGTCTAAAGCAGAACAAAAGTAAAAAGTTCATGAAAAATTGAAGTTTAAAAAAAAATAACCTAATTTTACGACAATTTGTAGAGTACAAAATAATTATCTCTGGATTTGGCTCAAATTTTGTTTTTTATTTATATATATAACTTTGAATTATATTTTTTGCCAACTCAATTTTTTTTTGGCTGCGCTGCGTCTTACTAAACTTTTGGGCTATTAGCCCTTATTAGTATATTTACACTAATGGGCTAGGAATGAGTAAGATAGAATTGAGAGTAAATGCAGCCGTGTTTGCGTGATGGAAGATTGGTAAAACAAAAAAAAAACTTTATTGTACTCTGCCAGGATTCGAACGGATGCTAGTGAATTGAAATGTTGGTGGTAGCCTGGGGTAAACTGTGAATTGTATAAAAATACTACTACTCCTAAATGATGTATATTTAAATTAAAATGAATATACCAATGGAAATTTTAAATAAACTTTTATAGTGTATGTTTGTCCTTATCTCAGTCGGTAGCGTGACTACCTACTGAGCTAAGGGTACCGGGTTCGATTCCCGGAATGGCAGAAAAAAGTGGATGTTGTGCCTGTCTTAGTTTTAAGATAGATTATAAGGAATATGAAGCCACGACAGACCTTGCAAGCCGCTAGTGGAAAATATACGGCTTGATTAAAAAACTGATTCAGGCCACAGGCTTAAAACAATAATGGATGTAAAGATGTTAAGTGTATGTTTTGTTAAAATATTAGAAAACTGCAGAGTTGATGCATTAGTAAGAGTTTTTCACTCGTGACTTTGATCAGGGAGGCAGGTGATCAACCACGACCGGGCTCAATGTATTTTATTCTCCTTAACATTTTATTTATACGAGAATTTTTATGTATTGCCTAAGTAGGCCTAATAACCCTAGACTTCTTGTGTTCTTGGTTTAGGGCCAGTTTCATAGTCAAATTTAGTACGCCTCAAGTGCGGCGCTATACTAAATACAAGACGTCACCTATCTGAAACTGAATGGAATGGGCCAGTTTCATATGCGAAACTGGCCCATTCCATTTTGGTCTTGGTAGGTGTCGTCCTGTATTTAGTATCGACTCGCACTTTAGGCATGCTAAGTTTGACTATGAAACTGGCCCACGTGTTTGAAACGAATAGCCTGAGTGAGTTGTTTGGACTTAAAACTTTTTTTTTTAACAAATCGATATTAAAACCGTGTTTTTGTTGTTGTATAATTCTTCAACTTTCTTCAGTGCATTTTAAACTTTTGGACTCGACGATTCGCTTTCTCTTTAATTATTACACAACTAGTTTGTCCTTTGGTATAGCTTTGTTCCTTTTCTCGGATATTTCAAGAATACTAATTATAACAGAGAGATCCCATTCTTACGTGAAGGCATCCATTATATTTTTTACCGTTTCTCTAGCACGGCATAAAATTAAGGACTATTTTTATGTGAGTTTGAACAGAAACTATTTTTTACTCGTGGGTGCCAGAAAATATTTGTGCTTAGCTCACGTTATTTTATATTTGTTACTTAAATAATAATAATTATATAAGACCAGAATGGAAATGGACCAGTTTCATATGCGAAGCTGGCCAATCCCATTCGAGTTTAGGTAAGTGTCGTCATGTATTTAGTGTAGCGCCACACTTGAGGCGTTCTCAAATCTGACTATGAAACTCTACAATACAGGTTCTTAAACTTTTTATTCGTAGCCCCTTTTCGTAAGACCAAATTATTAGCAACCCGGGCAGTAATGGTTGAGGTTTTTTTAAAAAATATTCTAGTGCCGGGTATTTGAGCAGTTTTGGATCGAATGAGAAATATAAATAATTAACATATATTTATTGTAAAAAATGCATACATGGAGCTATATTTAAAATTATTAATAACATTTTAATAATTTACCAACTTTATATAACTATGCAGATACCAATGTAAACTATTAATTTATCTTAGTTAAGTACACGATTTATTATTAAAATTGTGTTCGTGTAATCATGCTGGATGACGTTTATTTCTACAATAAACTAAAATATATATAGACTAGAATGAAAGGTCATAGTGTAATCTAATTTTAATATGCAGTCCTAAAGTAAATAATGAATTTACTCACGCTTCTCAAGGTTTTCTGTGACCTCCAGTTTAAGAACCTGTTGTCTATAGCAGTATTTCTCAATCTTTTAAAAAACAACCTTGTGATACATCTTCTATATTTCGCGGGACACCCGTTCCGCTGTCATTTACGTCGATGGCTGTTCCCCCTCCCCCCGTCAGTTTCCAAGGAAGTGAAATGTTTTCTGGTTTCGCGACTGTTGAGCAGGCCAAGTTTTTGATGTCAGCGCGGTTGGGTTCTGCAATAAAATATTCTCCCCTCTGTAAAACAAGAGGCGAGGAGTGGCCCTATGTGACTCATTGGGACGTTCCTAAACATGGGTAGAGGGACAAGATGCTGCTGCCAAGCTGTCTCAGGGGCACACAGCGACTACAAAACTTATAAGACAAATATTTAGGATTAATTTGACTGTGATCAGCAATTTGGGATTATTTGTAACATACACTTGAGTTATTCTACACTCGGTGACAATCTCTGAGGGAACTGCAGATCTTATGGAGGAAATATTATCTTCTCTCTCTCCCTCAGCTACACTCGGTGTCAAACTTTGAGAGAACTGAAAGTCTTATGGAATAAATATTGTATCCTCTATACCTCGACTATACTCGGTGACAGCCTCTGAGAGAACCGCAATAATAATAATACTTAGCAACGCATCTTACTACCCGTTCGGGCTATACGCTTATGTACTAATTACGCTAATGGGTTAGTAATTGGGAAGGTTGAATATAGAGGAAGTGAGCTTGCATTTACGTGGAAGGAGAGTGGAAAACCGTTTAGGAAAAACTACCCCCGGTTCACCCGAGTGAGATTCTAACCTCGATCCGTCCTCGGTGGTATAGCTCAGCACGAAACCAGCGCGTTAGCTAACTACGCCAGCGAGGAGGGTGATAGAACTGCAGGTCTTATGTAGAAAATATTGTCTTCTCTCTAGCTCAGCTATATTCGATGACAACCTCTCAGTGAACTTCTTGTTTAAAGGAGAAAATACATCCCTCCCTTTATTAGCTGCTTCTAAATCTCTCTACTCACCGGTTGCTAAGAAAGGAGTCAGGAAGTTAGGATAGGAAAGTTCTGGTAGCATCGACGACTCGGCATTGAAAGATTCGTTCTATTTGAAAAAAAACAAAACACCTCAATACATGCAGTTCCCTCTCAGACTGTGAAGGATCCATCCATGGCTCGCTGAAACACTTTGTTCTCGTTACTATAGTACCGGAGATCCGCACCGCACTCGATTCATTTTTTAAACTATATTAGAAGAGAATTAAACACACAATACCTGAATGCAGGCGCGGATTCGGGGGTGGGGTCAAAGGGTCAGTTGACCACCCTGTGAAAATTAGAAATTTAATACAAAAAACAAAATGAAAGTTCAAGTTTTAGAAAGAAAATACAATACTTAAGCCGGGTTCACACGTGTGCTATTCGTCCACGTTTATTTAATTTATGAACACGTGCGTTAATCGTCCACGCTTATTCAATGTTCGACATGACTCACCAAGTGTGGAAACAATATTCGTTTTCGTGTATGAATATTTGTCGTGCATAGCGAGTAACGAACACTGTTCCGCATATAAACGGTAGACTACCACACATCAAAGAAGACTAATAATTGCCTGAGAGCAGTTCATCCACGAATACCGAATATAGAATATGTGTGGACAGCAGGATCGGTGGAACTGTGGGTGACTCTGCCCCCTGGAAATAATTTGCCCCTCCCTGGAATAATTTTGCCCCTAGATATATTTCAAATCCTCTGATATTATCGAATATGAAGCTGAAACATGGCCTTGAATTAAACTCCAAATGACATATAGATGCCTTCTTTTGTCTTTTCCGGAGAAAACTGCTTCAAATAACTACTAGACTAAAGGCATATATCTAACTGGCACAAAAAGTTGGGGGAGGAAAACTCTAAATAGCTTCTAAGGTCATACAGATTTCAAAAATGTCTTGGGGAGGACAATTCCAAATTCTTAATTTTCTGAAATTTCTGAAAGAACTCCTTTTTCAACATTTTATCGGTGGAAGACCACTTCAAATATTATCTTCTAGAGGTATCTAACTATCGGAAAACAATTAAGGTGAGGATCACTCTAAATAGTTCCGAGGAGCACCCAAATTTCAAAAATGTCTAGGTGAGGAACACTTTAAATGGCCTATAAAAGAATCTAATTAAAAAAAAAGTAGATGATTACTCATAGCTTCTAGAGTGAACCATTTTTCAAAAAATTGTTGAAGAAGGATCACTCGAAATAGTTTGTAAAAACTATCTGATTAAAAGAAATTGAGGATGACCACGGCTTAAAACATACATAGGATCAAATATGAATGAGAAACTATTAAATGGCTTTAAACAGAAATCTAACATTGTAAGTAACTATGTTATTAATAATTATGAGCCCCCTATGAAAATGATCTGGATCCGCCCCTGCCTGAATGCCATTTAAAAAGAGGTGAAATCCTAGTTCCTCCACGACACCTCAAGGAAGGGATTATAAGTCGTCCGATGTAATAATCAAGTTCTTCCACGACACCTCAAGGTTCTATAGTTGTCTTTTTTTTTTTAACAATAGACCTATATCCCTCATCACGTTTAAACCGTTTGGGTTTTGGGGTGTGATTAGAAAAGATTAGAGCATCAGAGAATTCCCGTAAAAGTAGAGAAATTCGGCTATGGAATTGTTGAATGTATAATAGGATTCTGTTAGGAAGGACCGTATTTAATAGTTACAAAAGTCACTGAAACAATGATTTTAATATACTCCTAGGTCAAGTAATGTTATTTGCAACTGTCACTTTTGATAAATATGATCAATACCTTTAAAATAGTATTAGAAATATAGTAAAATGTTATTAATGTTGACTGTAAAATAATGTGTTTCTATTTTATAAACGGTTCTTCTTATGAAAATTGGACTAAACAGTTCGTGAAGGAACTCGACCCCGCTGTGTGCTAGGGCGGGGTGGAGATAAACACCCGTATACCCGGCCCTGGATCTGTCACAGTCAAACCAGCCGGGTTGAGACTGGTGCCTTTGCCCGCGTACTTCAGAGGGCGACGTCGTCTGGGAGGTCCAACCTGAACAAGGAAGATGCGAGAGAAGTGGTGTGTGATGAGGTAACCAGGTACGCTGACTCACGTACCTTCGCCCTGAATGCCGTATTGTATAGTACACACCTCTCTACTACAACTACAGGTTACATCGTGACGCTGAACGTTGAGTCACGCGCGTGTTGCACGCCGGTCACTGCGCAGCAATACCTATACTTCCAGTGCTTTGAACTTCAGGTCACGGAGCGAAAATAAGTAATCAGGGATAGATTGTTCGTCTGGAGCTGAGTGAGACAGTTCTTTCCTATCAGAAATACAATTATTTACAAAGAAATGGTCCTAAATAACTAAATACACCGTAACATTATAATGGTAAAAAGTTATCAATATTGACAACAAAATAAATTTGATTTAAAAAAAATTGTTCTTTCTATAAAAATTATACTGTACCAATCATTTTATACATTACGTGACACACAAGTAGTACTTTATTATTGAAAGTTTTTCGACGCATAAACATTAGAACCTTGTTAATCCGGACTAATTGGGACCGAAGCTTGTTCGGTTTAACGAAAATTCGGATTTAGTGGGAGAATACGGGGCTACAGTATTTTCAGGAATCTTAAATTACGGTTGAACGAGTTTAGTCAAATTTTCATTTGTTTAACTGATGTATAGCACGTAATTGGTTCTGTAATTAGTTTTAGTTACAGGAAACCACATTGTGTTGACTACAACATGTAAATGTTAACTCAAGCATATATTATCAGTTATCACTGCTTTTTACCTTTTTCTTTTAACGTTGAGCCTGTTAACTATAAAAATATATTGCATTTGACTTAATTAAATTATTCCCCCCCCCCCTCACCCGTTTTCAGAAAAGTGTGTTTAGTTTACCCGGAATCCCGTTTTACCGGGGTTCGGTCTTAATGGCCTTTGTTCAAAGCAGGCTGATCCTAACTATTTTATAGCTTCTAAAATAAATTTAAAACAGCCATTGATTATATCCATATGTTTTGTTACTATATTTTTCTTACAGCTGTCAGAGCACAAAGGTTTATGGGCTTGACAAATGAATATATGAATGTAAAATTAATACCAGTTTGAACTTCCCATATAAGTTTTTGAAAAGCGGCCCAATCATCCAAATCGAGTAACATCAAGATTTTATTTTATATGTAAGTGGGCCTACATTATAAATTATTTGGGAATATTACGAAAGGCTTAGGTGAGCGGTTAACATTCCTGACTTCAAGAAGGCAGATGCTTGACCCCAACAAGATGAATATTGGGGAGAAATTTCTTCCTAAGTTGTGATTTTTAATCATCTCTTCATTAAAAGGCTTGAAATTAAATCCTGTCACCTGGTTCGGTGGTCGAATAGCTTAAGCAGTCACTCCAGCTTTAGACTGGATTGCTGATCACTGGGGTTCGAATCCCGTCGGGTGTAGTGAGGGTGATTTTTCCTAAATGGTTTTATTTGTATACTGTGCTCGCCCAATCTTTATGATGTTAATTAAATCCTCTGAAATGTTTCAATTTTTTTTACCAGCTTACCTTAGGGCCCCCACGCAAATGCGGGTACACTTCCTCAAAGTTCATTCTTCCTCACATTTACCACATTATTATAACTAGTGCATAGCCGGACGGATAGTAAGACTCGATGATAAAGAAAATTATATTACCACTGCCTAAATCTCTCTAAGTCCTAAGTCATATCCATCTATTTCTCGTATTCCAATTAGTATGAACGTATTAATGTGCAAATAGCCTAATCTAGGTTTTATTGCGAATACAATCAAGCCAGTAAAAAAAACCTAAATTTTTTCCAAGGATTTAATTTAACATCACAAAGACTGGGCGAGCACAGCACATAAATAAATATTTATAGTTTGATAAGAGCCACACTCTATAAGCTACAGTCATAAAATATGCCGCATGTACACACATATATGTATATATTTCTCGCTAACTAAGCTAATAAGCTAAGATATAATTGCCGGCGAGGGTGCAATTCGGAGAGATTTTATTACGGACGTACAGATGTGGTTCAATTTGTCCTCCGCGTGTCAGCTGGCGAACTCTTAGGGTGGTGCTGGCGAACTTTTAGGGTGGTATTCTGTTCCTGCCCTTTCCCAACCCTGTGGAAAACCCTTGCCATTGGCTCGTTTATCACCCCTATCACCGGCTGAATCCTCCCTTTCCCCCATATAATTACTTCCATTAAGGCCACAAGGCTAAAATTCAATCAACAAAGACTGTTCAAAATGAGCCTAATCTGTGGAGCAATCGGTTTTAACTGTTATTTTTTTGCATCACGTCTTACTAACCGTTTGAGCTATATCCATTTATACTAATTACTCTAAAGTCTTAAGAGTGGGGAAGGTTGAATTTAAAGGAAGTGTACCCGCGTTCACGTGAAGGGAAAACTTTAAGTAAGAAACATCCCCAGTACAACTGACCGGGATTCGAACCCCGATATTTCCGTCATCGGCAATCGAGTATATTGCAAAAGTGACACCTTAGAGCAGGGTTCGCAAACTTCGCTAAAACTATAAGATCGGTCCGCTTGCTCTTAATACTTCTATCCGGCCTGCTGTTATGTACGCACACAAAACAATAATTTTAGTTTACACATAAAATTTAATAATAGAAATCTTTTAGAACTGTGCTATAAATTTTTTCAACCTTAAATACTTAACTGGAATAATTTTTATTTAAATAATTTAATAAATACTGTATGATGATTACGTCTAACATATCTCGCCCTATTGACCCCATAATGGGGTGTCAATTATGATGTTCATACGCCTAACTGGCCCTAATCGTTCATCTTGGGGTGCTGATTATCGTACTGCGAAGTTAGCACACGGCCGGGTGATAATTATGATTATGTTATACCTTACCCACTATAGTTTTTTAAGGAAATTGGTTTAATAAGTTCCCAAGCTAGTTGAGTTCAACATGAGTGCACTATTTACCGAGTTAATCACACTTTTATAATTGAAATGTTATACTACACTGACACATATCTTACTTGTATGACCCGCCTCGGTGGCGTAGTTGGCTAACGCGTCAGTCGTGTTGAGCTAGACCACCGAGGACGGCGAGATCGAGGTTCGAATCTCGGTCGGATGAACTGAGGGTGGTTTTTCCTAAATGGTTTTCCACTCTCCCTCCACACAAAGCTGGCTTCACTTCCTCTAAATTCAACCTTACCAATTCCTAATTCATTAGTGTAATTAGTACTTAGGCGTATAACCCGAACGGGTAGTAAGATGCGGTGCTAAATACTAACTTGTATGGCAAACCGATGCGGAGAGCGAGCGAGAGCGAGAGCTTATATCTGACATACCCCTTGCTTCTCGGACCCCTTGTCTTTAGTGTTAAAACCAACCAATAAGAGAGCTCTTGGCAGTCTGATGTTATGAGGGCTAGCTTCTTATTGGTTGTCCTAAAAGGTGGCTAACTCATCACCGCACTTTTAAATGGAACGGAAGAAACTTTTAACAAATAAAGGTTTAATACGTAATATATTTGAATTTACTTCTGAAAATACTTTATGCGTTTGAAACTCAGTTGAATAAATAATAGTTAATTAAAATTATTTTAATTATATATATATATAATTTGAATTTAGAATCTTGTACTGAAAATAAAATCGTTCAATTTTACCTGTTCATCCATGGATGAAGCATTATAAGGACAATTTACATACTGTTCTTTAAAGCAAAATTAAATACTTCATCCATGACTTCTCAAATAACTGAGAGGGACCCAGAACAGGGTAATTACAACTTCTTCAATAAATTTGCTAAACCACATAAACATCTGGGAATATATAGGGCCTAAGTGCTTAAATATTTTAAATATACACTAATATTTTTAATACGAAGCATCAAATAGCTAGTATACATCAACATCACATGCATATTAAACGTCAGGATCTTCTGGTCTAGTTTTCTGATGTCGGGTAGATTAGGGTTTGGACTACAGCTGGATGTAGGGCCTACAGGTGGTGGTTTCCCCCTATATGGTTTCCAACGTTCTCTCCACTCAAATGCAAGTGCACCTTCTCTAAATTTTACCACACTCACTCCTAACACATTAAGCGCAATAAGTAAATATGCGTAATAAGACGCGGTGTTAAAAAAATATCTACACGTGCTATTGAGCTTGCGCTGGATACATTACTTGAACTTACTTTATATTAAACTAGGCGATAGGCCTCTTTCCTAATTGCGCGATTTAGAATTTCGTACGAAGTCTATTTTCTGTTGTTTGTGTATATTTTTTGATTTTTCATAAAAGCAGATAGCCTGATTTGCGTCTGTGACTGTCTGGTTATCGAGAGATACGCTGTTTTCGCCATCTTGGATCCGCCATCTTTAATTTTTTAAAGTTTAGGTTCTTTATCATAAAGACGGCATGCTACATAGCGTACCCAGCGTTGCCTGGCAGAAATGTTTTTAATTTAATGACTGTCCGTGGAAGGTAACTTTAAAGTTAGTGCCTTCAAGCTTTGTGTTGCACGTGGCTTTTTTATTCACGGCCCGGTTTTTATTTAATTAAAATATATAGTCAAAATTTAAAAATTCTGGCTTCGAGATGCACACGTTCATGCACAAGGGCTACTGATTTTTAAAATTTCAGACCTATGCGTGCGATATTACCCAACGCTCATAACAGCCACTCTTCGTTTTATTAACATTGCTTTGCTTCAGACCCGGTTTTTGATTACTTAAAAAAATGTAATCCAAATTTTAAAATTCCCGTTTCAAGGTGCATATGTTAATGTACAGGGGCTACTAATTTTTAAAATTACAGACCTCAACGTGCGTTAGATATCGCACAATGCTAATGACAAACGCTTCATTTTATTAATATTGAAGAAGAAAGAAGACGTATACATACTATAATTTTGGTTGGAAGAACAGTAGAGGAAATTCAAATATATTTCTTTGAGGCAGACATTGACAACATTTCTTTATACTACTTGTGTTATTTTATAGGTATTGATAATATCTATCAAAATTGACGGCTGCAGATAACATGACATTATGTATGAACATATTAACATTGTTTTAGTAACTTTAGTAACTAACTTCTACTGTTCTTCCTACCAAAATCATACTATACATTAATCGGTGAATGCATGGACGCTATTGTAACAATTTAAAAAAAAAGTCTGAGGTCTTTTAATAATAGGTTTGCCCAAAAATTACAGAGCGTCTGGCCTGTCGTCGGGCTTTACTATGATTCCTGAATTTACCTGGGCGATTTTTCGCTTGGTTACAACGACCATTATGACATTATTATGAATAAATATAAGTGAGGAATATTTGTGGCGATTTGTTAGCAAATTATTTATTTGTCGAACGAAGCGCATTTTCATTCTAGTCTTGAGTTATTCAAAGGTTGTGACGATACACTCCCATTTTGCAATTTTCTGACAGCTAGAAAAGTTTATTTTCACGTATTTATACGTCAAATTATTTTACCTGCAGCTGTCACTTTTGATAGATATTATTAGTAACTATAAATTAGTACTAGTAATATAGTAAAATGTTATCAATGTTGACTGCAAAACAAAAATTATTGAAAAGGCTCTTATGAACATTGTATTGTATGTATCAAGTCTGCGAGAACATTAGAGGACAGTCAACTCTCCTCATCTGTGAAGGGTTTTCACTCTATTCGTGAGGGCAGTGCGTGTGAATAGAACTTCACTTGTATTGTCGTGAAGAGGGTCATTTCCGATCCACCCTCGGTAGTATTATTACCACAGAGCTGGTTCCCAAAGTAACCTTGCACCAAACACTTGCTTGGTGGTGCCACCGAGTTTCCGTACCAGTTCTTCCGGGGTATCAATCTATTTACTACAATATACATAGGATTTAAAATACCTGACGAGAAATATATTTAAATACTTTTATGTTACGTATTTTTCTACCCGTTCGGAATGTATACACACAGTATTTACACCATTGGTTCTCAAGGGATGCCGCGGTTGTTCTCTAGGGGTCCCCGTGAAAACATTAGGAAATAAGTGTCCACAAGCATTGCGTCAAAAAAAAAACTAATTTATTGTTAATACAGTCAATTTTTAATCACGAAATATTATTTTAATTTTAATTTCACCCTTTGTTAAGGGTTTTATTAACTCATGAGTGGAAATAAGGACGTTTCATATCAAGGAATCCGCGAAACAGAGATAATTCAGAAAAGTTTACCGCCCTAGCATAAATCTTTTAAAAAACACTATTTCACGCGGATGGAATAGGGACGAGATAGGTACACTTTTAGTGACTGTACCTGCATCTGCGGGGAGGAAGAGAGGAAAAATATTCTATAATTAACACCTCAGTGTGCTTGGCCGGGATTCTAACCCAGACTTACCTCTTACAGTACCTGTTATTTTAAAATACAAAACACACCAAAGAGAAATTTCTTTACTTGCGAGGTTTCACTTGCAAGCGGTTTGAAGCACGGCAACACTGCGGTATAAAAAAACAAAACATAAAACATCCAACATAAACACAATAACCTCTTTCAAAACTGTCCAAGAAAGACTTGTGTTGGTATCCTACTGAAGAGTTCGGTGTTTTTAGTGTTGCAATACTCTCCAAACTTTTAGTTTACACACGTGCAAACACATAGTAAATACATTGGCGAATATGTGAGAATGGCAGAAACAAAAGTCAACTGAACTGACATAAACGCATGCTTTGACCATCATACAAAGATTTCATTCAAAACGAGGCGTAGCTCGTTGTGTCTTTGTCTTATTTTGTGCACCGTATCTTACTACTCATTCCGGTTATTCGCATATTTACACCACTGGGGCTGGGAATAAGGAAGTTTAAATTTTTTAGGAAATCTACCTACATTTATGTGGAGGGAAAACATTGAAACCATTTAGGGAAAACCACCCTAAATACACCCTATTTGGATTTGAACTTTGATCTTCCTGTCATCAGCAGTCTAGTATATTGCGAGGGTGACGCCTTAAACCATGCGGCCACAGAAGCAGGTGGCTATTATCTTGATACGAAGTGGTCTGGACAGGATTTATTTAATACTACGCCCATCATTTTTGAATGATTTTGGAACATACACTTGTATAGGTCTACTAATAGAATTGGAATGAGGGATCTAAATTTTAAAGTATGTGGCCCCTGAGTTGCATGGTGGGAGAGTAACTAACCATTTAGTGGGAGGGGGGGGAGAGAGGGAACCCCACTAATACACCTGGTTGAGAATCGAGACTTGACCTTCCCCGAGACTGGCGCCTTTGTCGCATGCACGCCGTGGGGGGCAACCACAAAAAACAAGTTACAAAAATTGAAATCAAAGATTATAATGTAATTTTTACAATCGAGAGAGCTATAGTATGAATTCGGTAGGAAGGATGTATGGAAAAAAATACAAACATTTTTACACGGCCATCATTGATAAAATTTTACTTTATTATTCATACTATCTATAAGTATTTATATTATCTATATAAAAAAGTGACAGCTGTAGATCACATGACTTTACGCAGACTATAAAACTTTGAACATTCTTTTAGTATTTTTTATAACTTAAAAAAGTTTCATCCTATATAAATCGGGTTGTAGCTCAGTACTAAAGCTAAGTTACCGAGGGGTTTCGTCATATTTTATAATAGTTCAATTGTTATATTGTTATCTGTTACCTGAGTTAAGACCTGTGGTGCACAAAATAAAATTAAACAAAACTATAAAATTTAAAGATGAATGTCACCCGCTTCAGTGGAAGACTGGTCTAAGGTGTTACTCTCGTGTTAGATTGGTCTGCTGATGACGAGGTCAGATCATTATTCGAATCCCGGTCAGGTCTACTGGAAGTTTTTTTTCCTAAGTTGTTTCCCTCTCTTCTTCTACGCAAATGCGGGTAGAGTACCTCTAAAATGATTCCTTCCTCATCTCTACTCCATTAGAGTAATTATCATACTAAGCGTGTAAGCTGAACAGGTAGGAATACGCGGTGATTAAAAAAACGCAACACATGAATGTCAAATGTCATCGGCAAATCAGACTAGACAATTATTATCATCTTTGTGCCAAAAATAAATGAATACAGGTGTATTTTTTTAATTGTATTCCTTACAATATTTGTATTGCAACATAAACGGCCCAGTTTCGATCCTCCAAATCTCGCTCCTGTTCTCGTGTGAAACGAGTGCTACCGCCAAAGTTATTATCACAAGCACAAGTGGAAAATGATCTCGACAGGACTTTCAATTACATCAGAATGCATACTCAACTGAGTGCTGTTGTTCACTTTTGTGACACATTCCCGCACGCACTCATGCGTAGCTTTGCGTAAAACGAACGTGAGAACAAGGCTCCTATATTGGATTCCCTTCACCAAAACATACTTGGTGTAAATCAAGGTATACAGACTTTATAAGATTGGCTTATAGACTGAATAATCTGTACAATAAATTTATATTTGTGATTACCCGTTTCAGTGGCCAAATGGTCTAAGGTGTCATTCTCATGTTAGACTGGCCTGCTTAAGACGTGGAGATTGGTGTTCGAAACTCGGTCGTGTTTTTTCTCTAAATGGGTTCCCACTCTTCTACGCAAATTCGGGTAGATTACCCCTAAAATGCTTCCTTCCTCATCCCTACCCTATTAGAGTAATTATCATATATGCGTATAACCTGAACAGATAGTACGTAGTAACACGCGGTGATAATATATATAGGCCTACTTTATAGTGTGTGTATATATATATAAAATACTAGGAATTTTTTTAAATATAATTACTGACTTATGATCTTTGAGGTAATGTATTGAAAGTCAGCAACTCGAAGATTGGTTTGATGTTCTCCCTCATCCACCTAAAACAAACAGTGTGTGCATTCAGCCCTTCGGGTGGCTGGTGCTGCCCGCCCACTCCATCTGGGAGAAAGCATATTCACTAGGGAAGTCACGAATAATTGCGGTGATTACCCGTTGCCTTCCGCAACTGAATTTCTATGAGCGACAGAGAAAATGTCTACAGATCTTTTCCGAAAAGGCACCACATACTATGTCGTTCAGGAAACTTTTACATGCCACAAGTTGATATGTGACCGAGGGCTTTTACTTCCCCGTCTAAGGAAGTTGTGATACGTGTTTTAATCATTCGGTTGGCTGGGTTTGAACCCGTCAACTTTGTATCTTAGCCCCTGGTGCGAGCACTTTACCCTAATACCACCGAGGTCGACTTAAGAACAAGGCGATTACGATATCAGACAAAATAACTGATCCTGAATGTTTCGCCCACACCGTCATCGGAAAACTGGACTAAATGAGCTTCGCGTTTGGACCGCGTTTCCACCGATACGGGTAATATGTTATTAAATTAAATATGTTAGTCCTGCAGCTTAGCTCAGTTTTATAGTGTATCTATTAACAAAGTTAAGGATCGTGCGGGTTCGATTCTCGGAATGAACTATAGTGAATTATTGATAAAAGTAAAGCTTCCCCTTTCGCACAGATTCATTATTAATGACTGAGTGTTGTGTCTGCACAAGTATTAAGTTATTTTTAAATGTTGTGCTGATATAAGTTTGTTCAGAAAGTATCTTACAGTTTAAATACCCCTAATTTTTTTTCTAACCCCTTCCGGGCTATCCGTATATTTGCGCTACAAGATTAAGGATGAAAAATGTATTATTTTGGCGAAATGTACACGCATTTGCCTGTAGAAAGCGTGGAAAATCATTTATGAAAATCTGTCCTTCTCTAGTACACACGTCTGGCATTCGAACTCTGATTTCCTCATCACTGTCAATTTAGTTTATTACGAGAAAATGTATGGGAAAAAGACTAGTCCACGGATAATCGCGATAACTAATGTGTGCTATAGTCCATCTTTTAAAATGGTCCTTAGTCCTTTACATCTTGCGTGAAAACCAGTGAGGTGGAATTTTACGAGTGTACGATTGTATAAGTTCGGAGAGAACAAGAGAGAGAGAGAGAGAATTTCCTTTTCGTACCCGCAGGCTCTCCTAAACTTTACAAACAATCGTAAGCTTCTGTTTTGTCTGGTAGTCTAAGTTTGATAATGGCTTTCAGCGCGTTTCCCATTGGGTGGCTTAGAACAAGCCGGGCGTCGGTCGGCTGAATGAGAATACCTGCGTTCTCCTCGGGTATCAAATTATACTAGTGAAATATTTCAAATGGTGTGGGTACCCGTATGTTAGGACCTTTGGATATTTGACTGTAGAGGGGCTCGAGATCGATTAAAGCCGGTGGGGTTCTTAACTCTCTAAATTCACCCTACTCGTGTTTGTTTTGATTAAATATATTATGATATTTGACACGCTTCTGTGATCAAATTGTGTAAGACGTCACACTCGCAACATACTAGATTGCTGATGGTGGAGAAATCAGGGTTCGAATCCTGGTCGGGAATTTTTGGAGGTGGATTTATTTAAATGGTTTTAGCAAAATTAGTGCATATGTGAACGGGAAGTAAAATGCGTCGTCGACAAAAAAATAAAAAAGAAGAATGATACATTTAAGTCTATTAATCATAATCATAATCATATTAAAAGTAGGCCTAATTTAAAAGAGGCCATTTGAGAACTTTTTCCCAATACATTTTTTAAAGTAAATTCAAAGTTTATTGATTTGGTTATTTGCATTTAACGACAATAGTAAATCTAGTAACTTTTAAAACATACCAACCTATCCCCCCAATACCTAAAACATCAATTAGTCATATATGTACAAGAAATATGCCGTACATTAACATTCTTTCCATGTTAAGTTTTTTAAATGATCTATAAAAAATAGGAACACAGGTTTTTACATATACATATATATAATATCATACTTTATTTTAAAATAAATAATATAATAATAATAATATTTAGCACCGCGTCTTACTACCCGTTCGGGCTATACGCTTAAGTACTAATTACTCTAATGGATTAGGAATTGGGAGGGTTGAATGTAGAGGAAGTGAACCCGCATTTGCGTGGAGGGAGAGTGGAAAACCATTTAGGAACCCCCCCCTCCCCCCCAGTGTACCCGCGTTCACGCGAGGGGAAAACTTTAAGTAAAAAACATCCCCAGTACAACCGACCGAGATTAGAACCTCGATCTCCCCGTCCTCGGTGGTCGAGCTCAACACGACTAGCGCGTTAGCCAACTACGCCACCGAGGCGGGTTTTAAAATAAAGAAAATTTAAATATTCAAAATGACTAAATCCACTTTTTTATTTGTTTAGTAGGTAAATTTAAATTTTAAAACTATCCAGACAGCCCAAACATGCAGATTTATTATTCAATTTGTTTTAACATTACACCAAAACGTGAAAACTTTTTTTTTCCAATCTAAAATAATGTAGTAAAATAATACTTTGTCATGTTGGCTTCATGCTAAACATATTTTCTATCAAAACTGTTGTTTTTCGTGTGACAATGGGGTTATTGAATCCGGAATAGGCACTAAATCAAAACAGAAACGTGCTTATGGTGCATTTTAAATGTCAACTGAAGGACAGTCTTGCTGTGAACAGTAAGGCTGACCAGGGTGGCAACAATCAGGGGAAACAGGGGAACCCTGACAAATTTAGGGAATCTTTCGGTTTCGGAGAAAACATGGAATTGAATTGAAAATAAGGAAAAATCAAGGAATTTAAATGATTGATTAAAAATCTCATTAATTTATCACCTAGAGTTCTAGACACTTAAACAAAATTGAGAGATTATGTTTCTTGCTGTTAACAAAAGGCTTTGCCTAGATATCACATTCAAACATTATATGGTGCAAGGGGCAGATCTAGATCATTTTCATAGGGGGGTCATATTATAAATAACATAGTTACTTACAATGTTAGATTTCTGTTTAAAGCTATTTAGTAGTTTCTCATTCATTCTTACATGAAAACGAATATTTTTTCCACACTTGCCTGAGTCATATCAAACATTGATTAAACGTGGATAAATAACGCACATGTGAACCCTCCTAAGAAGTGTCTACGCGTAAAAAGATAAAAAATTGTACAATTTATATGTGTTATATTTTTCTTTCTAAAATTTGAACTTTTATTTTGTTTTTTGTATTAATTTTCTAACTTTCACAGAGGGGTCAAGTGACGCTTTGACACACACACACACCCTCCGCCCCGAATCCGCGCCTGTGTGATGGTTGTACAGTGTTTGTTATTCATACCGCATTTACACAGTTACACAAATAATACCTACAATTCTTAGTACTGAAAAAATATAACGTATAAAAAAATATAGATATTTAGTGTTTACCAGCATTTTTTGAAATAATTTGTGATTAATGTAAAAAAAAGTAAAGTTTGTCATTCCCCAGTGAAAATTGGAAAAGGTCTTGGTTAGGGAAAATTGAAAAATATGATCTTGATAACCTAGAAAAGTCAGGGAAGTTTTTATTAGAAGACTTATGATCCCCCTGTTTGCACACAGTGTAGTTGAAATTTGAGAATCGTTAAGTGTAAAACTTGGTTAAATATAAATTTTGTGTGTGTTTACTCCCTTGAATAAATTGTTGTGCTGTTGTTAGTACCGTTTACTGTTAATAGGTTATCAAGGTGTTTTGCTATTGTTGCATCTTGTCGGATGATATTATTATTATTATTTTTATTAGCACCGCGTCTTACTACCCGTTCGGGTTATACGCACTTACGCTAATGTGCAATGGTAGGGTGATTGTGAGATGAAATGGAGGACCTACAGTTTAACGTGGAATCCGAACCACGGTGGAGGCCTGGCATTCCACACATTCTCAAGTTGTGATTAATACACGTCTTTTCAGAGGTGAAGGAAGGGTTTGGCAACCAGATAAATCTGTGCCGGGACTGAGGATTGAACCCCGGACCCTCAGCACAGAAGTCTGACACCTTACCCCTAAACCACCAGGTCACCCTCGGATGATATTAATCGGGTTATGAATCATACGTTCATAAGTGTGTGATGAATCACACAATCAATTTAAAGAAAAAATTTAGATGTAGAATTTGTATTCACGACCTTTCGATCGAAAATAAGCCTCGACCCCCATAGCCCATAGGTTAGAAAGAATGAGTAATGTTCCTCTTAACCTTTGTTTAAAATTGGGTTACCCTCCTCTTATCTGCTACATTATGTGAGTCATAAATGTTGTTTGAGTTGACTTCAGTTAATACAATGTTAAACAACAATACATCATCAGCGTGAGTAATCTTGTTTTGTCTTTTCATTTGAATGCCCTCGTAACCAAATTGCTAAAAATAAATGGTCATTGACCTGTGACATTTACGGCGAGTTGTTTTGATGTAATTCTTCTAAACAGAGAGCTCAATAAACATAAACAATATGTTTAGGACCAAAAAGCCGAGAATTTGTACGCCAATTTCAAAACAGTATCACTTCTTATGTTACATTTAAATGAGTATAACCTCGTATTCAATAGATTTTAAGTTTTTGTAAATTATAATGGACAGCAATTACTAGCTAAAAATACATGGCAGTAAGGAGTTACTTAAAAACCATTTAGTTATGAATAAAAGAGAGTAGTACTACATAATTATATGATCTAGGCCTATTTAATATTACATACGTACTTCACGTTTTCTAAGGTTATTTATGGGAAAATATGTTTAGCTGGATATGTTGTGTAAATATTAAGAGTAGTCAAAATAAGCACCAATCTAACTAAGAATAAAATTAAATAGCTCATTTTCTGTCAATTTACAGAGTATGTAGTAGGATTACACACATTCACTGTCCAGCTGTTATATCTACTCCACCCCAACCGCTATTTTTTTTAAAAAGAAAAACATCTCAAATTCGTTTTCGCGCTTCACCTTGGTAAGAACCTACTTGATCGTTAACACTCGATACCAGGACGTAACCAAGTCAATCGCGAAAACTCGCCTATTCATTAAACTCCCGATTATTCTTGAGTCGAATCATCCGGTTTGCGGTTTATTCTTGTGTCTAATCCAGATTTTTTTTAAACTTGGGGAGTAGACTTCCGATCTAATTGCGAGAGTTTCAAATGGTTGCTCTTGACTTTGTATTTTAGGAAACATGACCAACTATTTTTCTAACGGAAGGGTTTTTGTGTGATGTGATTACTATTCAGAGACCGTATCACTTTATACTTTATGGATAACACCTAACTTAGCTAGATAATAGAATATTTTTTTCTACAATTTTTGAACAACTTGAATAGCCCATTCCGTGGCTAATTGGCTAAAGGCTACAGGGGGAGTCTAAGCCTGGAAAAGTCAGAAACAAATTTGATTCTGGGGAATTTTATTTAAAATCAAGAAATTTAAATTCTTGGCTAAACAAAGCCCATTTATTTCTTAAACAAAAGCGTGAGATTTTGTTTCTTTTATGTTTTCAAAATGCATTGCCTGGATGGCGTTTTAACATAAGATGGATAAATTAGTGTTGGTTTTTTTATACCACATATACACATTGCCACAAATAATAGGCGGCCTAAAACATTTAATAATGGAAAATAAACTTTTAATATCTTGATGTTTAGTAGGTGGTAACATTTTTTTTTTCTTTCTTAAAACATGTTATCGATATAATAAAGGAGAATATCGCCAATCACCAAAGAAAACTGGCAAAAGGCTAAGCCAGGAAAAATTGAAAAGGGTTTTATGGAAAATCTAGAAAATAAGGGGATTTTTCAATTGAAGTTTTGTGAGTCGACCTCGGTGATTCTCGCCTCGGAGTGTAAAACCATTTAGGAAACAAATCTCACTAAATCCGTCCGGGCTTCTAACCCCGACTTGCCCCTAACTAGCCAACCACTCAAGACGAGACATACATCTTTATCTGGGTGCTCCATTGGTGTGTTGTAAAATTACTTTAAGGGTATTTCTTTAAAATCTGTATATTGAGAATCCAATAAAATAACTATTCATTATTTTAATGTACCTATCTAGTTTTACAATATCTTTAGCGCTATTTTTCTGCCCATTTAAGAAAAGTTTTCAATTTGAATTAAATGTACCTTCATTTGCGTGGAGGGAGATTGGAAAATAATTAAGGGAAAAACCACCCTCAGTACACCCGACCAGGATGCGAATCCCGATCTCCCCGTCATCGACAGTCTAGTATATTACGAGAGTGACGCCTTAAATCATCCGATCACCGAAGCCGGTATGGTAGAACTTAACTAAACGAAAGCAAATATAATGTATCCAGGTGGGATTGAACTCCTCCCTTACGATTCAGAGTAATTCACCTAGCCACCTAATATAATTAAAGCTTGAATACAAGAAAAACAATCTGGTATTAAAAAAAGGTAGATATAGGCCTAATATTGAAAGTTCAAAGCACTGGTTTGTGGTCCATTTCTCCCCGCTTACGTGATTAACGTGGCCTTGGCTTGTCCTGGCCCTTATCCAAAAATTTTGCAACAGGTGCAACTATTTTGGGCTCTAACTCTCCACCCTTTTCATTCCAGTGACTTTGAGAGTATTTGGGGCGCAACGCTTCTCTCCTGCCTTGAGCCGTTGAGCCGTCATTGACCCTCAAACAATAAATTACATTCTATAATAAGAGGACTTGTGGGAGGAAATTAAGTGCGATGTAAATATAAATTTGTTTGTAAGTCTTGGTTATGAGTATAAACTATCACCTATTTCGGTGGTCGGACGGTCTAAGGCGTCACTATCGCAATATACTGCACTGTTGATGACGAGAAGATCGGGGTTAGATGTACTGATGTTTTTTTTTTCCTAAATGGTTTTCCACTTTCCCACCACGTGAATGCGTGTACATTTCCACTTTATTCAATCTTCCTCATCCTTAAGCCATTAGCTTGATTAGTAAATATATATATGCACATTTGATTATTATTATTATTATTATTATTATTATTATTATTATTATTATGTCCTTATTCAGTGGCTCAGTAGGTAAAGGTGTCGACCACAGATCCCAGGGACTCCGGTTCGATCCCCTTTGGTGCTTACTAAGTTACTGTTTGGTATGGGTTCGTCTTGCTCTCCAATTAGGGAATTAACGAGGCTTTCCTTTCGATCAAGTTAGTCTGTACGTCTTGTTTTGATACACGTCAAATACCCAAGCATCAAAGACGTTTATTTTCATCCCCATACGACTTACAAACTAGTTTAGCGCTAAAACAGACAACACCCACTTTGTACCCGTTGTTAATTCATCCCTATAAAAAAAGGAAATACTTGATTTAAGATTTTCCCCCCTGCCATTTCGGTAATCGAACTCGGGAGCACCACTGACTGAATTAAAGCATTGGAGCATAAATTACTATATAATTTATTATTGATAGTTTGTTTATTACCTACCATGTTTAATGTTTTTTTAAAGTTGTCTGTAAAATTCAAACACATTGTGACCGAACACGGAATTTAAATTACTTTTATTAATGTTTGAACACATAACATTGAAAAAAACTCTTTCTGGGTATTTTTAAAGGTTAATTTCACTTCACATTTTTATTCTCGTATTCACGTGTTTAAAAAAAACGTTTACCTTTGGGATTAGCGCCAGCTCATCCGTATTACTAAACACGCTTCGCTTTTTATCGGGTCGCTTGGTCAGAGGTGGAAATCCTTTACCGCCCGGATTGGTAGGACGTCCGCGCGTCATGGTGGGATTATTAGAGCTGAATGAAAATAATCCATGGACCCTCGTTCAACAGATGTCAAACTCGCGGCCCACGGACCATGGTGAAATTATTAGAACTGAATGAAAATAATCCATGGACCCTCGTTCAGAAGGTGTCAAACTCGCGGCCCGTGGACCAAGGTGAAATTATTAGAACTGAATGAAAATAATCTATGGAGCCTCGTTCAGAAGGCATGTCAAACTCGCGGCCCACGGACCATGGCTTCGTGCGGCCTTAGGGCTTAATTATGAGCCAAATACAGTGAGACCCGGTTCTTCTTTTTATAATCGTCGGGAAAATCTAACATTTTGTAATATGATATTTGGGGATTAGCATAATGTTTAGAATTCTGACATCCGAGGTTGGTGTATCAAATATATTCCTTTTCTTCAAAATGGATTAATTCCCCCCAAAATAATTTAATTAGCATGGTTTGGCAGTACATACGTGTGTTAACAGCCGTTTTCTCATATGAAATGATAGATAAACATGTCTTGGGCATAAGACTTGAAGCCCGACACCTACACCATTGTTGTATTAAAATAAATTGAAAAATAACCCATGGACACGGGCATCGAAGCCGGGACCTTTGGCTTAGCGTGCCAATGCTGTACCACTGAGATATCCAGGGGATCATCCCGAGCTCAGGCTCATACTTCAGTCAAACACTGCCTTAAAATATTAGTGAAGAATGACCTTGTGCACAGGACGGTCCCTGGATATTCCAGTGGTGGACTAAGCCAAAGGTCCTGGGATCGATTCCTGTGTACAGGTTCATTTATCAATTTATTTGAGTATGACTCAGGGCTAAATTCCGTAATTATAATCAAGTATCCCCCAATCTTCATTTTTCAGATACGTATACTTATTGTATAGCGTTGCTTTGAGCTTTCTTCTATCTTAGAAACCATTGTTGTAGATAAAAGGTTACATTATTTTGGCAAAAAATAGTGGGTTAGTTTTATTGTTTTATGGGGCTTATTATTTTCTTTTTGTGTTAATACTATGCTAAGTTGGAATTATTTTTACGAAAGTAAACATACAATACAGAATTTGTGTTGCCCTCTCAGTTTTTGTAATGTTCAAGGTGGTCATTATGTACAAACGAATTTGACACGTCTGTCGTTCATTGGGCGTCGTTGGGTGGCACACATTTTACAAACCGCATCTAACACTTAACTAATCTATGGGTAAATACTGAGGAAGATTAATTTTTAAGGAACCGTAAAAGTATTTACCTGGAAAGGAATTTTAAAACCACTTATGCGGGGTTTTTTTTGGAAGGGGGATGGGAATGCTCCGATTCAAATATTTTCACTGATATAATTTGGTTAAGAAAGGTTCAATTTTAGAGGAAATGTATCCGCATTTGAGTGAAGGAAGGGCAGAAAAATCACTTAGGGAAAATTTCCTTACTACACCCGGACAAGATTTGAATCCCTCGTATCTTCCCGTCATCGTCAAACGAGATAAGACGAGATTTGGTGTCTTTTTATCTACGAGCCCATTGGTACGGGCGGCTCTCTCCCTTTAGCCCGATTGTGTTCACCTGTGATTGGGACAGAACTCTTGTCTGTCTGAAATATTGTTCATTTGACCAAGAAGATATTTATCTTTAAATTCTCTTTCTGAATAGATGTTTATAACAGCGCACGACTTACACACTTATCTTAAATATGATTAAACATTATGTTGTACACGCAATTTGATAACACATGACTCATCTTTAATATATTATTATTCGAACTCTAAAACTTAATCTTTAATATTGTGTTTAAAAGTAGGGCCACAAAAAAACACACACCGCAAAGTTAATAATAAAATAGCACGCACAGGTGGACACGTGGTTTCATTTGACCAAGAAGATATTTATCTTTAAATTCTCTTTCTGAATAGATGTTCATAACAGCGCACGACTTACACACTTATCTTAAATATGACTAAACATAATGTTGTACGCGTCATTTGATAACACATAACTCATCTTTAATATATTATTATTGGAACTCTAATACATAATCTTTAATATTGTGTTTAAAATTAGGGCCACAAAAAACCACACCACAAAGTTAATAATAAAATAGCACGCACAGGTAGACACGTGGACAAAAGCGCTGGTCTTGTATATTCTGCTTTCCTCCTGACTGAGAGGTTGGGTTTGTTTCCCGTTTTACATAAATGCAACTGCGGATGTATTTCCTCTGAATTCTGCCTTTTCCCATCCCTGCCCTATTATTGTAAACCGCGGACAGCCCGAACGGATATTACTTAATAATAATAGTAATACAATAACTAAAACATTGCTCGTGGACAGCCTGAATCGGTGTACACGCGAACTAGATGTCAGGATAGTCTAGTCTGAGCTGCCAACGACGGGTAGGTCAGGGTTTGAATCCTGATCCGGTGTACTGAGGGTACCTTTCTTAAACTGTATGTAAATGCGAATATGTTTTCTATACATTCTTCCATCCACGTCCTTACCCCATTATGATAATTAAAATGGGTATACTCCGGACGGGTAGTAACTTAAGACTGTGTGGAGGAAAAACGACTGTTCATTGACTTGTGAAATGACTCAGGGTTGACAATCATGAAATGACATCTCTTGATAGATCGCTCGCAGGCCTACGTCGCTCCATCGTCTCGTTATATCATGCGATATCGCAGGAGACGTATATTTTAACGACCCGGTGAGATCACCCGCCGTTCTCTAGTGGTCAGCCTTGGCTTCACTTACCTGTGATGTCATGGAGATGATGCAGCCGGAGGATTGTTTGGGGGACTTAACCGCGGTATAGGGGGTTAGGGACTGAGAGAGAAAGGGGATATAGGATAAGTCGAGACTGCGCTCAAATACAGTCCGATACAAATAAGAATACACTTTTTTAACAGTTGAAAAATATACTTAAACAATTTTCAAATGACCCGCTTCGGTGGCCGCGTGGTCTAACCTGCTACTCTCGTGTTGGAATAGACTGCCGAAGACGGGGGGATTGCGGTTCGATCCAGGTTGGGTGCACCGAGGGTGGCTTTTTCTAAATGTGGGTGCACTTCCCTTCAAATAAACCTCCCTAATCCCTAAACTATTGTGATTAGTGTGATTAGTGTGATTAGTACATAGGAGTATAATCCGAACGGGTAGTAAGACGTGGTGCTAAAAAATATTCAAATACCTATGCGTCAAGTAATGTGATCAGCTATCCTTTTAGATAAATTATTGACCAAGCGAAGCGAGATTCTGTTTTAACCGGATCAGTTGGCATTTCGCCTGCCTGTTTAGAAAACAATGAAATTGAAAGCATGATTTAACAAATACAGCGGAATTGAAAAATAATTTTAGATCCGATATGGTGGCCGATAAGTCTAATAAGTCACTGGAATATACTGCCATTGTCGGGTAGGTTGGGGTTATAATCCTGGTCGGGTGTACTGAGGTTAGTTCCCCATAAACGTTTCCCCCTCTCCCTCCACGAAAATAGGGTACACTTCCTCTAAATTTGACCTTCCTTCATCTCTAAAACTGTAGCTTAATTAGGTGATGCGAATAACCCGAATGGTTAGTGAAACGTGATGACAAAACTGTTGATTAAAATTAGAAAATAAATTATTTCACTAACCCCAATAACACTCTTGTCAGGTGAAGAATGCAGAAAACCATACTTTGATACGTTTTCTGGTCGGAGCATAATCTTGTTCTGATTTCCCGGTTAATCGGCCGTTAAAGTCAAAAGTAGTAAATATTTCTTGGTTACCGTGTCTGTAACTCTGCTACTGAAGCAACATATTTTTTATTTTGATCGGGTATTTTGTGGGCAAGTTATTTCACGCACGTAATCCCGCACCCCAGTGTCATTGAATCCACACGGACCAAACTCCTGACTCGCACGTGAACTATTTTTAACAGACAAGTTTGTCGGCAGCTTTAAAAACTTCGGGAATCTTTGACCGATCAACACACCTCACTGGCGGTTGTTATCGCGATTCCGACCATTTCCAATGGTGTAGTTTTATTTTTACTCTATTTTGACCCCTCGAAGAAATAAGTATTGTGATCGTAAAAGAAACCTAGAAATTTTGATAAATCTCACTACTAATTACGCTAATGGTTTTAGGAAGGTTATACCTGCGTTTGCAGTGGCGTTTCATAACCCCCTGAAACAAGGCCTGTAGTCATGGGGGGGTTTTGGGGTTTCAAAACCCCCCAAATTTAATAACAAAATGTATATAGTTTTATTTATGGTTCAAATAATATCAAAATTAAGGTACAAGTTCAAATTAGGGGGCCGTGTTACCATAAAAGGCACTTCAGAAAGCTTCTGGAGGGGTTTGATATCTAGAATTTGTCCTAGCCTCCGGCAGTTAGAGAGCTATGTCGCCATAAAAAAAACACTTCAGATAGCTTCTAGAGGTGTTTAATATTTCTAATTTTTCCTACCCTTTGGCAGCTTGGGGGCTATGTTGCCATAAAACACACTTCAGATAGCTTCTAAGATTGTTTATCATTTATAATTTTTTTTCTAGCCTCCGGCAATTGGGGGATGTGCCCACCAAACCCCCCCTTAAATTATTGGCTGGCTACGGCCTTGACCTGAAACTGAAAGATTGATTTTCGCGATGCCGTCTATTTGTCCGTCTGTAGGCCCTATCTCGGACTAGAGCCGAAACAATTTTACCCATAGGGCTAAAACTGGGTATCTGGGGTTTTCCTAAAGTTCCCCCGAAGAATATTTGGAATTGATTATATAACCCTGAAATTAGGGGTAGTTTACCGAAGAGCAAAAAGAGAAAAAATTCAATTTCTCAAAATCCGCTATAACAATTTTGATTACATTTTGCATCTAGACACTGTTTGACATTATAAACAAAATTGCAATTTTCATTTTTACGTAAAATGATGAGGGTACTTTACATAACCACAAATTTACATTTTTTATCATAAGATAATATAGAGAGAAAGTCTGTACGGTGCGCCGTACCATTTATTTACCGTAGTTTGACTTTTTTCCTATTTACTCCACGCAACTCTTCTTTTAACTTTGATTTATATTTTTTTTAAACCGCTGACATAGGTGTGTGTGGGATTAAAAATAAATTGCGCCATAAAATTCTTATTTTTATTGGAATGTGTACCATTTATAGTCTTTAAATAAACATTCTGAGAATTCTTTATCTGTCGAGAAAGGCGTTGGTAAAACTGTAAATTATATGGCTACTACTTAGCTGGGGAACTTACAGCAAGTTTAACCATCTTGCAGAAAGGTTGAAAGCCTTTCAGTTATATATTTTTTAATCTGGATAAATTAATAGCATTAGAGCATTTGCGAGAAGCTGATTGCTCTTGGTGGACATGCAAGGTTTAATCGAGTGAACGCTAATGCTATGGAGTGCATTCTTAGAAGCAAAAGGAAAATATTAAGTTTCGCATCTTACTTCCCGTTTGAGCTCTATGCAAATTTACACCCCCGGGGTATGGATACTTTTAGAGGAAATGTCGCATTTATGTAGAATAATAGTGGAAAACCATTAAAGAAATCTTGACGCCTTTGTCCACGTGTTCACTGATGTAGGTACTCTTGGTAAACTTTTTTTTCTTTTTTAACCCGGTGAGAATTTAATTTATTTTATGTTTCGCACACTTTATTGTCAATACAAAGGTTATTATTGATAATGTAATTTCACTTGAACACGATAACTTAATCCCTGTGAGTTTCTCTAAAACGAGAATGAAATCCATGACCTTCATCACAGCAAAAGGGAATGTTTGCACTGAACCAACACAGGACGACCAACTTACGAAGATTGTTTGCGGTGAATAAATACGAGGTGGCCAACTTACAAATACCGCTACGCATTTATTTACGTAGCACAAGTTAAAATAAATAACTCTTAGAACATTGTCAGCTAATGACACCTACAGGCCAATTTTCTTACGAATGGACATAACTGACAGAAAAAGTTACTGAAGCTGCGCTTTCAGTCATGAAATCTGTAGCTGTCATTTTTGCTGGATATTAAAACAATGTTTATGTTTTCTAAAAGATGTTTCAAGTGGTTTTTTTTAGCACCGCGTCTTACCACCCGTTCGGGTTGAATGCATATGTACTAATTACGCTAATGTATTAGGGACGATGAAAGTTTAATTTAGATATGTACCCGCCTTCGCGTGGTGGGAGAGTGGAAACCAATTAGACAAATCCTCCGTACACACTACCGGGATTCGAACCCCGATCTCCCCGTCATCGGCAGTATAGTCTATTGCGAGTGTAACGACTTAGACCAGGGATCAGCAATCTTTTTTTGGACCCCGATCGATATATTTATCAAAGATTCTATGATCATCCATCATTTATACACTATCCTTTTGCTGCTATCTTGTTTCTATACATTTTATTTTTATTCCTTAAAATAAACCTTCCTCAAATACTTCACCCTTCTAGGAAAATCTTTTTCATACAAATAATGTATAGGTATTTTGATGTTAAATTATTTACATTTCTCATAACATTACCGATTATGTCCGGTCAAGGTTGTTTGGTCACACTCAACTATTATTGGAAAGTACTTGATATATTTGCCAGCTTAGAAGATTCGAAGATCCACTTTTAGGGCAGGGATGTAGGGAACGCGAGAAAAAGTCAATGTTTTTGCAGTTTTTATAACAAAACTTTTGCTGGCTAAAATAAAAAAAATATTGCTCCATTAGAAACATAAGGGTTTAATTTCCTTCACATGGTGATATCAACAGTGGTTGAATATCTGTCAAGAATGTCCTGGAATTTCACGATACATTTTTCTCTTCATTTAAAATATTTGTGATATAATACCGCTATGCTCATGGTGTTAGGAACTGTTGGTATCAACATGTGAAGAAAATTAAACTCTGTGTTTGTAATGGAGCAATATCTTATTTATTTTGACCAACAAATGTTTTGTTTTAAAAACTGCAAAAACAGCGACCTTTTCTAACGTTCTCTAGATCTCCACCTTAATGACGTTACGTAATCGACTAAAAATCTTGGCGAGATCGACCAGTTGCCGACCCCTGCCTTATACCGTGCGGCCACTAAATCGTGTTTCCAAATGTCCATTGGTAAGAAAATTCAGATAGCTAGATTATGTACTACAAGTTAAAACTTTTCTCTAGTTAGCCCACAAATTGTACAGACAATCAATCTTCAGAGCTAAAACAAATTCACTCAAGATAGGCCTGCATTGAAACAATTCATTGAATCTCTTTCAAACAAAAATCATGCAAATTAATATGAGAGCTTGGCTGCTTATATGCCGTATCATATATTTTTCTATACCTCAATTTAAAACCGAAGAGAATTGTTCTTACTTAATTGTGATTGATTAATAAAATTTATTATTTTATTTTGCTTATGATTGCATATTTAGAGCTTTTTCAGTATTAGGACACATATTGCGAATTTTGAAGAATTTTCTAATTTATTATTTTTAATTACTAGATTATTTTTTCTCAAATTAATAAAGACTAACGAGTATATTTTTATAAACAAATTATATGTTATTAAAACTATTAATCCAAAATTTTCAAGCAACTCAACTAGGGTAAATTTGAAAGAATAAAAATAAATTCTAGCTATATTTTAGAGTATATTTTAACTTTTTTGGGCATTTTATTAAAGTTCTAAGAGCCAATCTTTATACATCTTTGACGTATTTAAAAAAAAGAGTCTTAATAATGAGATTAACTTTTCCTGTTATATCTAAATCTATTTAAATCTATGTTTTTAAAGGAAAACTGTTATGCAAATATCAAATTGTATCAAGTTATTTGTTATACTACTTACCAAACAAATTGATAAACGTCAGTTTTTGTTTATAAGATAAAGTTGAAATTTACTGGGAAGGTTAGTGTATTAATTTGCACTCTCGACACTGACGTGGCTGGCTGGGGCTCATTTCTGATCGGATGCATCGGTGTTTTTGCAAGCAATGGTTTTTCCAACCTATTTTCAGGCGAATACTGACACATTTAATTAAATTCATCCACCTTGTGCCGTGTTCTTTTCTTAGTAAGTGTAAGTTGCCGAAAGGACAGTAAGAAATACAGCAATAAACAAAAATACTTGCAATCTTACTTATCTTTTCCACTATCGAACCAGACGTGTTTTATTTTAGATATACAAATACACTCAGAGTATTGTTTACAATTTAGATCTACAAATACACTCAGAGTATTGTTTCCAAACTTGAAATACACATAAGACGTGACTTGAATATCATATCAAGCCGTTGTCGTGTTCTGTTTATCTAACATCTAGAAACTACTATCGGATTGGCTACTATATTTTAATAACTTTTTCTGTGTGCACTGCGTCTTACTACCCGTTCGGGCTATTCTCATGATTACACCTAATGGAGTAGAAAGGATTAAGATATATGGAATATACCCGCATTCGAGTGGAGGAAGAGTGGTAAGCCATTTAGAAATAAACTACATCCCGCATACTTGACCGAGGATTCGAACCCCGATCTCCCCTCCTTCGGTAATCCAATATTGGACCATTCGACCATTGATGAGGGTTTGTCCGTTTTCTCTGTAGCAGACAGTTGTAAACACATTCAAATACCAGATACCAAACTTCGAGCCTCAGTTTCTCCCTCAGTGCGGCTAGCGGTGGCCCTCCTATACCTAACACATTTTTTTTAACACCGCGTCTTACTAACCTTTCGGGTTGTACGCTTATGTACTAATTACGCTAATGGTTTTAGGAAGGTTATAACTGCATTTGCGTGGAGAGAGAGAGAGTTTAAAACCATTTTGGAAAAACCACCCTCCTTACATCTCCCCGTCATCAGCAGTCTAGTCTACTGCGAGAGTAGCGCGTTAGACCACGTGGCCACCTAAGCGAGTCTATCAATTGTTGATTCATATACAAGCTTGATGTACTGTTGACAGGGACTATGAAATCAACTGAATTAAATTCAAAAGTTGCCCGCCGACGCTTGCGCTTGGGTCCACACCTAGCGATGTTTCCCATTAGAGGTGGGAGACAAACAAGACGCTGGCAACTTTCTTTGATCTTTTACCGCCGGATACTCGGGCGATGTTTCTTGCGTATCGAGCGAGACACCCGAAAACATTGGCGGGTGGCTTGTGTCTGGCGATTATCGTCCAGGACCTATAGCACGACATGAGGGGCACACATACCGGTGGGCACGTAGTATAAGTCGTTTGACTCGTATATTGCTACAATGGTAAGAGGTGAGAGGGTGGGAAGAAGCGGGAGGTTGAGGTTTGAATCTTGGCCTGGTGTACTGGTGGTACTTTATCAATGAATTTTTTCCCATCTTTCTCTCTTGCTAATGCGCTCTAAATTCCTTTAATAACCCTCCTAATCTTTATCACATAGAGTAGCCTTGGTGTTAACACGAATTAACAAAGGAAAAAAAACATGTCGGGCCATTAGCAACACGCGGTCCTCTAGTTGTACACCCCCTTCTCTAACTAAACACGTTACCTGCGAATGCTTTCTTGTTAATGAAATAACCGTCTACGCCAGAGCTCTGTATTTCTCTTGCACGGCCAATTAGTTTTTAAAATTTGCACATTAGATTTTCTACTACGAATTAAATGGGTTTTCATTTTCAGTTACGATATTACATTTCATTCACATCATTTCGAGGAACTGCTGTGGAAAGCAATTATACTTAACAGTGTTTCTCTTCGGTTTTTATACCCTTTAATTTAACTATCTAGTCGTGTTTCACACGAACCTCCTTTTTCATAAAACAACAACAAAAAACGATGAAGGTATACCACACGTTGAAGAGTAGATGTGTGTCGACCTTTGCTCTACGAACGGACAAGTGGGTAGAATAAATTATTATTATTCCTAGAAGCAAACAACCTACTGTCACGGTTGTAATGAAACCAGTGTAAGCGTTTGCTTATGAAAGTATAATATTTTTTATACACTTTAAGGACGTTGCCTATCTGTGACGTCACGGTAGGTCAAGATAGGATTTCCCATATTAGTGAATTTACGTTTTATTTAGCGAATTTTTTTAAACGTACTTTTTTATAAATTATTTAAAACTTAGCCTATTTGGTTTGGTCACAAAATTGGCCTGTAGGAGTCCTTCTACCAGGATCTTGATTAAAATAGTTCGTGGTAGCATATATTTATCAAGAATAGAAAACATGAAAAACGTAATTTTAAAAAGCAAGTAAATGTTTTCAAGGTGCAAATAGTATAATGACTGTTTAAGCTTGTCAGAGGAACAGGGGAAGTATTATCAATAGATAAACAAGAGCCCTCGCAGGGTGAACTGCTAATTTTAGTCTCTCTATTTACATTTCGTACATTGGTGTCTAAGTTTGAATGTGCTTAGAGTGCGTCAAGTTAAGATGCAACCCGCATCACAAAATAGCTTCGAAATCTCCAAAAAGGCAACGTTAATTTTCTTCTCTCTCTCTCTGGAGAATATCTAATACTATTTTAAAATAGTTTGTTTCATAGTAGTTTAATTTTTTGATTATTGATAATATTATCATAAAGACTTTTTTTACTCCAAAATTGAAAAAATAAATAATTCAAATAGAGATATAACTCATCATAAAATATTTTTAATGCCGTTTCAATGTATCTTAGTTGTATTTCCACCGCCATATCGAGGGAATGGCCGCCGGCCACGTTTGAGGAAAATGTTGCTTACTCATAAGTAACTCACTGGTATGTGTTTATGTAGAAAATATATACATGAATTAGTGAAACAAGTATCATATACTTAAAAACTATATTTCCCAACAATATTTTACTGAGATGAAACAATTGTGACGAAATTTTTTAATTAATTCTTGACTTGGTCCCTTTCTGACCTTCTCGACGCCGCCAGTTCTGTCCGCTCTTCGTCAAGGAAAGTACTTAAGCAAAAAATGAACCTTGATTAAGTTTTAAGTCATAAGTAATATGGATAGAATCTCGAGAAATATTATTTTATCAACGTTCGCCCGTTGACCTTATGAGAAATCCGTGAAATGACACGTGTGTGGCCCTCCAATGCCTATATGTTCCTCACCTCTGTCTTAGACCGTCCGACCACTGAAATGGGTCTTTTTTTATTAGTTAATATTAATTTCGTTTTTCTATAGTTAATTTTTAATCTCAAAATAAAATACATATTTTCACTACACCCTCTAATAAGGGTTTCGTTTAACGCTTGACTATAAGGTACGCTCACATCAAGGATACCGTGTAACATAAGGAATGTAACAAAGGGTGCCTTCCTAGTAAAAAAAATTTTGAAAAGCATTGGTCTAGGTGTTTCTGACGGTGACTCATGGATGGTTCGGGATAATCTTTATCGAATTCCTAGATGTGGGAGTAAGAGAAGAGGTTTTAGGTTCCCCCAACCATCGAGAGTACCCCTTAGGCTGTGTTGTTGCCATGGCAACCCCATCCTCTCTCCTGAGTGTNAGGGAGAGTTGGAATCGAGTCGCGTTCCATCTTCTCTTGTTACTATTGTGCCCTACCAACCCTCAACAGCCCCCTTCTTTTCTAACTTCCACACAACACTCGCGGGGGGAGGGGAGGACCCCCCCCTTTTTTTTTCTTCCCCATTTATACAAGCCAGCTTTTCTACCAACCCCAATGGTTATTTTCTACTTTCCGGCATTCCCCCTCTCTTATTATGATACAACACTAGGGTTCTAGAAGTGATCAATTTCGACAAATATTTCATTTAACTTTTAAAATCCTGCTCGTTTGTACTTAAAATACATATTTTTTTGGGGATTTAAAATCACCTGAATACTTTTGTTTTTCCCTCGTAACATTTAGCTATAGTAGGATTTTGGTAGGAAGAAACTTTTAGAAAATGCAATCATTTTTTTTTTTGCAGTCATCATTGATAAACTTTTACTATTTAATTAGTGTTATATTATAAGTACTAATATTTATTAAAAAAATAACACCTGTGTATAGCATTACTTGACGTGATTGAAAATATGGGCTATCTAGGGAGCTTTTCTAGCTGTCAGATAAAACCCTTCCGATGAAAATTTTGATTGTATATTAACATTTTCTTAAAATTCCTTTACACCAAAATCCTACTATACACATGTATTACCTGCCTTGTTTACGTGTGATCTCTTCTTTAAATTTAAACAAACTAAATAAATCAAGCACTCTTGTAAGTTTGTAACGGACAGTTCTCTCTGAAAGCTCGATAGTAAGGGGCTATTAAGATATTTACACAACAGCCGTGGTTATTTTCTTTTTGGATCATTAAGAGTCCTTTCATCATCTGCCATTCAGGCAGACTTAGATCAGCGCTAGGGTGCCTCACTGACTGGTCACTGGGAGGCCGGCATCTGAATAGCAACTTGCTAGTTTAATTTTTATTTAGCGATTCTCCACTCTCTTTCTAGGATTAAAAATAACAACGCAATGATATATAAATGGGATGGAAAATTCATATTAATTTATCGGATAGTAATAATAATGGTGAGTATGGGAGTTCAAGGAGGAGGCATAGGACAGGGTGCATTGGCTGTCTAAGTTCATTGACAAGAGGAATGAACCTGTCGTAAGACAGAACACACCATAATAATGTTTGCAATTTTTTTGTTTGGTTTTTAAGATTCATTTTATTAATATTTTTGTTCATTAAGTTACTTCTTTTAAATTAAAAGTATTATTTATTAATTATTACTAATTAAGTGCACCTTAACTTTTCCAGAATAATTAAAGATATTTAAATAAATACATAAATAAAATATTTACGCTCACTAAGACGCGGATGCGAATTTTTTTTAAAGTTTCTTTTGTTGACATAATACGATAATACCACCCGCTTTGTAGTACTGTTAAAGGGCTTGCATATTGAAACTATTGAAAGGCGATTTATCTTGCACGAGCGTCGATGTGCCTGGCTAAAAGTCATTCGTGTTGTTGTTTTTTGTTGTCAATAATACGTTACAAAATCAGAAGTGACCAACCCAGATTATTACAGTTTTTTTCTTTTTTACCGTTAAATTGTAAAGGAAAACTTACATTACTAGGGCGCACAGTTTTAGCAATTGTGAGATTTAGATTCAAGTAAAAATTCCAATTATGTGTGTTATTTTTATATTTATTTAATGTCCATGAGTACTAAAAGTTATAAATTAATAGACCCTACGTGAAGTTGTTTAAAACAGGATGTACAGATTTACCTACCACGGTCCTATGAAATCCTGATTATGTCCCGCTAGGTGGCTAAAATAATTTTAATATTTGTGTGGGCCTGTTCTTTTCCCAGATAATACAATTCCTTTGTATTAGGGCTGGACGTTTAAAATTAAGTTTGCTGCAATAGGTTAAGTTAGTTTTTAACTTGTGGGTGGATAATTAGTTTAGTATTGTCTGTCCCGTTTTATTTTATTTATTTTTTCATCGTATCTTATTACCTGTTAGAGAAATACGCATATAAATATATTACGCTAGTGAGGAAGCTGAAGGGAATAGGAAGGAAACCCGTGGCGGTGGCCACGTAGTCTAAGACGCTATTTTCGCGGTAGACTTGTCTACTGATGACGGGGAGTTCGAGGCACGAATCTCGGTGTTACACTCTCCCTCCGCGCAAATATGGGTGAACATCCTTTAAGATAACCTTCTTAATCCCTAAAACTACTAGCGTAATTAGTACATAAATGTATAAACAGAATGGGTAATGAAACGCGCTGCAAAAAAAATATATAAGAAGGAATAATTTTAGAAGAAAGTACCCGAATTCACGTGAAGGGTGAGTGGAAAACAGTTTAGGAAAAACTACACGGACGGGATTCAAACCCCAACCTCCCCTCAGCTGGTGAACCAAACTAAGTGAACTTGACGATTATGCCGCGTGCCCGCCGATGTGGGTCCATTAGTAGGTATTTTAAATTGGTCTGTAAGTATTTTTCTGATACAAACTTGTTGTTTTAAGAAAGTTCACGTTATATGTCAAACTATAATACAATTATTTGTTTTTCTAACACCTGCAGCTGTGGACATTCGGACAAAGGCGTCAGTTTTGTCTTATTTGGGTTTCTGTTGACGAGAAGGTCGGGGCTCGAATCTCGGCAGGGCGTAGATTCCCCTCCTCCCCCTCGCCTAAACAGTTTCCCACTCTCTTCTACATGAAATTCTAGGTATTTTTCCTCTAAATTCTACCTTTCTCGTTCCTTCCTCTTTAGTGTAACTATGCTGATAGGTCGGATGGGTAGTAAGACATGTAGCACATATGTTTTTGCTAACACCTAGTCTTTTATACTTATCTCATGCTTTGAATTATTAATTGGCAGCACGACGCCGGAGAGCCTGTTTGAAATAAAAATAATAATTAAGCAATGGATAGTGTTGTTTCACATCGATAATCTCTTCAAATGATTTTTATACCTAAATGTTTGAACAATCTTAAGGGACAGTAATAGTTGAAAGAAGATGGCTTGGACCTGATAGTTGACGTGTATAGTTTCTTCAAGGGCTGATGAGGCACACCATAATTCGAGTTCACTTTGGTCTTGGCTCTCAATAAAGCATTGCTCCTCCAGATGGTTCATATTAGAGGATGCTTCTAGTAGATTGCTTCAGCAGTAGATTTATTTCCTTAAATACTTCATCAGGCGAACACCACAAAAACATTACATGAACTTAAAGTAACCAGAGAAAAATAGCTGATTTATCAGGGGGGAAAACACTATCAGGGCAGCATTCATGTTTGTTTTATCAAATACGTTCCAAAGGATTATTCCAGAAAGATAAATCCCTGATCATGTCCTCTTTAGTAAGGTAAAAACCTTTGTTAGCATCTTGCTATATTATAATTGTATCACTGAATTCTTTGATAAGAAATAAAGAGAATAATATTAGAAAATTCAGTATACTTATTGTATGTGCCTACAATTTATTTTTAGTTTAAGTTAAAAAGATAATTCCATTTCATACTTTACAATTCAATTTTTGTTTGATATTTAGAATGGGTTTGCCTAGTGTATTTCCCCCAATACCAAATATTTACCTTTTAGAGATACATATAAAGCTATTTAAAAAAAGCGTTTAAGCTGTTGAGATAAGAATACCGTACTAGCTAACAATAATATTTTGATACATTATTTACACACCTAATATATTCATAAACACTCCATGACATTATTCATCATTATTATTAAATCATCAATATTGCGATTGGTTTTCTAGAGTTTTCTGCTTTTGCCTATCATGGGCTAAATTTTTTTACATCTTTGTACCATCTTGTGCCAACATCTTTGACATTATCGAGAAATGAAAAAATCAAAATAAATCATAATATTAGTAATAAGCTCAGTTTAAGGGGATCTGCCATCAGTTTTTTGGCGTTATTTAATTGTGTCATTAAAAGGTCACTAAGACAAGTTTATTTTAATAGGTGGATACCTTGTTCAAATATTTTAAAACGGTATGTTTAACAACGTATACTATTACTCCCAATATCAGGAGCCATCAACATCCATAACAATATTTAGTTTACAGTAAATTTCTTAAAATGTGTTCTTTTGGTTCCCCTTTAATTCTGTCTTTTTTTTAAACTTTTCCTTTGCCAGACTTAAAGCGTGAAGAGTTGCCGGGGAGGGACTGTTCGATATTCTTGGGGCGCTGCTGTGAAATCCCTCCCTTCGCCCGATGTCATCTTGCTTCTTGTCATCTCATCCTTCTCGCACCATTACACCCCCACTCCTCATCGTCCTTATCTCCATCATCCTGGGAGCTCAATATTTCATCTCACCCCCCAACCTCAGCATCCTCGCTCACTTAGCTTGAGCACACAGCTTCCATCTTCTCCATCTAGGATACATAGCTAATACAGTCGGTGAAAGTTAGGTTGATGTTTGGTTCCTCCATGTCAGGAGATTCAAGGAGCTAGACCTAACCGTGGGTTTGCTTCCTTTATGGCCTTACGGGATTCAAAGAGCTTGTTTTAACTGTGGACTTAATACACTTGTAAATTTCCTTGGTTTCATGGGGCTTATATTAACCTCGTTCTAATACCTAGGCGTGCTTTCCTAAAATTGTGCTCAATTGATGTAAACCAAGTAAAAAAAGATCAACAGGGCCGCTTTTTAAGGAACTGTACTAATATTTCCGGGGGCAGGTTGGCACCCTTTTACCTGTTTTTTTCTTTTAATTTTCCTCTTAGTTTTTTTTAAAACTTTGAAGCATGAATATAACAAATGGAACTTAGAGTGTATCTTTGCCTCACTGACTTTATATTAATTGTAATCCTAATATTTATATACTCGATGTAAGTGAAGTAAAGTCACCTGTGCCAACTTACCCCATTACCAGGGCAAGTTGGCGCAGCATTTTAAATTCAGTATAATGTTAAAAAATAAACACGCATATGCTATACTACAGCCTATTTATTATTAGAAATTAGATATGAATTAATACACAACAACCCTGTTCATTTGAAATAACCTACAGTGTCCCCAGGAAATGAAGTCTTTGTGTGACCACCTTTAACACTTGGTGCACTTCACCCAATCTTCACCATGTTTATAGTTGCTATATGGACCTAAGCAGTGACTACAAAGGAAGTCCTCATCTTTATTCTCAGACTCAATGGGGGAAGTATCTTTTGGCCTGCGTTTGCGTTTTTTAACGCCAGCAGAAGGGACAAGTTTTTTAATTGATTTGTTAGCGTTTAAACGGTGCTCTTTTTTCCCATTTCGTGATATATTCCTCAGACAAAGCCATCTTTACTGGTGTATCGGTCAAAAAGGCTGATTTCCTCTTCTTTCGTCTTCTGACAGTTTCTTTTCTTGGCCCCGCTTTCTCCAATGGCCTCACTACCTCTGGGGAAGGGTAAAAGGCTTGAGCAGAAGTAGATGGGAGTGGATGTAGATGAAGGAGAGGGGCCATCAGTGTTGGTGGCAGTAGGGTCAGGTCTGTCTGTAACATAGGATGGTATGAAATCAGCATCGGTAAATAATCTGGGCTCAAAGGGAAAATTCCAGTGACTCTAAACCCGAATGTAATGTTCAAAGGTGTTGTGGATAAAGGAAGGCTGGAAGCTACAATACCGGGAATGTCGTATATGGTCATGGGACGTTTGTTAGTGGACATCCACGCATCACAAGCAGTGTTGACATACTTTTTTAAAGGGCCATAAACGGACCGATCCAGAGGTTGCAGTTTGTGGCTGCAATGGGGGGCGGGGGGAGTGATTTTAAAATAGTAACCCCATTTTCTTTTATGTAGTATAGGACTTGTGTTGAGAGGTGGGATTCATGATTATCAAGAAGTAGCAGGTAGGAATGCTCAGGAGAGTACCGCACATGAGAAGCAAAATGTCTGGCATATTTATTGAAAGTGATTTCTGTCATCCGCCCAGAGGGGTGAGCATCATCTCCACTACCTACGGGCCCATCACGGATGAAATGGGGTTAAAATTTCACTTTTGGGAAAATGAAATATGGTAGGATACTATTTCCCACAGCATTAACTGCAACGGCTAAAGTAACTAGCGTTCCTCTTTCTCCTGACGTCATCTTTCCTATCTGTCTGAAGCCCTGACTTCCCACTATTATGTTCGGCTTTTGCACTGAGTAATACCTATTCCATCTACATTCCATGTATCAGAAGAGGCAACGTTCAATTCTTTGAAAACAGTTGCAAGATTGCCAAAAACAAACCAATGTTAACTCGATTAAAGCTGGTTGCACGAGCTAGATTTGTTGCTTGTGGCGACCGATCGAAAGATTTTTGCTTCTCTTCAGAAAAGAGATAAACCCATCAGGGCCTGCCGTTTCACTCTCAGTCCAGGGGTGGTATGCAAGAACGTATCACTGCTTAGAGGACCGATAGAGTGGTCCCGAGCACACTATCGCGCCACCTTTTAACCTACGATGATGCAAGAAAACCCACGCTAGCGTCAACAAATCATCCACTTAGTCAAGTTCTTGCATACGGCCCTCGGAGTCTGTAACTTTAGTATTACAAGTAACAGTCTAGGTGTATGCGAATCTCCTGACTTCCCTTGGTTTTAGGCCGAAATAAATATCTGAAGCCTTCATCGGGTATTCGACGAGCAGCTTCTCTTGCTCAGGCTCAAACACCTGCACATAAGAAGCCCACAGAAATTAGGTCGATGTATTTAAGTAGGCCTATAAAAGAAAGTGAAGCTATATAAATAAATTAATAATTGCATAAAAACACAATGGCTCAGCTTACCTTCCATGACTTGGCGTAGTTAAATCGTGCCCAGCGTAAAGAAGCCGGTGTATCTTACACAGGCTATGGTAGTACTTGGCGCAGTATCTAGCCAATGTTCTGAACGGTATGCCAAAATTTTGGGCGGCTACTCTAATTGAACGATGTGCTACTTTCACTGCAAGTACGGCTGCTTTCATTGATTTGGCAGGTACTTCATCCCTGGTAGTCTTCTTCTTATATGTGCGCACCATTGTGAGATCTGTAGAAAAGGTTATAAAGACTGTTTTTTTTAAACTCAGTTCTCTATTTTATACATTATCAAATTAAGTATAAAAGGTTATACAGACTGTTCTTTTAAACTTAGTTCTCTATTTTATATATTAGCAAATTAAGTAAAAATAAATGACGAAGCTGGTTGTGAATTGTTATGAAAAATGCCTTTTCAGATAGAAAAACAGGCTAGTAAGATGTAAAGCATCTTCCCAGGCAGACCAGCGCCAACATGCCAATGATGTATTGTGACAATGCGCCTCGTCTCCATGTTTGTTTTTCCGAATAACCTAGCAGCGTCATCTCCAACAAATTCATTTCACTTGATAGCTAAAAGTAACGGCTAAACCGTACTCTTTAAGAATAATATACAATAAAAAGTAGACATAAGGGTTATGCAATTCTACAAAGGATTATGTATGAGAGATAAAATTTACAGTTCACAAGTTCAATAAACACAAAATCCGTCCTCCTCCTCTATAGGCTTCGTCATTCTCACTGCCACCAATAGAGACAAAAGTTGGTTGATAGATACACCCCCTATGTGACTTAAGGCGCGATCCTGTACTCCGTTAGGGAACTGCAGCCAACGTGCCCTTGTAGCCAATATTCCCCGGTCTACCTTATATGCTCGCCTAATTCTGACGCTCTCAAGCATACTAAATGTCTGAAAACAAATTATAATAAAATATCTGATAGCTAGCAAGCACTCTCATACGTCTGACAGTTTGAAATATGTTTACAAGTTTATGATTTACGAACACTCTAACTGTACTAGTTATATTTCTAATTTGAAAGTGTGAGATACATTTTAAGGACCAAAGAAAAATGCCGCCCATTAAATTAAACGAACATAACAATTACCTTTAATACGTGTTATATTATGTCCTTTGTTATTTTATTTATAACTTACATCATTGGAGAACTTGAATTGCTCTTTGTTTAAACCTCAATACACTAAAGGAAACTAATTCATTTATCCATTGTTTACAAATGAACGGATTCATCCAACGTTATTTGACGTTACGTTCACTGAGGATGCCTCATTATGTAAAATACGTAAAATTGTGAGCGTAATTGGTCGGTGACCTGTTCTCAACTTATTTGAGTCACTCTTTATGGTGTATTATGTATGCTATATAAAAATTTTTTTCGCTCTCATCTTTTAACTTCTGGGTGGGATCCATACCGGGCTGCGTAAAGCTACAATCCAATTTTCATAGAAATAAGCTTTTTTTGAAAACTATAAAAGCTACTAAATATATTTTCACGCATTCGTACTTCTGTTAATGTTATTTGCGGCTATCATTTTTACACTAGTATCAAACAATACATCAAAATATTAAATCTATAAAATCACGCTAGTAAAATAGTAAAATGCTATTACTTTATCCTTCGCCCCTGGGTTTGGGTCTTAAATGGGGCTTTTAAATCATTTATTTTGTCTATATGGTTAATTCCAACTGTGGTAATTGTAATTTCTGAATAACAAATATAATAGTGAATATTATTGGATTGGATGCGGTGTAACATATTATGTGATGTGGCTATGATATAGATATACACACATATGTTACTCCGTATTTAACCAACAACATATTATATATCAATAATGATGATAAAATTGTCTGTGTTAGGCTAGAGAATCTCGTACTTGACTGATCAGACAAGTTGGATTTCCGACCGCTTGTACTGAAGGATGTTTTCCATCCCTCTCCGGACGATGGGTGTATCAGTATCTTAAAAAAATTTCATCTTCATCCTATTCCCTTAGGATTAAATTGCTGTGTAACAGGATGTATAGCACTAGAATGTATGAATAATAATATATTTATCCTATGGATCAAGATTTATTAACCCACTTCACTGGCCGAATGGTCTAACCAAGGCGTAATTATCGTGTTAGATTGGCCTGCTGATGACGGAGAGATCGGGGATCAAATCCCAGTCGGGTGTACTGAGGGTGGTATTTTCTAAATGGTTTCCCAATATCCTCCCACGCAAATACGGGTAGATCACCTCTATAATGCTTCTTTCTTCTTCCCTGCCCCATTAGAGTAATTATCATCTATGTGTATATCCTGAATAGGTATTAAGACGTTTCAATGATTAAAAAAAAACTTAATAAGACAACTTAAGAACTTATACAATCCCATTTTTAAAGGAAGGGGCTGACTGCTAGAAAAATTACTAGATCTGCTTTCATATATGCATAATTTCGTAAGTCAAGTCATGTTATCTGCAGTTGCCACCTTTGATATGTATTGTCCATAAATATAAAATAACACAATAATACCCGCCTCGGTGGCGTAGTTGGCTAACGCGCCAGTCGTGTTGAGCCAAACCATCGAGGACGGGGAGATCGAGGTTCGAATCTCGGTTGGGTGAACTGGGGGTGGTTTTTCCTAAATGGTTTTCCACTCTACCTCCACGCAAATGCGGGTTCACTTCCTCTGAATTCAACCTTCCCAATTCCTCATCCATTAGTGTAATTAGTACTTAAGCGTATAACCCGAACGGTTAGTAAGACGCGGTGCTAATAATAATAATAATAATAATAACACTATTAATACAGTAATATGTTATAAATTTAGTCTCAAAATAATGTGTTTGAATGTTATAAAAGGTCCTTTTTATGAAAATTGGATTGTAGATAAAGTTAGTTCACGTTAATTTTAGATTTGTCTGACAAGTGAAGTCGATTCACAACAGTTGTCAAAAGGGACAAAACGTTTGTGAAGCGGCCGATAAGAAAACTTTTTATGCAAGTATTTTTTCAACTATTATAAAAAGCCAAAATCACCGTGGATGGACAGAAGTCATTTTTGTTTTAATTGAGATAAAAAAAAAGACCACACAATCGAGGAACTGTGTTCAATCAGGTCGGCTTCGTGAAACAAAAGAGTATCAAAAGGGGAAAAGGGGTTCATATTTTATGTAACATATTGTTCATTATGTTTTGTTTCAGTGGTTTTTTTTATAGCTTAGGGACATGAAAAGGCGCAGCGCATCTTCTTGGAAGTTAAGGTATACGAACAGTGAAGTGGAAATACAACTTTTTGTTTTAATTTGGTGGCGCACCGTAATTGCCGCAACCTTTTGTATACACATGCTGTGAGTAACGACACGCGTTACTTGGGATATGTTTGTGACGACTGACTGACTGACTGACACTGGTTAGAACCAAACGGAGAGTTTTAAAATGCCGATAATTTCTTTCAGTTGGAACTTGCCGCGGTTCTTTTTATTTAGCTCTCAAAAGTAAACACTTTACTCACCACTTCTTCGAAAACATTTACTTAAATTTTGATATGGGCTCTTTAAGGTGGGAGTACAGAGAATACGAGTTAAGGCCAATGTTTTTGCAGCTTTTATAGCAAAAATATTGTTTTTGGACAAAACAAATTAAACATTTCTCCAGTACAAACATAGAGTTTAATTTTCTTCACGTGGTGATATCAACAGTCATGAATATCTGTCAAGGCTGTCCTTGAATTAAATGACAACTTTTTCTCTTCATTTAAAACGTTTGTCATCTAATGCCGCTATGTTCATGACATATATTCATCAACTGTTGATATCACCATGTGAAGAAAATTGAACTCTAATGTTTCTACTGAAGAAATATTTTATTTATTTTGGCCAATAACAAAATTTTGATATAAGAACTGCATAAACATTTGCCTTAACTCGTGTCCCCCACACTTCCATGTTAAGGGTGGGCAAGCGAGTGCGGAAATGTTTTAAACTGACTGTTCTATTGTGACTATAAACCTTTTGTTGGAAAGTATACAATGTTGGGTACCTTCTTTAATATTTTTATTGTTAAATAAAAACCACCATCATCATGTTTATTGAATTTTTAATGATTAAATAGTAACGTCTCAATAAACTTAAGCAAAATCAATTCTTCGACTCATACCTAAATGTTTGAAATCAATTTTTAATTTACAATATATAAATATTAGTTTAACGTTCCATTAATGAAACAGTAGGAGTGAAAGTGTACACGAATAACATAAATACAGTCCAATTTTTATCAAATACACTTTTACTCATATTTCAAAAATAAAACTCTGTGATCAAATGTTTTTTTTAGAACGATTACTTTTTTAAAAGTTCCTCAATAAGGCTTATTTTAGAAGAAAATGTTGTTAGTTGAGATGGTATAGGGGGTTTCCCCAACCAAAATATTAGATGTTAAAAATAATTCAAAACTTGCTTTAACAGCCTTATGGCAGCTACCTGGGTCAGCGAGAAAGGATTAATCGCTGTCAGAACACACGTCTTAAAATCAATGGTCTCTGTCGTCTTATAGAACTACTTCTCTATTCTGTATAAGCTTATACTCCCTTTCATTATTCGCCTACAACTACCCCTTGCCCTGTCAATAAGAAAGAAGCTAAAATAAAACTTCGAAACTTACTATCGAGGTAAAGAGGAAAGCTCACTGCTGGTGCTCAAATATATTATAATTTTATGTTGTGAGCCTATAAAACAATACTGTATTTGTTAGAGGAAGGATAAATTTAGAGCCTTTTTCATCAAGCCTAATGTCATAACTCCGCAAATATTATTAAAAAGTTGTTTAAAATGAGCTAATGTCACTTTTTCACACTTTTTGTTTCTATTTATACAACTCAAACTATAGGGTTGTTAAAGAAAAAGAACCCTGTTGGAATCTTTCTACTTTATTTTGGCGTGAACCATATTTTGAAATAACGCATCGTAGAATTAAATACCGCGTTAGAGCTGAATGACTGCGCGGCAACTTCTTACTTACCGATGCGGCCCCCTTAACTGCGCGGGCTCACTAAATTTTTTTTATATACTTTTTTACGTCACTTGTCTTGATGTATCGTTGCGATATCTGACTTAATTTCGGGCCCCTTGATTAGATCTGTGTATGAACCGCGGACTACTTTCATCCCGGGCGGCGGTGAAATTAAACGAGATGGAAGCTTCAGGTGGTCTCTTTGTGTGTGTGTGTGTGTGTTTTTTTTTATGAACGTTGTTTGAGGTCGCGATATATCTTAGCCGTACCGCACGAGTAAACTTGTAATGTACATTGTGTGACTTTTGAACTCTTTTGTTTGTTTTTTTTTTTTCCCCTNTACCGCACGAGTAAACTTGTAATGTACATTGTGTGACTTTTGAACTCTTTTGTTTGTTTTTTTTTTTTTCCCCTACACCTTTTGCGCACATTCGCCGGTGGATTTACGCTAGGATAAACCACAAGATAAACTACTTAAGGTGGGATAGAAGGGAACTCCAGTTTTAAGGTCAATATTGTTACGATATTATTCTATCAGCCTCATAAATTAATGAATAATAAATGTAATACTCTATTATATTCAAAATTTAATTTTTTTTAACATACTCTTGGATTGCAAAGTATTTCATCACTCCGCCGTCCTTCTCTTGCCCAGACGGACTGGAGTATTATTTGGAAGTAAACAAGTGTGAAATGGTGGAGTGATGCAATTTGTTGTAGAAAATTCGATAAGGTAAGCATTCTCTGCTAGGTACGTCTTAGCGAACGAAAGATCAACCCCACGAAGGTAACATGCTTAGCACGCGTCAGGCGTATCGATAATATTTTATTCGAATTGAATCTAATCTACCCGAATCTTGAAAGGGATTTCGTGCTGTTAAGCAGCACAACCCGCTCTGGCATTTAATTATGATCTAAATAACTTTCCATATAAATTACTCCCTGTTGAGGCGGAGACTTCGACATGTGTGGATATTGGGTCGTGTAACCATTTGTTTGTATCACTAATGTTTTTAAATAAATTTATCATTGAAATTTTATAACTAATCTTAATTCAATATTACTACAATCATTCACACTCCTGTAACGTCATTTTACAGCGGGAACCCGCAAATAAGAGACAGGACATAAATAATAAAACCGCGAACTGTAAGATCACGAAAACGGATCTGTACAATTGGTTTGCAGTTTTATGACATAAAAAAACTTTTCTGGCAAAACAAATAAATATTGCTTCAGATATTTTTTTTTAGATTAATTTTCTACATTATAGTAATATAAACAGATCTATTGAATATGAGCGTATAATCCGAACGGGCATTAAGACGCGGTGCTAAATTTAAAATTTAATATTGAATATTGGTCAAGGGCATAGTGTCATTTGAACAAAAACTTTTTAAATTAAAAAAAATTCCTGGGCAAATTTTAACTATGCTCATGACAACTATTCAATAACCGTGTAGCAAATTCTGTAAGTTGTTGACATCTCTCTTGGTTTCAAGGAATGTAAAACTCGGTATATACAAAGCAATAATTTGACCGGTTGTTCTTTTTGGGGGTTGTGGAACGTGGTCTTTTGCCTTTCTTGACGAAAATAAATTTAGTGTTTTAGAAAACATGGTGCTTAGTAATATATTTGTTCCAAAAAGGGATGAAGATATTGAGGAGTGGATGAGGTTATATAATGACGAGTTATATATCCTGTACTCATCACAAGACATTGTCAGGATAGTCAGATCTCGCACATTACGGTTGGCAGGACATGCGCCGCGAATGGAAGAATATATAATTGTGTTCAAGGAATATACTGTCAAACCCAATGGGAATACCTAGACGCAGATGAGAGGATACTATTAGAATGGACCTGAAAGAGATAGGGTGTAATGAGGTGGACTGGATAGAACTAGCTCAAGATAGGGATAGGGTGTAAGGAAGTGGACTGAATAGAACTATCACAAAATAGGGTGTAAGGAGGTGGACTGGATAGAACTATCACAAAATAGGGTGTAAGGAGGTGGACTGGCTATAACTATCACAAGATAGGGATAGGGTGTAAGGGGGTGGACTGAACAGAACTAGCTCAAGATAGGGATAGGGTATAAGGAGGTGGACTGAATAGAACTATCACAAGATAGGGTGTAACGAGGTGGACTGGATAGAACTATCACAAGATGGGGATAAGGTGTAAGGAGGTGGACTGGATAGAACTATCACACGATAGGGATAGGGTGTAAGGAGGGGGACTGGATATAACTAGCTCAAGATAGGGATAGGGTGTAAGGAGGTGGACTCGATAGAACTAGATTAAACTAAACGTATCATCTGGGCTCAAGCAAAATTTTATTTGTTTAAACCATAAAAAGTCGTTTTGCTATTAAAAAAAATGCAAAAATATGGACTTTTATCACGCGTCCCCTTCCTCCCTTTAATTCATCTTACCCACGCCATGCATCTTGATGCTTGCGGCTATATTTTATTCAAGATTCTACTACTGCTATGTTTTTACCACCCGATTACATGTTATTATTATTATTATTATCATCATCATCATCACCACCGCGTCTTACTAGCCGTTCGGGCTATACGCACTTACGCTAATGTGCAATGGTAGGGTGATTGGGAGATGAAATGGAGGACCTGCAGTTTAACGTGGGATCCGAACCATGGCGAAGGCCAGGCATTCCACACATTCACAATTTGTGATTAATACACGTCTTGTCAGAGGTGAAGGAAGGGTTTGGCAATCAGATAAATCTGTGCCGGGACCGAGGGTTGAACCCCGGACCCCCTAGCACAGAAGTCCAACACCTTACCCCTAGACCGCCAGGTCAACTACATATTATTGAATTGGCCTCAATATCACTCTTATCTCGCCTTCTCCTCACATGGCCTTTTTTATCACCCCTTCTTCTCTTCAGGCTGAGGCTATACGCATGATAACTACGCTAATGGGCTAGGGATGAGGAAGTAAACATTTTTGTGGTGATCTACCTGCATTTGCGTGGGAGGATATTGGGAAACCATTCAATAAAAACTACCCTCAGTACACCTGACTGGGATTTGAACCCTGATCTCCCCGTCATCAGTACGCCAGTATAACACGAGAGTGACGCCTTGGTGAAGACCGTTCGGCCACTGAGGAGGGTTTCGCGTGACTTGCCGGGACTCGAACCATTAACAGACACTCACTGGTAGAGTGGGGTAGGTATAGACCACTCAGTTGGCCGTTTTGGGTCAAAGTAAAAAGTTAATTGAATTAGCTCTCTCTTTATTTTTATTTCTTGTATTTAACATTCACTTTTTGAAATGGCTTAGTATATCAGTGCGACTTAAAAACCAATTAATTCTAAAACTGACATAACTCCAAGTCTCGCGATCGTTAATTTATCACTCGAAAGCCCCACTTTTACAGACGGAAAAACAACGGATTTTTTGTGGTAGTAAAAAACAGTAAAAATATTTCGCAAAAACAACTACACATAAAACTGTGAATGAGGTAAATTTGACTGCAAACCTTGGTAACCCTGCACTAACCGTCTCTTCTTGGTTACCTTTACTACTATCTTCTTTTGGTAACCTTGTACTATTGTCTTCTCTTGGTAACCCTGCATTATTGTATCCTTTTGGTAGCCTGTAATACTATCTACTATTTGTAACCCTTTAATATTGTATCATCTTAGTAACCCTATACTATTGTCTCCTTTTGGTAACCCTATAGTAATCGTGTTTTCTGAAGCGTGCTCAGATCGATGAGTTATTGTCGAAAAGAACACGATCCTGGCAAACAAACACAAACATCAACAAGCAAATTTACGTTGCATAGATAGAAGTTAGATTAGTGACCACTTAACGGTCCATTAGTTTGGCCATTCGAATCTCTCTACTTGGCCATTCGAATCTCCCTACTTAGCCATTCTCGGTCCATCAGTTTTCATCATTTGCGGCTCTAAAATCGTTCATTGTTTCGACGAGGTATCGACTAAAGGGGAGTTTATACGTCCAGTTTAAGTGGTTTCGGTGGGATGAGTTGGCGTGCAGTGTTGGTAACCATGGCAACCATGCCCTCTCTCCGTGATGCTGTGCTACTGGACCACACGATCAATATATCTCCCCCATTTTACTCTACGTCCTCTCTACCCCAAGGGGTCGATACTTTACTACACGCAGAAACTTCTCGAAAAATAAAATATAAAAACGTCTCCGTGGTGTTGTGTTATTTGGAACGTTTTGTAATGGATTTACATTTTGTAGCCCCGTACCCCTATTCCCTCTGTCATCCCTCCGACACCGTGAGCACAGGGGGTAGCTCGAGGGGGTGACTCGCATTACATGGAGAATTTCAACCCCTACCATATCCGCCGGCACAAATTCGTCAATAGCGCCTGAAACCAATGGGGCGTGTTATTTTGGTCATGAAAAGCATACACGTTAACTTGAGAGGGTATGGCAGTGGCATAGTTAGACGGGTTGGTGGTACGTAGAGATGAAAATTTTCTGGGAAATTTTGAATAGAAAAATTTTCCGCAGTGGCGGCTATCGGTGAAGGGGTTAAATTGTAGAGGTGACACCTAGAGCCTATTGTACTTAAAAATATAGTGTGTTAAGAGACGAGTGGGTAAGGTGGCATGGGCCTGGGGAAGGGGGAAGGGTAGTTAGGAAGCACGGAGAATAGGGGAGTGGGGGGGGGGGAGGAAGGTGAGAATTTTTTTGGGGCCAATCTTAACATTATTTTAACTAACATATTTATGATAAAAAATTGAAATATGATTTATGAGCATAACGGGTCTACAAAGGCTCCCATTCATTTGTTTCTTTATTACTTTTTTTAGCATTGCGTCTTACTACCCATTCGAGTTGTACGCCTATATACTAATTACTCTAATGAGTTAGGGATGAGGAAGGTTTACATTTAGAGAAATTGCACCCGTGAGAGTGGAAAATTATTTAGGAAAAATCGCCCTCAGTGCAACCGACTGGTATCAAACACCGATCTCCCTGTCATCGGCAGACAAGTCTATTGCGAGAGTAGCGCGTTAGACCATGTGGCCACCGAAGCTTGTTTGATGATGTTTCTCGTGTTAACGCCCTTAGGAGAAATTAATCTTAAGTATAAACGTTGACATTATGGATATCTATATCGCGATTACATTATAGTTCCATTTAATCAGTTGAAATTATTTTTACAGAAATAATAATTGAATATTTTCCGTCTCACATCTCTAGTGATACGCCTGACTCTTGGAGGGCAAATAATAATAGTAATAAAAAAATACTGGAATACATGTGAATCTGAGACATTTAACTTTAAGCTTTAAATACTAGGCTTTTGCTAGGGAGAAAAAGTGAACTGACGAAATAAGCAAGTTGATAAAAACGGAAACTTTGGGCTATGTATCGACGAGAGTACACTTATCCTAAGGAGAGCCTTTTAAAAAATACAAACATATTTTTTTCAGCCAACATAGATAATATTTTACTAAGTTATATTTTAAACACCAAAAACATGACTTTACACTTGTCACTTTTATGAAAAATGAAAGTTTATTTATTCTTTAAGTTTCTGGATAAATGGAAATTCTATATAGAAAACCTGGGAAATATAGGGAATTTGGTACTAAGAAAATAGTGACAACTATGTTTAACCTGATGGTTGAGAGTTTCCGTCAGAGCCATACCCACCAGAAGGGGGATTTGAAGGGGCGGGGGTTCAAGTACCCGCCCACCCAACCCAAAAAATAAAGAAAGAAAGAGAAGAAAACCTTTATTAAGGCACTGACCTGTCTGTGTGTTATTAATATTTTCAAAAAAGTTATATTTGAAATAATTTCTTTTTAAACAGGCCTAGTTGAAATCGTGTTCTTTAGCTGGAAAAAGGCGGGTGCCGCCGCCACAAACTCTAATTTATTCAATAATTTAAGTCTATAGACTATTCAAACATAGATTTCGTTAAGTTTTGTATTTTTATATGTTGTTATTCCTCCCTCAAGTACAGTTTAAAATAGCCCTCTCCATCCCCCAACCTTAATCCTGGGTTCGCCACTGGTTTCCGTTTCTCTCTCTAGTATGAATTAACCTAACAGGACAGACACCCGCCCGCATGGGGGGTTGCGTGTGTGTTCAATTTCAGATTCATATAGTCAGGCTGGCCTTTGACAGGGAGGTCAGGTTTTGAATTCCTGTCTGGTATACCAGGGTGTTTTTATTAAATGCCTTATCAACTCGTCCTCCACGAAAATGCGCGTACATTTCCTCTAAAATGTTACTTTCTTTATCCCTATTCCATTAGCGTAGTAAGTGTATATGTATAACCCGAACAAGTAAGACGTGGTGCTAAAAAATAATAATCGTATAACCCGGATGGGTAGTGAGACGCCGAATGGAAAGGATAGACATTTCGACAAACATGTATGATTAGCTCGGCGCCTGAAACATTTGAACCACTGGCCACTGACCCACTCAAGAGAGGTAATTTTTCATTTTCTCTCCAGGCCGTTACATATTATTTTCATCCTCCTTCTAAAACTAACAGCTATTAGGCATATATATAGGTTTTTTTTATCACCACGTTTTACTAACCGTTCAGGTTACACGCTTAAATGCATTAATTACGCTAACGGTTTTAGATATTAGGAAGGTTGTATTCATAGGAATTCTACTCGTATTTGCGTGGAGGGAGACCGAAAAACCATTTTGGAAAAACACCCTAGTACACCCAAACAAAATTCGAACCTAGGTTTCCTCGTCATCGGCAGTCTAGTCTACTGCGAGAGTAGCGCGTTAGACCACGCGGCAACCGAAGCGGGTTGTATATACTTGCTAATAGCCTTATTCTTTTTGTTTGAATTCACTCTCAACCTATCTGTGAAGCACTTGTAGCTCCGTGCCATGTTGTTGTGTTTTTTATGTGTTCTTGATTCTTCTTTATTAGTTTTATGTAAATAAACAATTATTTCCATATCGTTGGCGGTGAGCCATCAAATTAACGACGCTCGTTGCAGCAGAAGGGGCTATGTCTCATTTGTTGTCCCAAGTAAGGATGGGAATATGTAACTTACAAGTGTTCATGTACCACTGCTAATTCTAAGTGTCTCAACCATGGTAAGAAGAGCGTCGAGGTGTTTTACCACGTGATTTGCAGCCTTGGTAAGATTTTGAAAATGAAGGACCTTATCTGACAGCTCAAGAGTTTCTAAAATTTATTTCATCCATGCATCATACTTCATGTCATGCAATATTTAACTGTCCCTTTTCAATACCTATAAAATAACTCTTAATTATAACAATAAGTTATCATTGTTGAGTGCACAAAATATGTTTGTATTTTCTAAAATATCCTTCCTACCAGAAACATATTATATTTCACATAAATTTTGGAATTCGCTTATTTTTTTGTTTGTATTTGAGTCTTACTAAATACAAAGGATGGAGGGAAAACTTTGCCGTAGAGACTCCTTGAAAGCCCCATACAGTGTTGTTGGTTCGATCTTTAGCACCCGTCACGTAACTTAAGTCGTCAATATCGTATTGGATAGGATTGCTAGGAAGGCTGAGGTTCGAATCTCGGCCAGGTACTCTGGAGGAATAACCGCGGTTTTCCTATCCTCTCTCCGTGCTAATACGGTTGCACTTCCTCTAAACGTCCTTCCTACGCCTTAGATTAATACGTTAATAACCTCTGTATTAAAAGGAATTATTAAAAAAATAAAAATAATAAGCTTGCCCAAGTTCAAGTCACTAGTTTTGTAAGCTAACAGGAATGACACAAGGCCATAAATGAAAACCCAAATCTGTTTTTGGACTTAATGGGATGTGTTTTACTAGCTATTCATGTACCGTAATTAGCTATCTTAGGCCCGAGGATAGCCACCGTATGGAGGATTTCCTGTCGCTTATGTAACAACCTAACAAGCGTAAAATACAATTATAGCTTAACCTTTCTATTTACACAGCATTTCCTTTTATAATGAGCCAACTTGCCTCTATAAAAAAAATGTTAGTGTAGCTAGCTCTTTTAACACGCTTTGTTTAAAACCCGTTTCGGTGGCAGCATGGTCTAATGTGATACTCTCGCAATAGACTAGATTGCCGAAGATGGGGAGATCAGGGATAGATCCCAGTCGGGTGCACTGAGGGTGATTTTCCCCAAATGGGTTTATAGTAGGCCTAATCTCCCACGAAAATGCGAGTGCACTTCCTATAAATTAAGCATTCCTAATCCTTAACATATTAGTGTCACTAGTACAAAGGCGTATAACCCGAACGGGTAGTAAGACGCGATGATAAAATTAATTAATTTTAGCACCGCGTCTTACTACCCGTTCGGTTTATACGCTTAAGTACTAATTACATTAATGGATTAGGAATTGGTAAGGTAGAATTTAGAGGAAGTGAACTCGCATTTGCGTGGAGGGAGAATGGAAAAACCATTTAGGAAAAAAACAAACAAAAAAAAACAGTTCACCCGACCGAGATTTGAACCTCGATCTCCCCGTCCCCGGCGGTCAGGCTCAACACGACTGGTGCGTTAGCCAACAACGCCACCGAGGCGAGTGCGAAGATAAAAAACATGCTTTGTTATTAATTGACTAACAGTGTTTAGTAGTGTATATTTAATCTAATCCTATAATATATAAAACAGTACTAACTAACGACAGCTTAAACTCTCTTACCAAAGCAAACAGAATGAAAAGGAATCTTAAGAACCCGTTTCATCCACAGGATAACCTATTTTTGGTTAGAGCGTAGTTTAGTATCCCAGTCATTCGGTTTGTGAGTAACTTTGCCGTCGTCATATGCATTAAGAAAAGACTATAAACACCAGCTTCGATGGCCGTATGGTATAAGACGTCATTCTCGCAATAGACTAGGCTGCCGATGACAGGGAGATCGGGGTTCTATCCCGGTCGGGTGTATTGAGGGTGGTATTTCCTAAATGGTTTTCTATTCTCCTTCCACGCAAATTTGGTTACACTTCCTCTAAATTCAAACCTACTCATCCTTAACACATTAGCGTAACTAGTAATTAGTAGCCTCCATAGTCGTAGGGTAGGCCATAAACCAAACGAGTATTAAGACACCGCGTCTTAATATCTGCTCAAACTATACGCAAATAATTACTATTATTATTATTTTATTACTATCATCATCGTTGAAATGAGACGCGGAGATTTGACCGATGTAATCGTTGTGATGAGGTATTGTTCAGGCAATGTCTCGTGTGGCAGTTATTTAACATGTCGCCAGAGATAGGGGAATACGGAGTAGAGGGGGGAGGTGGTCTGCCTAGCCCCGGCTCGCGATCAGTCACGTGTGCGTGCGTTGGCGGGTGAGGGAAATGCGTGTGATGGACGTTTGGAACGGGACCCTTCTCCCATGTGCCTTTTTTATTTTTGTTCCTAATTGCCATGTTGTTGAGGGTCCAAATTAGGTTCCCGCTCTTTCGGCTCCCCCTTCGTCCTCCCCCAGGTTGAGACGGGGCAGCGCCACACTGGGCAGTGAGAATTATTTAAATTTTATATGTTTTAAAATTACGTTCCAGTGTCATTAATGGGATGTTTTATGTTTGATCTCGATAGGCTGCATTGAGGGATTTCTTATCCTCTCTCCAGGTCAATGCTAGTTTAAACCATAAAATGTACACCGCTAACCCTTTAGCTGCTTTCGCACCATCTGAATAATAATTGATTTCACCTCACCAGTACTCGAAACCACTAGGAGGAGGGTTGGAGAAATTTGGAGCTAGCTAAAAGAGCAAACCTAATAATTCTGAGCGCTACTAATTAAATAATATCTTAGCACTATTTACGAACCTGACCTCTGAAGCCTCAATTTAATTTTTTATCACTATCTACCGGCATTGGTGGGCACGTGGTTAATGACGCCAATTTCATCTTATCTTGTTTATAAAGTGTACCTTCCTAGCGCGAATCTACTATATTTTAAGTTGTATAACATCACTAGCTTCTAACAGCTCTAACTTTGTTTATTAAAGTCGTTGTAAATTGGGCGATGGACATAACAGTTACAGACATAGAACGACTCTAGGAAAAAAACTTCTTTTAAGGTGGGATGGAAGGGGATGCGAGAAAATAGTAAGTCTTTTTGTAATTTTTATGGCAAAATATTTATTTTGGCCAAAATAAGTTAAATATTGCTCCAGTACAAACATAGAATTTAATTTTCTTCACACGGTGACCTCAAAATTTCTTGAATATCTGTCAAGGGTGTCCTGGAATTTAATGACTACTTTTCCTCTTTATTTAAAAAGTTTGTCATCTAATGCCGTTATGCTCATGATGGATATTTAGGAATGGTTGGTATCAGCATGCGAAGAAAATTAAACTCTATGTTTATACTGAAGCATTGTTTTATTTTATTTTAGCAAAAAAAAAAGTTTTGCCATAAAAACTGCAAAAATACTGGCCTTTTCTCGCGTACCTTTCCATCCCACCTTAATTAAAGACGTTGCGATCGACTGAACTTGGCCACGAGATCGACCTGTTGCCGACCCCTTGGTGTTGAAACTGAAGTCCCCTCAAATGAAGGAACTTTTTGGTGTTCTCCACGTTTGATGGCGACCTCCTTTCATTTCATTCTCACCCTTTTGTACTTGGCTAGGAACCTCGCTCTGCCTCTTTCCCGATAATTGTAGCTCGTGGGCGCTGTGATTGCACACACCCGGAGGGCAAAAAAGGGGGGGGGGGAAGAGGTCGTTGAACGCCCCTTCCGGGCTCTACCAGTTATTTTTAAACACTACCCTAGTGCGACCGCGGAGGAAATACTACCCGTGGAGCTAGACATATTATTATTAGTATATAAGTTTTAAAACAATGACCACTACGAGTCTACGACGTAATAAAAAATATAGGGATAAGGAGTGTATTTAGAGGAAATGTACCCGCATTAACGTGGGTAGGATGACGACTAAACCACAATGATAAATCACTTGTGATAAATCTCCACCTCCCCACTTCTTCAGGACGAGATTCTAAACTCGACCTCTACGTCAGAGACAACTCAATTTATGGCAAACCTGACTGACGCCTTGAACCGCGCGACCATCATTTCGGATTAAACATGGGGTCCAAGCTGGAAGTCGTGGAGAATCGCGCTGTATTTTCAGCCAAAAAGGAGGGTGAGCAAACCTGTCTTATAAAATTAAGAGGTGTGCTATTAGCGTCACTCGAAGAAATATTGCTAAATATTGGGTTGCTAAGATTATTTTTACATTCTCTCTATCTTACAGGTAGAGAAAGTATGGTGATCGTCAAAAAAAATCGAACTCGAGATTTTGATGAATCTTGACGTTTCATGACTCCCTGAATCCGAAAAAGTGGTTTTTGAATTTCCGTCTGTCTATCT
>CABFWB010000449.1:47777-63129 GCA_902151455.1 Timema bartmani | reverse complement strand
ACAAAGATGCGCCTCTTTTCTCATTGATTATATATCATTGTATATTATTTTATGCGTGTTCTTATGTGGAGGGGTGATGATACAATGTACACTATTCCGTTCAGAAATCTTACGAGTTTATAGAAAGAGAGAGAAAGTCTGTGCGGTGCGCCGTACCATTTATTTTTCGTGTGTGTGTTTACTCATAAGCCTAGTATATTTTTTCTTTACCTGTAATTCCATGTCTATATATAATATTCTATCTTGTTCAGTTGTCATTATCTCTTCTCTTAAGTTTTTTCAAATTAATTATATAGTAATTATATAGGCCATATTATTTTATTTCATCCTAATTGGTTATTTTAGTTTGTATGTTGTGTTTTGCTATAAACTTGCTTTTGAAAATGAAAACTATCCAACAAAATAAATATTAAATTCCTTAAATATTTTAGTAGTTTTATGATTGAAGTGGCTTTAATACAAAATATTTTATTTCAAATACAATTTGAGAGAACATTAATTTTGTTTATTTTACACTTTTAGAAAACATAAATAATTATATAATGGCCAATATTGGCAAACAGTAGCGATATTTATCTTTAGGTAGCATTAGTAGTGTGACTACTTGAAAAGGTTTAGTCACCCGCCTCAGTGGCGTATTTAGCTAACGCGCTAGTTCTGTGTTGAGCTAGACTGCCGAGGACGGAGAGATCTAGTTTCGAATCTCGGTCGGGTGAACTAGGAGCGGTTTTTCCTAGATGGTTTTACACTAGCCCTCCACGCAAATGCAGGATCACTTCCTCTACGTTCAATCTTCTCAATTCTTAACCAATTAGCGTAATTAGTACTTAAGCGTATAACCTGAATGGGTAGTAAGATGCGGTGCTAAGTATTATAAGTAAAAGGTTTAGTTACTATATTAAAATTTCGAAATAATGTAGAACCATCATATATCACCACGTCTTTCCACTCGTTCGGGCTATACACTTATTTACTAATGGTTTTATATTTTTAGGAAGTGTACCCGCATTTGCGTGAAGGAAGGGTGGAAAAATCATTTTGGAAAAAAAACTCAGTACACCCGACCGGGATTCAAACCTCTATCTCCCCGTCGTCGGTAGTCTAGTCTACTGCGAGAGTAGCGCGTTAGACCTTGTGGCCACCGAAGCGGGTTTGAACCTACAATAGGCCTACAATATTTTCACTACACGATTTTACCACATTACTTCTTAAATCAAAGATCTTCTATTGACGAACCCCCACCCCCCACCCCCTTTTTTTTCCATCCCCTTTTATGCCCCGTGCAGAGGGGTTATGTTTCCGTAGTTAGTTCAGTACTAAATTCAGAACAAGTAAACTATTAACATGTGAGCGACCATCTATTAATGAAACAAGAAACTGTTATAAACATTTGGGCGTAATTTTGATAGTAGAGCAAGTCATAGTTTTCAGCGATGTTCAAGTACAGGCGCATGCGCAGAAAATAAAAACAGGGTTCTTACGTTAGCAAATTTAACCGTAATTTCCCTAGAGGTCTTTCAAACAAAAGTAAAACCAAAATACTTTTCTATATAGTTTTTGTAAGGGAAATTGTTTTAATTAAATGTACAGTATATTATAAATATATTCATAATCTTAAAATATGCCAGATTGTTATGAAGTATATTATTTTAAATATTTTGGTTGAACATAAAAAAAATAATTCTGAAAGGGATTTTATTTTTGTTGGGGACAATAACTAGTCATAAAACAAGGAATAAAACAATGACCGTGTGAATAGGCGTCGTATATTTCATAGTAGCTAATTCTCTGGTTATTTCTTTAGAGTTGCCTCATTATTTAATCATAGCCTTCTGAATAAAGTAGAAAAACATCGCCCTTGCTTATGGGGCATCGCATTTTCGCAGCTTAGCGCAAGGGAATAAAGTTGGTTAGGGGACCACGTCTTTTCTTCTCACCCCCGATCTTTTATATGGTAATATTTTAAACAAAACAGTTAGTGCTCTATTCTACCCCCCACCCCATTCCAATCCCTTTCCAAATTTAATAATATCCAGTACTACCTTACCCAACACCCAACATAAAGCAACAAATTGGCTTAGCTTAAGGTGGAATGTAAAAAAAAAGGGTATTTTTTATAACAAAAAAAATCGGCTGAAATAAATTAAACATTGCTTCAGTACACACATTTAGTTTCATTTTCTACATAATATATTAGTAGGCTTAATCTCAACAGCTCTTGAATAAGTTATTTTTCATGGGCATATTAGTACTTTTAAAATATTTTGTTTTAAATTATTTTTTATTAAAAAATTTTAAAAATTTAAGAAATTTAAAACCCTAAGAAATTTTAAATTTAAAAAATTCAAAATTTTCATAACCTTTTATAAGAAAAAAAAAATCCTGTTCAAATTACGCAATCCCCGTGTAGTGACAGATATTAAAGAAATGTTGAGAAGACTATGTTTAGAAATGTAAACTAAACATATTGCGACTGAACCTAGTGTTTGATTTATTTTGACCAAAAAGGTTTTTTTTTGTAATAAACAGAAAAAATATTGACTAGATCTCGTCTCCTTCCAACCACCAAAATGAGCCGTTTTAGCAACAATGTGTTTTATAATGCATTGCTACAATGATTATTACTATCATTATTATTACAATCATTATTATTATTATTATTAAACAAATTGCATTTATACATGTGGAAATAAATACTCAAAATGAATAGCTTTTTTTACTACCGGTTGTTTTTAAAAAATAGTGTTTGTTTTATCCAATACTAATTCGAATTTATTATAAATCTTCTGAATAGAAAACCCCTCGCTCTTTTGCCACCCCTTATTTTGACATTCTCGAAAATCGCAGTTCTGGCCATTTATCTGTAACCAACGCGAGTGCTGTGCGAGATTGCCAAGTTCGAAAATATACTTTGGAGGTACGCCTCCATTTCCTGCCGTCAATAATTTACTAGTAGGCGTTATATCAACCCTCCTCCTTCCCCTCACTCCCTTTGAAAATCCTCAAGAAAGTCATGGACGACATTTTTCAAAAGTTAAATTATAGTTATGTATTTTTATATAGGCCTAGCTTGTTATTTAATATGTCGCTTTGGATACTCATAAAAAATGTTATTTAAATCAATACTAATATGTTATGGAAACCCTATCTTCCACATCTTAGATATTATTATATTGTCACAACTTTTTTGTTTTTATATACGTGGTGTATGTATATATGTATGTATGTATGTATGTATGTATGTATGTATGTATGTATGTATTGTATGTATGTATGTATGTATGTGTGTATGTATGTATGTATGTATGTATGTATGTGTGTATGTATGTATGTATGTATGTGTATGTATGTGTGTGTATGTATGTATGTGTGTATGTATGTATGTATGTATGTATGTGTATATGTATGTGTGTATGTATGTATGTATGTATGAATGTATGTATGTGTGTGTATGTATGTGTGTATGTATGTATATGTATGTATGTATGTATGTGTGTATGTATGTATGTATGTATGTATGTATGTATGTATGTATATGTGTATGTATGTATGAATGTATCTATGTATGTATGTATATATGTATATGTGTATGTATGTATGTATGTATGAATGTATCTATGTATGAATGTATGTATATATGCAAAATCATTCATGCTAAAGCTAAGCTATATAGAGTCTTCAGCGTAGGAATTGTTTTCTGAAAGGCCTTTTACCCTACCAGAAAGCTATTATATAGTAGGATTCTGGTAGGAAAAAAGACCTTTCAGAGAGTAATTCCTACCGTGAATGGAGTATAGTTCAATTTCCAAAGATCCTTTTAGAATATACAAACTTTTTCATGGTCAAAATTGATAACATTTTACTATTTTACCAACGTTATTTAAAATGCATTGATAATATATATTTTAAGTTACATTTGGATGTAACATGACTATGAAAATAAATCTACTAACCTTTTTTTCTCTGTCAGATAAGATTCTTCCTTTGACTTTTTTACTGTAGCTGTCATTCAAATGTTCAAACAAGGTTTGCGTTTGTATAGACTCCTTATTAACCTGACAATGCTGTACATAAACTTTAAACTAAATAGTTCAATAGTTATAGTGCATATAAGATTTATTGAAATAGGCTAGCTATACCTTGATTTTCTGTAGAAAGGACATTTGGAGCACCTTAAAAAAATACAAACATACTTTTTTTTGCAGTCAACAATAATATGTTTTACATTATTAGTGTTATTTAATTGGTATTGATAAGACCAGTCAAATGTGACAGATTAAGATCACATTACTTGACGTATGAATAAGTGAAAGAAGTAATTTTTTTATAGCTATCATATATATAAATTCTTAACAAAATTAGGTAAAGTTATTACGGTGATTATGTTTTCAACATCATTTTTCTATATACAGTGTATCGGAATAGCAATAGTCTCCTCTTTTTCATTGCAGTTCAGACTTAACCTTAATTGACACATGACCCGCTTCGGTGGCCGCGTGGTCTAAGGCGCTTCTCACACAATTGGCTAGACTGCCGAAGACGGGAAAATCGGATTTCGACCATGGTCGAGCTTACTGAGGTTTTTTTCTTAATGAGTTTCTACTTTCTTTCCACGCAAATGTGGGTACATTTCCTATGAATTCAACCTTCCTAATCCCTAACGCATTAGTGTAATTAGTACATAGGCGTACAACCCGAACGGATATTAACAAGCGGTACTTTAAAAAAAATTGGCACATGTATGTTAGACAGATGCACTTACACCTGCTAGTAATGAGGCAACAACGGGCCAGTTTTATAGTCATACTGAGTACGCCTCAAGTGCGGCGCTACACTAAATACAACTACCTAAACTCGAATGGAATGGGCCAATTTCGCAGGTGAAACTGGCACATTCCATTTTGGTCTAGTTAGATGTCCTGTATTTAGTATAGTGCCGCACTTGGGTCGGTACCCCGTCTGAATATGAAACTGGCCCGTTGTACCAAATATTCCGTGTACATACTAATTCTTTCTACTTATTGAAACTGAGTGTACCGTACATGTCGATTTGGTAAACACTTAAAGTGTTTTTAAGGTTTTAAAATGAACACGCACTAAGCTATTTAAACGCGTTTTTAAGAAAACCGTGTACATACGCAGAACAAATATGTCGTAGAATGCATTATACTGTTTATTTTAAAGGTACAAGTGGTCGGATTGATTTGAGTGCCAGCCCAACTTTTTAAATGTTGGTAACGATGATTCCATATGGACAGTGTCCAAAACCAACAAATCCGCCGGGGTTCTATAGGCCTACCACTCAGATACCCGTCTGTTGGGCTTCTTGTTTACGCGAGGGTCGGAAGTAATAGGGATTTACACAGCCTCCATCCATCAACGTCCCAGTTTCGGCAGATCAAAGTGAACAGGGGACGTATCGAGAAGAACACACGGAAGACCCGTTACGATACATGCATGGGCAAGGTGTACAGACACGCACACAAGGTGGATTCACGACCGACCGGTCGTTACTACTCACCCAAGTGTGCTATTCACCCCCTCCCCCACGGGTTGTCGACCACCCCCGCTATTGACAACATCACTTTTCATACTCAACTGGGTCCCCAGAACATGGATCAGAAGTCAAATTTTGTCATACTCACTGTAAGCTAGGAGATGTATTCGTTTAGGTTTTAATTATAGTCTAGTATTAAAGTACTAACAAACCTGGTCTACAGCAGATCCGATGTTAGGGACACATTCAACCATCAAGTGCTGTAGTTGATACGTAAGGGTCTTACCGAATATTAGCGCGGGTATCCCTCTAACGTCGCTAGATTCTTACACGTCTTTGTGACCAGCATTTAAAAAAAAAGTACAATGTACGCCCTCTGGCCAACAATAAATATAACTTTGCTGCCATTATCAACATGACTCAACCTTTATAGAGTCTCTCATCTTTGGATAACTAACCACATGTACAGCGGATTGATATAAAATAAAATAAGGAAAAATAGACTGCAAAAAACTTATAACGTTTTTGAAATATCGGACCACGTAAATCGATTGTATTTTTTTGTCTGATGAAACCATTTATTTGGGAAGCGCGCTTCTAGACGAATGTACTGTACCTTATGTTTACTCTGAAAGGTAGCAATGTCACTAGACTGATACCTAAACTTAGAAGTTGAACTTCAAAGATTACCTTGTGGTGTAGCTTAGAAGATGGGGCTATAGTTTAATAAGTTGAGATTATAATGTTGACTCATATGTTTAAATACTGGAGCAACATTTTATTTATTTTAGCCAAAAAACTCTTTCCCATGAAAACTGCAAAAACACTGCCCTTTTCTCGAGTTCATACACTCCCACCTACAGGGTAAACGGAGGGTACATTAATTTAAAAAAGTGTTTTTCAAGCGCTGAGTCTTACTACCTGTTCGGGCTATACGCACATGTACTAATAACACTCATATATTAGGTATGAAAAATATTGAATTTGTAATGCTTATACTCACGTTTGCGTGAAAGGAGAGTGGAAAACCATTTTAGGAAAAAACACCTTCAGTACATTTGACCGGGGTTCGAACCCTAATTTCTCCGTCAAGTATAGTGACGTCTTGGACAATTCGACCACCAATTTGGACTCTGTTTATTTTTTTAATTTAATGATTAAATTTTGAGTCAGTACCAAAGGTCTTGTTGAAATTCTCAATTTTGTTATCATTATTTAATTCGGGGTATATAACGTGCATTTTCTGGGCTGACTGATTATCTCAGCAAACGACAAACTTAGTTATTGTAATACATACATCGCCCAGTCCTCTGAAATCAGAAGTCCCAATTGTATCAATTATAAAGTTTTAACAAAAATATCTGGAGTCAAACCCGTTACCTCTTAGCTGCGTAGGCAGGCAACAATCAATATTTGTAAACTTTTAAAATTCACATGTTCAGATTGATAAGTGAATTATTTATTCTCTCCCATGCCATACATTGATTGTATGGAAAAAAAAAGTGGTTTTGGCAACTTTATAAAATACTGTAGACTGTAGACTGTATGAGAATCTGTGAAATGCCGAACAAAAGTTCCTTGTTTTTTTATATATATATCGTCGAGAAGTAAAGTGATTGATGAAGTGTGTGTTCCCCCTTCTCCCCTCGCCCCTGCTCCCCTCTAAGAGCGCCATTAGAAAGAGCCCGCATTCTTGACAAGTCGTCAAGTGCTAAGCTAGCTTGTATGTGTTTAGTTTTAGTGAGATATAGAGGGTTAAAGGAAAGGGGTGGGGGTAAGTCCCCGAGTGGAGAGATGTGTTTTTCTGCCGCCGCGTTGAGTGCCTAACGGGCCCCGTCTCGAATCCCAACGTGCGCGCCACGCACCAGGAAAAATGTGTGTGTGTGTGTGTGTGTGTGCAAGCTAAGTTCTAACAAGTAGTTAGGGAAGTTTCGAGGGTGGACACTTTGAGGAAGCGACCTCTATTCGATAGAGGAAGGACACTAGCCCGCACACGTGCGGTTCCCGAGTCTTTATGAAGGTATATTGCATGTCTATGGGAACCTAGTTTGATCCTAATTAGAAATTTAATGGAAACTCCAGTTTGTTTCTTCCCTCCCCCCTCCCCTCTCCTTGCTTCGCGTATTATTACTTTTTGGGATTATCCGCATATTTACACTACATGGGAAGGTATGGGGAAGGTAGAATTGCTAAGAAGTGTATTCGCGGTTGCGTGGAGGAAGCGTGGGAAACTATTTAGGGAACAAAAAGTAAAAACACTTCATTTTACCCGGCCTAGAGTCGAACTCTGATCTAGTCATCTCTGGCAGGGTGTCCACGGTCAGGGAAGATATGAAAAACCTGCAAAAGCTAGGGAATTTAAAATTATCAGGTAAATTAGGAAAATGTCAAGGAAGTTTGTAATCGATTAGGCAAAATATTATATTTGGCTATCTAAAGATAATAAATGTCTTAAGTGTATCATATTCAAACACTCTTTTAAAAAAAATCAAAACGTCACTCTATATTTACTTTCGAAAGCATTTCAGAAATAACTATAACAAATTGAGTAGTTTTTTTCAAATATCTTTATACTTTCCTATATGTATTTCAGTTAGAGAAATTTGGGATTTGGGATCAGAGAAAAGTCAGGGATTTAAAAAAAATAATATTTTGTGGTCATTCTGACTGGCAAAACAGACAGGATGAGACCTACTCCTTTGTCCGCGTACCCAAACGAAATGGTTCATTATACATCGATATAACTTATAAAATCCAAACGTGCCTGAAGGATTTATTATATTACTATTTATGTAATCAATTTACTACTGCTGCGCCCTCAATTTAAACTTTTATTTTTGTTAATAATCTTGAGCTTGAAGCTGATATGCCAGAACAAGTTTTAACGAGAACGGGAAGTGTTCGGACACATACAGTTGCTACCGTATTGAAAGTTGTAGCCGCTTCAGCTTCGGTTGTTTCCGTCATCCATCACAGATGTGTATCGGCAGCGGCTAGTTTTATCCCTGACAGGATGAATTAATCACGACTGCGCGGGTTGACTCGCTGCCACAGACAGGCGCAGCCACCTGGCTCCAACCCACGTACCTCTGCCTAGACAGTCACCACCGCGTTTTACTACCCGTTAGGAAATATACTCATTTAACTACCTTAATAAAATATAGATAAGAAAGATTTCTTTTTAGCACCGCGTCTTACTACCCGTTCGGGTTATACGCTTAAGTACTAATTACGCTAATGGATTAGGAATTGGGAAGGTGGAGGGAGAGTGGAAAACCATTTAGGAAAAACCACCCCCAGTTCACCCGACCGAGATTCGAGCCTCGATCTCCCCGTCCTTGGCAGTTGGGCTCAACACGACTAGCGCGTTAGCCAACTACGCCACCGAGGCGGGTGATAAGAAAGATTAAAATTGTAGAAAATTCACCCGCATATGTTTGGAAGGAATCGGGAAAGATATAAAAAACTATTAGCCGCAATACTTCCGAGTGACTCCACCTGGATTTGAACCCTGACCTACCCGTTACAGTCAAACCAAATAAGGTTGACGCCTTGGCTTGCGTGCAATCGATGATGTTATATATATATACATATATATACGTGTGTGTGTGACTGCTATTTTTTAAATTCAATAATATGGTAATGTCTCGATCCAAAAGTGAATTTATAAAATAAATATATATTTACAATAAAATATATTTAACACATTTAACCATTTATGTCATTTTATCGCTATCTATTTAGCGTGACAGCTGCAAATTACATAATTTGACATACAAATTCATGGAATTAAGTCGAAAGTAACTTTTTGAACGGCCCTTCCTACCGAGCTCCTTCTCTTAAAGTCTTAATTGTTTTTAAAAACGTGATTCTTTGGTAGTTTTCAAAATGTTAAAGGTTACTCGCATCGTAAAAGTTGTTAAAATGACGTTAGTTTGAGGTCACGTTCCTCTGATTTGTTCCGGGTTCCGGTTGCCAACGGGTATGTTCTGCACCTGTATCTTTAGACATGTTGTAAATTTTGACATCACTTAAATACATATGGCCACTTTTTCTAGAGTTCGTGAATCCTCAAGACACTCGATTTATAATTTTATATTCTTCACCTATTCACCTATTCTAAAACCTTTGTTCTATTCGTTGAAGAAAACACACACACTCTCGTATCAATGGTCATGTGATCTAAGGTGTCATGCTCGCAAAGTGAATTGGGTAGTTATTTTTCAAAATGTTTATCACTTTTTTTGCCATTCTCTCTCCACGTGAATGTGGTTGCACTTTCTTTACATACCCTCACTTTTCTTGCCCCTTTATATCAATTCGTTAATAACTACGGTGTTTTAAATGTTTTAACTAGAACACACTGACTCTTTAATGTTAAATTAAATTAGAGATATTTGCACTCAAATATTGGTGCTATCTCAGGAAACGCGCCCGTTTAATGTATGCATAACTTCAGGGGACTCGCTTCGGTGGCTGCATGGTCTAAGGCGTCACTATCGTAATAGACTAGACTGCCGATCACGGGGAGATTGGGATTCGAATCCCAATCTCCCCGTGATCGGCAGTCTAGTCTATTACNATCGTAATAGACTAGACTGCCGATCACGGGGAGATTGGGATTCGAATCCCGGTCGAGTGTACTGAGATTTTTTTTACAAAATTATTTTCTACTCTCCCTCCAGGCAAACGTGAGTACACTTAATTTAAATTCAACCTTCTTCATCCCTAATACATTAACATAATTAGTACACATGCGTATAAACCGAAAGGGTAGTAATATGAGGTGCTGAAAAAAAATTAGGAGTGTAGGAACGGAGTGTGGGTTAGAGGATCCCTGAAAGTTTGCATTCTTCCTTATCCTAAAAATTGGAAATGAGTGTGCAAGATATTTGCTTGAAGACACCCACTGGTTGTTTGGTTTAAATCATATAAGTTTCCGATCAATTGTCTTCCACGCCCTCAATCAAATAATGTTTTAATAACCGCCATAGTTTCCACTTTCCCGGCCCTCCCTCCAGTCCTCCACCCTCTTTTCCTATTAAAAAAAAGTCTAGAAACGTTCCTTTGCCATATTATAGCTTACCCATCTAAGGATATAGGAGCAAGATTAATTTCAAGGGATTTGTAGCAAACTTTCTTTCACCTAGGTGATAACCACCGACTAAACACGTAAATCATAGCACACCCGTGTCGAATCGAACCCCGGCCACCTTGAGTCAGAACCTAAACGTGCACATCTCTTCACAGTCCACGAGATGATCTTCACTCTCAACTTATTCAGGGTGTACTTGATCAACAACCCCGGACGCGTGTTCCAGCTGATCCTTCCCCCCACCACACTTTTTCACCCCTCTCTCTTTCCCTGTCGAGAACCGTTTTCTGACGTCATGGCGCGTGCCCAGCACGTCATATCCGGCCACACTAGCCACGGGACTCCGGCCCAATCACAGCCAATCTCTTCGCTTGTAAAACTTTTTATAATCCATAACGTGCCTACCAAAAAAAGAGAGGGGGTGGGGTGAGGGATTTGAATCTCCTTCAACTTTAATTTTGTAATCTGTTGTTTTTATCACCAACATTGACCTCGGTTGTGGGTGACAGTTTAAATAACTAGCAAACCAGTTAAGCACGACATGTTTGGAGCTAATTATATCAACCTATAATACTATTAAATTCAAATTATAATGGATTTGAAGCTTCTCATTTGGCCGCTAAATAAAAGAAAAAGGAAAAAGACATTGCGTTTTTCCACACGTGTTCATTACTATAAAAACGAAAGATTAGTAGGTCTACTGAAAACACAATATTTTATTTTGAAAAACATGAAAATGGTGTCTAAAGTTTGCTCACGAATTTAAATATGTTGATCGTTTATACATATTACAGGGTAGCCACTGTTTGGAAAATCAGGAATAATATTTAAAATTCCGTAAGTACATAGGGGGAAAAAAACGGGGAAAGCACTTGAATTTTTCCATCTGGCGAGAATTCAAAGGCAAAAATCACTCAACATAACTTTTAGAGGCTTACAAATTTCACACATTTACCAGAGAACGATCACTTCACATATATTCTAGAAACATTTATTTTTTAAAATGTTTCCAGATAATGATTACCTCTCAAAATAGCTTCTAGGGGCATTCAATTTTCAAACATTTTTGGGGTAGAGTCCTTGGATCCATCTTTGTCTTGGAGGACAGTTATTGTTTTAAAAAAAATTTTTAACCCCCCCCCCTTTACACAAATAAGGTTCCACCGCCACTGGTTGAGCACACGTCACAAGTGGAATAATGACTTTCTGTTAGTGTACCCGCATTTGTATGGAGAGAGCGTGGAAAACCAGTTAGGAAAAAACCTCAGTACACATGACTGGGTTAGAACCACGATATCCACGTCATCGGCAGTCTAGTCTATTGTGAGAGTAGTGCCTTAGACCATGCGACCACCGAAACAGGTAAATACTTATTAACAGTAGGCCTACTTGCTCAAGTAGTAAAACTTGGTGGCGTGCTCAACACACCTTTTACAAGACAGCTTCACTCAGAATTATATGTTAAAAATCTCACAAGCAAAAGAAAAGCCTTTTAAAAAAATGCATATATATATGTGCACTGGTGGGTGCAAGGACTAAATAACTAAATGATGAGTTCATCTAATCATGTTTGCTTGTTACTGAGAGGTAGAGGTTCGAATCCTGGCCGGATGTACTGAGGGTGGGCTTTCCTAAATGGTTTCCCACTCTCACTTCGCGCAAATAGGTTACTTTTCCTATAAATTATACCTTACTCGTACCTACTCAATTAGTGTGAATAAATAATGCATATAGCCTGTGCAGGAAGTAAGACGCAAGCTGAGGGCGATGGGAGGAGGGATGTATCTAAGCTCACTAAGGTGGGATGGTAGGGGTTGCGAGAAAAAGACTGTTTTTACAGATTTTGTGGCAACATGTTTTTTTTTTGGCCAGAATAAATAAAATATCGCTCCAGTACAGACATAGAATTTAATTTTCTTCACCTGAAAATTTCTAGAATATCTGTCAAGGGTGTTCTGGAATTTAATGACAACATCTTCTCTTCATTTAAAAAGTTTGTTAGATAATGTCACCATGCTCATGACAAATATTCAAGAACTTTCGATATCAACATATGAAGAAAATTAAACTCCATGTTTGTACCGTAGCAATATTTTGGCCAAACAAATGTTTTGCCATAAAACTGCAAAAACACTGGCCTTTTTTTGCTTTCCTTCCATCCCACCTTAATATGAGTAAGTTTTGTATGAGGACCTGCACACAAATTGACAGGCTTTTCATTTCAAGTCATATTGTACATAATTATAAGGACGCCCACTTTTTGTTACAAGACTTTTCATGTTGGTTTATCTTAAAGTGGGTGCACGTTCAGATTCTGTACAGTGGCAAATCACCCATTTCTCAACACACTGGTGCAATTTAAAGTACTGGTAGTCGTTCGCAACAGCCGGCGGACGGGTTTGCTGAAAATAACAAACTTTTCCCTCTCTAAACATGTTCAATTATTTTTATATCTTGGCGTTTGTGTGACATTGACCTTTTTCGCTTGGTTTATTTGCACACACTTTATGGTTGAAAGTGTTGAGTGACCCTGGTCATATATAGCTATACTCCAATTTTTATAAGCAGGGCCTTTTAGAAAATACAAACTTTTTTGCTGTCAACATTGATCACATTTTTACTATATTATTAGTGTTATTTCATAGGCATTGATTATTATCTATAGAAAGTTACAGTTCCAGACATGACTTGACGTATGAATACGCGAGTGTAGATTTAGTAACTTTTCTTTCTGTTATATTTTCCTATGAAAATAAGATTTTACAAATTAATTAATGTTTGTTTATATTCACCCGAATTGGACAGAAACTTTTCGGTATTGTTTGAATTAATCGAATATAGCATTCAGTTTCGAATTGGCTTCCCTGAAAATATTTTTTTTTAATTTCATTCCTTTAGAGCACAAAAGTTTTACATGGTTTTACATCGGCCAAAATTACTTCATTTCTGTTGTTCGCTTCGTAGGTGAGTTATTTAACACATACATCTATGGGCACGCAGGCAAAAGCGCCATTCTCGTCTTGTCTTGGTTATATAGCGACAAGGAGGTTGGTTATTGTATCCTGGCTGTTTTTTTCAGCACCGTATTTTACTACCCGTTCGGGTTATACTCCTATGTACTAATTACGCTAATGGGATAGAGAATAGGAAGATAGTTGAATTTAGAGGAAGTGTACCCGCATTTTTGTGTATAGAAATGGGGAAACCATTTAGGAAAAAAACATCCTCATTACATCCAACTGGGATCTAACCTCGATATCGCCGTCATGGGCAGTCTCTTCAATTGTGAGAGTGACGCCTTGGACCATACGGCCACCGAGGCGGGTCTGGCCGGATATACTGAGGTGTTTTTTTCGTAAATACTTTTCTACGCCAATGTAGGTTTAAGTCTTCTAAATCATACCTTACTATTTATTACCTACCCTGAAACCTACTACCCTTTTAGCGGCAATGCGTGGATAGTCAGAAGAGGTATTGTGACACGGTGCGGTCTTAAACACTTACTAAAATCTTATTGTCTTCTAGAATAATCTAGTCAGAGTCCAAAATTAAAGCTCACTCAAAATATTATACTGTATTCGTCTTCTCTGCTCAAGACGTAAACACGTAACAAAATTATTTATATAGACAGAACCCTGAACCACTCGTTTATTACTCAATTATCACTTTTAAATGAGTGAAATAAATGGTACAATGCATTCGTACATACTTTATCCTATTATAAGTGTATTGAAATTAAGAACACATTTTTTATAAAAGTCATTAGTAATCTACCCTTAATTATTTACTCTATGACACTAGGAACTCGAAAGTTCAATGCCGCATTTACAAAAGTACACCACCTATCCTGGAGCTAGTGCTATCCAGTCCACCTCATTACACCTTCTCCCTATCTTGAGCTATCTCTATACAGTCCAACTCATTACACCTTAGATATCTATTTTGAACAATATTGTTAGAACAATTTTTTTTAAATGTCATAGTTTCGAAATATTAGTAATTAATAAACTACTCTTAATTTTAGGAACATAATTAGGTTAAAATCATGATTTCGCCTTGAGGTATGACTATTCATTATCAAACTATAAATTAAAATGAAATGCATTAAACCGTTTGGGCTGTAACCCCGCGTACAGACAAACAGAATTCTAAAACCCACTTTTCTAATTTGGGGGCACATAAAAAGTCAAAATTCATCATAATTTTGAATTTTTTAAAAGATTACGATACTTTATCTACAAGAAAGTAGAAGATAAATGCTGATTAACCAACATTGTCACCAAAGTTATCTCGCAGCTAACAAAATTGACGTAATATGTCAAAGATGGCACTTCGTAGCATATGTACGAAACTTCACGTAGTGGAAAAGAAGGGGAGGTGTATTCTGTCTACCGATTGTTTACAGATCAGTGATACGAGGGTCATCCAGAAAGTAAGGTTACAAGGGCTCCTGAGGCCTGGGGAAATTTTTTGTTTCAAATTTGGCGCACCTGACGTGTAGGGGGGGGATCTTAACGGTCAGTTTGTTTGGTCCCGCGTGTTTGTCGGCCATTTTTTTTCAGTCACAGTAAATTCTTCCGATGGAGAGGTCGTCGCGCGCTCCCGCCACCTCCCGTCAGTGCGAGATCCGCGCGGTCATCCGTTTTTTGACTTTGCAGAACAATACCGCCGCGAATATCCATCGGAAGCTCGTGGAAGTTTATGGTAGTGATGTGATAAGTCGACAACATGTCACGAAGTGGGTTAGGTTGTTCAGAGAA
>CABFWB010000449.1:28741-46728 GCA_902151455.1 Timema bartmani | reverse complement strand
AACAACATAAACATGCATTGTACTTTAATCTGTTTTCCTAACAACTCCATAACTTTAAAGACATTTAATAGTTACTTACAATCTATTGGTTCAAATTAAGCCAATCAAAAGCTTTGTAGCAAATCTAGTGCTCCGAGAAGCTTAATGATAAGAACAAATGGAAGGCACCCGTCCGTAACTTGACGAGAACATCAAAATAGTATTGTAAAACGCAACGCCAAGTTTAACCAACGGTTAGACTTTACGAACGGTTAAATTACGAGGACTTTAACGTTACATTGTAAGATTGGGCCTTAGTCTGAATAATATCTTATTATGGCCAGTGGCTATGCTCGAACGCTCGAATTCAATTAAGAGTCTAGAAAATGTATACAAAAAATCAATAAAAAGATAATTTTGTGCCAAAAAGCTATCAAAATAAAAATGTATCGGCTTTCATGTGGCTTACACTCCATTGTGACAAGTTTTTTTTATTATAGGCCTACTATTATTAGGTTTGCTAGCATAAATGTTCTAAAGTAGAATTTTTATAGGAAAAACCTTATCTGATAGCTAGAAAAACTACTAGATCTACTTTAACGTATGCATACATCAGGTTATGTTATAATCCATGTATTTAAGGTAACTAAATGCAGTTTAAAAAAACTCTTACTACAAAATCTTGTTTTAGTATTTTAATTTTAATTAATTAATTTTTACTAAAATTGGTTTAAACTCATGTTATTTAACGGGTTATTTTAATTGGCAGGAATGAAAAATGTAATTTGAGGAACTTCATCTGAGAGAACCGGGAAAACCACAGCGATAAAATAATATTTATGGAAAACCACCTTCATTGCACCCGGGCGAGAGTTGAACCTTGACCTCCCCGTCACTGGTAGTCCAGTCTATTGAGATACTTTTGCCCTATACAGCGTGCCCTCCAGTGAAGGTATCGAACTAACCAAACTAATATCACGCACACTTATTTTACCCTGAAAGTCAGCTGTCTTACCTTGATGGTCTTTCTAATAGCTACTCCATGGTAAAATGATTCAAGGTAAGCTTGCCACCTTACTGGTTAAATGAGGGGTGTATCACGTGATGCTTAACCTAATCAAAGTCATTAACACGAGTTAAATCGAATCAAATTAATATACGAAAATGTTATTAAATTATTACTCTTATTATAGAATTTAAAATGCAATATCTTTTACTATATATTTTCACGAACTTTTATCCTTGATTACATAATTAATAGCTTTAGTTGAATACAGTAAACCCAATATCATTGCTCCCTCTCTCAGTTAACTGTTGCCAAATATATTCTCTCTCAGTTATGTCTGAAGGTGGTGTGCTGGGGTAAGAAGGAGCTACTGGCAACCTCGACTAACCAGCGTCGCGAAACTTGTCTTATATTTGAGGGGAGATTGACCACACAAAAAACAAGAGAATGACAACGCTGTTTCCCAATAGTAACCGTGTTGTTCACTCAGCGATGATATCCAGTATAGTGCACCTTTATTTGTTTCTGATTAGCTGGACGCAGGCCAGCCAGCTTCCCTAGATGAACGTAAGAGATGGACAATGTTCTCCCCCTTCCTACAATTCCGACATACGACTTCGTTTGTGTGTGCTATTGTAGACAGACAATATTACGAGTCCGACTGATCCTAGACTGAGCATTACGTATTCTATGTGGCTCTCTTTGCTAGGTAGTGCACGATTCAGAGCAGGCTACCTTCGTGATTGACCTACATCTCGGCTGACCGGAGGACTCTCGGTTTGGTCCACCGGTGACCCCGGGTTGGATCTGGGTCATGCCGCGCCATTTTCTTGAAGGGACACAACGTAGTACTGCATGCGTTGATTTTTGATAGTTTTCTTTCAAATATCGTTGCCCGCCTATTCTCCTAGAACTTAATTCCTCTTCCACTTGTGATTTAATTAGTTTTTTTTAAAAGTCTAATTTTCATTGGAAAGGAAGACCTTTTTACTAAATATTAACATATTTTTTTGCGGCCAATAGTGATCAACTATTTATTATTATTATTATTATTATTATTATTATTATTATTATTATTATTATTATTATTATGGGACGTAGCAGACAGCTATACTTACCTTGGACTAATCATCAACAAATATCGTAAGTGGCACACACACATACAAACAATTAAGAAAAGAAGAATATGTATTTAATTTTTATTTGAGATATTTAACGTGCACTTTCTGAACAGACTGATTATATCAGCACAAGAGAATTTCTTTGAGCGAGAGAGAAAGGGGCTTACCAATTTTGCCAGGAAAGGTATTTTCACATACCTTTCTGGTTTCTTTTACATGCCACAATCGACATGAGACTGACAGCTTTACTTCCCCTCCGAAGGAAGTTGTGCTACGGATATTTATCGCTCAAGAAAATCCGTCGACCTCAGCTGGGTTTGAACCCATGAACATCGGATCCTGAGGCTAGCACTTTACCCCAAGACCCTCTAATTTGACAAGGATATCTAAAAATGTTAAATTATAAAATGTTAGGTTTTGTGAAAGAAAAGTTTATATTTTTACATTTACATATTTAACTGTAATACCTGAAGATGAACCTTTCTAAGTACTTCGGGACTGTAATATGTAATCACTTATCACTTAAATAATTTGCTTCTAAATCATAAATAAAAATTAATTTTATTGAATACTATTATAATTTTATAGTTATTGATCATATCTATTTAAAGTGACAGCTGAAGATCACATGACATGACGTATGGATACGTTAAAGTATAAATAGTAACGTTTGTAGCTGTCAGAAATGGTTCTTCCTATGAAAATTGAACTGTATATTCTTGGTCCACAAGCACGGCCGCCCGATGGATGTTAACCCAGCGTGGACGTCTTGTCAAAGGATTTCTTTGGTTCGGCCAAGAGATCTGTTCGGTCCATGACCTTGAAAAAAGTGGGTCGGAGGAGGGATTATTGCCGCAGTGGGAGAAAGTCATCACGTTCCTCGGTCAGGGGCTTGTATATTTTCCTCTCTTTTCTTTCTTTTGTGGTGGCCTTCTGTATTTATAGACTTTGTCCATCCTAAGGTTGAACTTGATGTATATAAATCATTTGAACCCCAAAGTATCCACAAGTCAAGAGTACCCTTTATCATCGGTGCCAGACTATACAAATAACTGGTTAAAACCGAACAGTTAATATTTGGTAATATACCAAAGGAATAGCTGACAACAAATCAACTAAACTCGGTCAGCGTGTACCTATTTTGTTTTGCCTGATTTTATTGCTCTATTATTCACCATTTTGAAACAAACCGCTTAGAAACTTTTAGGCGCTTAGCTATACTTCAATTTTCTTACGAATGATCACATATTAACTAACAGCTAGTCAAAGCTACTAGCTCTACTTTCACGTGTTCGTACGCCAAGTCATGTGATCTGCAGCTGTCGCTTGCGATAGATATTATCAATAACTATAAAGTATTGCTAATATTATGGTAAAACATCATCAATGTTGACAGCCAAATATATTTTTATATTTTCTAAAAGGTGCTCCAAATGACTATTTGTTAGAAAATCAAACTATGCAGTAATCAAAATTCACATGCTCGTGTTATAAACATTACATAAGAAGGTGAAGGGGTTGAGATTGTAATACAGTTTACTAAAAGTGTCTATATGGTAGGGGAGTATTGGTGGAGGGGAAGTTAAAATATAAAATTTCAACAAACATCAATTCAATTTGTTACATCTTTTAGCACAAACATTGCTTTAGTACAAGTAATTTGTTATGCATCAAAAGCGCACCATTGTTTGTGGTCGTTTAGCCTAATGAAGGTCATTTTAGAATACATAAATTATGAATGTAGACCAGCGAACACTCGCAAAAGGTTTAAAAATTAAAACCATGTGTCTTGACGTATGATTTCGCTAACGTATATTTAGTATATTTTTAAAACTGATAGATATGGTTGTTTTTTTTCCTCAATTACGAATTGCGGGCTCTACATCCAAAGAAGGAACATCATTCGCGATCTTATAAGCGAAGCTATTACTGCACATGTTGCAACCTTAGAATGAACACAGTGTACAACCATCTATATATTTTAACTCTCTCTTTCCTCTCCTCGCAGTTTTGTTGGTTTTTTGTCCTCTCTTTTGCGGTATGAATGACTCATTTTTTCTCTCACATACTTTTCAGCTCTCTTCATACCTTAATCTGACCATTATCGTCCTATTATCTTCCTGACGACCGCTGTTATACATTCGCTGCACTCAATTTCACTCGTAATTTTCGCCTTGTTACCATTTTATTGATTCGTTGCGTCTTGATCCCCCTTACTAGTTACCCCCTACTCGCCCTCTGGCCGATACAAATTGTACCATATATTTTCTTGCGTACACTATAAAGTCCTTTTGTAACTGTTTACCACTTCACATTTTGTGCGAAGTCATTTTTTATTAAGTCGAAAGACTTTTTAGCTATGTTTCACTTTCTTATAAATAAATGTAGTATTAATTAAAATATTGTGTTCATGAAACAGGGAGCAAATTTTGTGTGCTATTAGTTTTAAACGTCTAAAAGTGTTGAACTTTTTTTTAGAAAAACTTTAGTTTAAGCTACGTGCAAGGGCGCCTATGGCTACGTGCTACATACTTTAAGCATGAACCAAGAGAGAGAACATTTTTGATTAAATTTCGCTCGGGTATTCAAAATAAGCTCTCATAACGCTAAACATACAAAATGCCCCAAATTAAAACACGGTTATATAAGCGCACACACCATCTATAGTAGGATTCTGGTAAGAAGAAACCTTTTGAAAACATACACTTTTTTTTTGCAGCTAACATTGATAACATTTTACGATATTATTTGCGATATTCTGTAACTATTGACACCATCTATCAAAAGTGACAGCCGCAGAAAACATGACTTGGCGTATGAATAAGTGAAAGTAGATCTAGTAGTTTTCCAAGCTGTCAAATAAGGTTCTTCCTATGATAATTTGACTGTACAGACACACTTAAGGAAGATTAGCTAACTTACCACCAGAAATTATAGCAGTTTGTAACGTTATAAATAGTGTTGATGATTTAATTATTTAATTGTCCCGCGATTGGGCGACAATTGTAACGTTATTGACGATTTGTTAATTTAATTGCTTCGTTTGGGGGCCTAATCTGATTAAGTTGAATGTTGTTGATATAACTGGTTTTTATAGCTCCGTGCTTGAGCGCCAATTATTGTGATATGGAAAGTTTGATATTGATAAAACTGTTTATGTTGTACACTCTTTATTATTTATTTATTTACACATTGATGAAATTAAAGTTTATATTGACTGTGATCACTTTTACTTTATCGTTGATACACATTTCCTATATCTACTGCACGTCTACTCTCTCTCCTTGACCGGCACCTTCTGTTTACGTCTACTCTCTCTCCTTCACTGGCACATTCTGTTTACGTTTTACGTATATTTTTCATTATATGTGGATGTGTCCCTTGCTTGTATATCTCGCGACGCTGTCAAGAGTAACCAATCAGGTATTTCTCTTCAACAGGTGCAGTGAAAGCTAGCTTCCTATTGGATATAGGGAGCTGGCTTTTCTCGCTAGTTTGTTAAATACTGCGGAGTTATATTTTGAGAAAAGTAAACAAGTTTTTCTAGTGAAATCCTTTTACGGACTATTCTGCGAAAACGCGTGATTCTCCATGGATGAAGTAAAAGGATAATTTACATAAGATACTTCAAAGAAAAATACCTTCATCCATGACCTTTTTAAATATATGAGAGCAGTCCAAAAATCAACTACATTATAAGTTGTGTGTGTCTATAAAAATTCCATGGCGTGAGCCCGCAATCAAATTATATTGACCGAGCGAGCGCCGCCGTTAGTGATGATAGTGCCAACATTTGTGTATAAAGGTCATCACAACTAGCCCTCCTAATTTGTCCTCACGAGACTGAATTTGACCCCGATCCAGAGCCACTGCTTCACAGTAAAATTCTATAAGTGCCGTGTATCGAACCCGGGACCTGTGGAACTGTAGCCAGAAGCACTAGATCACAATGGTGGTCTGTGTATGCCTATAGTTTTTTAATGTTGCTCAGAGTCTTGCTGACAATTCAGGTTATCCATAACTTAACGGTACATTGACAAATCTAAGAGTAAAATATAATCCAATGCGTCAGATTTACCACCGTAAGTGTCACGGCTCAGAGTCAGGAGTGCAGAACACTTCTCAATCCTGCTCACTTGGAGAGGGTTGAGATTAAATAATAAAATAAGAACAATTCTATTCATGATTACTTCTTTACTGTATTTTGACCCATTTTTACACAACATTAATCTCCTAAACCAGGGGTTGGCAACCTTTTTGGTATCGTGGGCCATATGGCTTTAATAAAATGGGGGCTGGTTAAAAAAAGTATTCGAGCAAAAAATTTCAACTCTGTATTTTTCATAAACATAGTAACTAGTTACTAGTCTATTTTCATGAATACAATTGTTTATTTGCTAAATTTTTTTGTGGGTCAGATAAAATCAGTTAGCGGTTCGGATCTGGTCTGTGGGCTGTAGGTTGTCGACCGCTGTCCTAGACAATGAAGGAATTTAACGAGAACTTTCTGAGCCGACTGGTTGTATCAGCATACTTGAATTTCTATGAGCGAGAGCGAAAAGATTTATCAATTTGGCCGGGAAAGGTATTTTCACATACCTTCCTTCGAGCAAAAAATTTCAACTCTGTATTTTTCATAAACATAGTAACTAGTTACTAGTCTATTTTCATGAATACAATTGTTTGTTTGCTAAATTTTTTTGTGGGCTGGATAAAATCAGTTAGCGGTTCGGATCTGGTCTGTGGGCTGTAGGTTGTCGACCGCTGACCTAGACAATGAAGGAATTTAACGAGAACCTTCTTAGCCGACTGGTTATATCAGCATACTTGAATTTATATGAGCGAGAGCGAAAAGATCTATCAATTTGGCCGGGAAAGGTATTTTCACATACCTTCCAGGCTTATTTTACATGCCACAATCTATTTAGGACCGACAGGTTTACTTCCTCTCCGAAGGAAGTTGTGCTACGGATGTTTATCACTAAAGAACAATCCGTCCACCCCGGTTGTGTCCGGAGGTAAGCACTTTACCCCAAGACCAGTGAGGTTGACCCCAGACGATGAAAACTCACACTTTTTAAAAAAAAGACTTTGCAAACTGTTATTTTTATGTTCTAAACCCTATACCAAACTCTCAGCCTCAAGTACAATAATTAGAAAATATATTTGGTTCATTGCAATTTTGGTAATTTCTGGCAACTGAAGAGTTACCAAAAACACTCCCGTATTCATTTGCCTCACAAACACGTTTTTATCTTTTTTAGAAGTGAAGTCAATCAATTTACATCGCTTGTGATAGTTTATAAAACTTATTTTTGCGAGCGAATGCATACAGAGATATATTTATTAACTCAACTGTCAAAAAAAGACCACGTTACCGCTGCTTTATAAGAAAAACTTTTTTAATGATAAACCTTCTCATGAATACTCATTTAGAACTCTCGCGAAATGTCTACCTGAAACACAAAGTGCTCAGGAACGGGAGGTAAAGGTATTGTATTCAGGAGTGCGTATCTCCCCCTAGCTTCGCGTCGTCTGCTGTATCCGGTGTAGATAGAGTTAGCTTGCACCGGAAGTAAAGCTAGCAAGCACCCTGAGGTAGACAGACACCTGTGAAGGCACTGACAGGCTTTGATAAAAAAATACTCACCCAGTTAGACGACAGCACATTGTTAAAGTGTTCTCTTGTTTCCCCCTATCCTTTGTATAACGAAAAGTAGATAAAACAGCAGCTTATTTAAACAAACACTTTTTGGGAGGGGACAGGAGGTGAAAGAGTAGGTGCAATTTTTGAGCCGACAGCTGATAGTCGACACATGACTTACAAACTTAATTTATTATATAACAAGACACAACATCGAGTCTCGCTGACATTAAATTTATCACTGTGAAAATGGAAGCCTTTATTTCCCCAATTACACATTTTTTTGGATAAGGACGTGGGATGGAAGAGGGAAAATATTGGTTTAAACTTACGGCTCTTAAGGGGGCAGGCTCTCTTTCAAGCAAGATATGACCAAGAAGAATTCAGCTATCTATAAACGAACCCCAATATCCTTTAAAATAGCTCACGGTTCACACTTTGTGGTGTGTAAGGACCGCAAACCCCGCCCACCCTCAGCATGTCGTTCTACATCATGTTCAACACCAAGACTATTAACCACTTAACCTAAGAACTGTACACGTATTAGTTTGTAGAAAAAGGGGGTTGAATCGAACTGTATTAGGTTGACTGTTTGTGACTAGGCTATGTGTAATCATATTAAAATACTCATAACATATTCAAAAACACACTGTCCAGATATACCGTTGTCGAAATTGATCCCACCTTTTTTATTTATTTTTATTTAGCACTGTGTCTTACTACCTATTCAGGTTATACGCTTAAGTACTAATTACGCTAATGGATTATGAATGAGGAAGGTTTAATATAGCGGAAGTGAACCCGCATTTGCGTGGGGGAGTGGAAAACAATTTAGGAAAAACCACCCCCAGTTCACCCGAGCGAGATTCGAACCTCGATCTCCCCGTCCTCGGCAGTCTGGCTCAACACGATACCAGCGCGTTAGCCAACTATTGTATGCCACCTAGGTGGGTGATCCCATCTAGGTCTATCAAAGGTGACATCCTTTGGGATATGTAGACATTAAATTAAAATGGTCGACCTCGGTGGCCTTGGGGTAAAGAGCTCACCTCAAGACCCGATGATCGTGGGTTAAAACGTAGCTGTGGAGTTGACAGATTTTTCTTGAGAGATGAAAATCCGTAGCACAAATTATTTCGGAGGGGAAGCAAAGCCGTCGGTTCCATATCGATTGTGACATGTAAAAGAACCCTGGAAGGTATGAAAATACCTTTCACGGGAAAATTGGTAGGCCCTTTCGCTCTCGCTCATAGAAATTCTCGTCTGTTGATATAATCAGCCGGTTCAGAACGTGCACGTTAAGTACCTCAATTAAATAAAAAATAGAACTATTGACTTATTTTTTAATTATTTCAATAAATGGTGTTGATTTTAGGGTTTTGGTTTCGATCCCTGGTATGGCTGTGAAATTTATATCAGTGACATTGGAGGCTCCCCTTTCACAGTGATGAATTAACGGATGGGGGTTGGATGTAGTGTATGTTCTAGATTTAAATTAATATATTAGTCGTGTGCTGATATAATTAGCTGGTTCAGAAATTGCAAGTTAAATATATTTAGCAAAAAAAAAGTGTTCCCAATGTAATCGTGTCAGAGGGGGAGTAAAGGCTTATAAAATGGTTCTATACTTCTAATCAGCTACACCGGCTTCTGCTGCATCATCAGCCCTGGGCGTTACTGGGTCGGATGCTCGTTTATCGGCGCAGAGTGCGGTCGATTTGCTCTTTCTTTGATCGATTACTCGCGGTAGTACCGGAATAGCTTACCTTCCAAAGGGTCGATGGAAGCGCCTCAAAGGAGCCTGCCTATCTGTAAAAAAATAGAGTGTGCCCCGCTAGATTAATGCAATTAAGTGCAGTGTTATCGCGAGTGGCTGGCGGCTCTACTGACATTACCTTCCTGGTGGATGTCGAACATTAACTTAATGTATGTAGTTGAAGCCTGAGTTAGTTAGAAAAGTAGCGTATAACCCGAATGGGTAGTAAGACGTGATGCTAATAATAATAATAGTTAGAAAAGTACTTTTTTGAGTGCTTTTTAAAGTTACTAAAACAATTTTCATATATTTATACGGCAAGTTATGTCTACTCTGTCACTTTTAATGGATATCTTCAAAACCTATAAAATCACACGAATATTATAGTAGAATAATATCATCGTTGTTTTCACATATTTGAGGTATTTGACGTGCATTTTCTGAACCAAATAATTATATCAGCACACGACCTATAAACTAACTTAACTTGAGTACATACACATAATATAATCCTGGTCATTAATTTATCACTGTGAAAGTGTAAACTCACATTTCACTAATGATAAATTTTTGGCCATGCTGGGAATCGAATTCGGGACTCTTGACTCAGTAGACAAATACGCTAACGACTGAGTTATTGTGTCGGACAATATTGACGTTGACTGTAAAACATTATAAGTTTCTAATTTTCAAAATGTTTCTCTACCAAAGTTATATTATGTTTTTTTTTCTTTATTCCTCACTGCGTCACCTGTTCAGGTTATACGCTTATATATATTAATTACGTTAATGGATTATTGAGGTAGGTTGAATTTAGATTAAGTGTACTCGCACTTTCGTGAGGGAAGAGTGGAAAAACATTTAGGAAAAAGACCACCCTCATTTCACCCGACTGGGATTATAACTCCGATCTTCATGTAATCGCAGTATAGTCTATTTCGGGAGTGACGCCTTAGACCATGCGGCCACCCAAACATGTTATCCACATTTAACTAAACTAATACCCGCCTTGGTGGCGTAGTTAGCTAACGCGCTGGTTTCGTGTTGAGCCAGACTGCCGAGGACGGGGAGATCGAGGTTCGAATCTCGGTCGGGTGAACTGGGGGTAGCTTTTCCTAAATGGTTTTACACTCTCCCTCACGCAAATGTGGGTTCACTTTCCTCTAAATTCAACCTTCCCAATTCCTAATCCATTAGCGTAATTAGTACTTAAGCGTATAACCCGAACGGTTAGTAAAACACGGTGCTAAAAAAACAAACTAATGGGGTGGAGACCCGGACGTTGGAATTTTGACTTTGATTACTGTGCATTTGATTTATTTTGTCTGGCTTGTGTTTTTAATTCTCTTTACTCCCTGCACCCGCTTCAGTAGCCGAATCGTCTTAAAGCGTCTTATCGTGTTAGACTGGCCTGTTTGATGAAATCGGGGTTCGAATCCCGGTTGGTTCTGATGAGTGTGGTTATTCATAAATGGTTTCCCACTCTCCTTCCTAAAATTGCAGGTGGTTTACCTCAAAATGCTTCCTTCCTCACCCGTGCCACATTAGAGTAATTATCATATTTGCATATAACCTGAAAAGGTAGTAAAACGCGGTGATTATAGTAGTTTACTACCCGCGTTTTACTACGCGCATTTATTCATACTACTAGAGTAGGAATATAAGGAATAAACAATCTGGAGGAAATATACCCTCACTAGCCTCAGGGAGGTGGGGGAGGGGGAGGATGAGAAACCATTTAGGGGAAAGTCACCCTCAATAGACCCGGTCAGGAGTCTAGCGCTGACCTTACAATCATCGTAAAACAGACTAGACGAGCTTGATGTTTGTTTAGTGTAAATCAATGCTATCCAAGCGCAAATAGTAGAATGGGGGTTTATACTCGCCAGCGGAAGAAGGAAAGTGTCATCAGTAGGTAAACAAGATACCCACACAAGAGGAGCAGCTAATTTTCTTCCCATTCTTTCTATTTCGTAAATTGGCGTGTGATAGTGCCTAAGTGCGTCGAGCTAAGATACAACCAGCTTCGAAAAATAATTTCGAATTCTTCAAGGGGTCAACCATAAATCACGTAACGAGTTTGGGTTAGGGGAGGGGAGATCTCTAATGTCTATGTGGTGTCAAATGGGGGACGGTGCCACGATGGGTACATCACATTGTTACGTAACATAGATCTCATACTTTTTAATGTTGAAAAAATAATATTATTATTCATGTTTTTACTGTTAGTAAACATACTTATAGAAAACTTAAGATTCTGATAAGTATTAAATCTGAGTCTCTCTTTTAGTGTCATAACATCTTCACTAGGAAATAATGAGATTTACGCTTGTGAAAATTTACGTAACACAGGATGGGAGGAGGTGGGGTGGGGGAGGAGGTAGTATAAATGTGTACATGGTGTTACATGGGGGTGGTGTGGGGGTCAATAAATGTAAGAATAAGCTTTACGTGGTTTATGGATGACGTCGGTAATGGCAAATTTAGCGCAGGATTTGGATCTGCTCGCTTAAGGTGGAGATGTAGGAAACGTGATTTAAAGGGAGATTTTTTTTGTACATCAAAACACTTTTTTTGGCGTAAATAAATCCAATAGTCTCTTGCTCCGGTACAATACAGAGTTTAATTTTTCTTCACATGATGGTATCAACAGTTGTTGAATATCTGTCAAGAGTCTATCAACAACGATTGAGTTAACCATGCGAAGAAAATTAAACTCTTTATGTTTCTACTGAAGCAATATTTTATTTAGTTTGGCAAAAAAAAGTCTTGATATAGTAAAAACACTGGACTTTTCTTGCTTCCCCTACACTCCCATCTCAAGGCACTCTAGGAAAAATCCCGTTTCTTTACCAGTAAATCTCTCCATCATAAGAGCAGACGAGCTCGTGTATTACAATGCGATGTGCGGCACTTTATTATTCTTGGCGCCAACATCATGTTCTGTGTGTAGGTGTATTAATTGCGCGTGTCAAGAGACCCTCTACAAGATACATCATGCATTATTTCGCCGACCAATTAGGAACAGTGACACTCATTTCCATGTCTTGAAGGGGAGGGGGTCACGCCCCTTTCTTTGGCCCACTCGCCATTGTCCCCATGGGGCGGGCGCTGTTCTTCTCTGGGAAACAGGGATAACCAATACTGGGTAGTCAGTCTAATGTGCTTAGCTAGAATCCATCTACGGTAGGAGTGTTGGTAAGTGACTTCTTTATTGCAAACACCGGCTGGAAGTATTCAGAATCGTTTGATGGTACTCTTTATTGACTGTATAAGTTAGTATTACTAAGAGAATAATAACTATTTCTGAATAGGTTGACAATAGTGACTTCCAGTCAATGTTTGCAATAAAAAATCCTCTGCTAACTGCCACTTACCTACACTCCTAACGTAGATGAGCTATAGTCATGTACAATTAATTGTACGAGTGTTTGTTTACTTCCATGTTATTCGCTCTCATGTCGGCCTACAAATTGCATTGTACAAATGGCAACACAAAGCTGACCTCAAGAGTCGCTGGTGGCTGTTGTATCAGATAGCTCATTGTGATCTGATGATTTCCACACGTCCATCACAGACTTTGCCTTAAACATTGAGTGAAGAATGACCATGGCTATGAGATGGATCCTGAATAGCTCAGTGGTAGAGCATCGGTGCGCAAAGTCAAGGGTCCTGGGTACGATTCCCTAGTCAAGGTGTCATTTTTCAAATTCACGAATATGAAACGTATGACAAGCTGGTTCGTTCGCGCTGATGGCGCACGTATGTAAAGGGGTCAGACTCTTTTTGTCTAGTTTGTTGGTGTATTGGGGAAGACGGGGCTCGATTCCCGGTTGGGTGTACTGAGGTGGCATTTCCTAAATAGTTTTCTATATTCCTCCCATGGAGATGGTGGTGAGCTTCCCTTAAAATGATACCTTTATAGTCCCCTACCTTATTAATGTAAATGTGTGGATAGCCCGGATGGGTAGTAAGACGCTTAGCACGAACAAAAACTGATTTTTTGTTTGTTTAAAGGTAATGGGGTGTTTTACTAGGCCTAATCTTTATTATAATATCTAAATAGATGTTTAAAGTTCACTTTCTGGACCAACTAATCTCAGCACATGACTTAAAATATAACTTAACATTATGTATAACGCCCATTCACCCGGCTGTCATTCGCCAATGGAAAATTTTTTGATCCTGTTGGGAATTGAACTTGGGATCCCTATGTCAAACTATACAGACGCTGTACTGACATAATTAAGATGTCGGGCTTTAAATATCTGCAAACTAAATCACTGTCAGATAGTTTCCTCCTCCCAACATTTTACGAACTGGACTGAAAATTTGCAATACTCGATTAAAAACAGGCAAGTTCTATTTTTACTTTCTCTCGAAACCTCGGATTCAGAGAGAAAGTATTGTGACTGTCAAAAAAAATCTAACTCGATATTTCTATAAAGGTTTACGTTTCATGACCCCCTGAAACCAAAATAAATGGTATGGCGCACCGCACAGACTTTCTATTTGTGAAATGAAATAATAGGTTTATACATTGTTGTAGTAACATTATAACAAAGCTCATAAATGAGATAATATATTATACTGTTACTTATTTTACGGCATTAGGAACTCAGAACATTGTTACAGAAAAATTGAGCAAAGAGAAACATCTTTGTCTATTCATAGAGCATAAGAATCCAATTCATTTTCAAAGACCTGATTTAAAAAGTATATGTTTTATTATAGCTCATAAATTATTGGTTTTATAAAAATATATTTCAAATACAAATTTTGTATCTTTAAAAGTACTTCAATTTTACAATGAAAAGTTATTTCTTATCTCAAATAATTGAAGAGAAATGAAAAAATTGGAAAATCTCCCTTATGTAAAGCACCCTCAAAGTCATTTTCATAAATTAGAATTTACAGCTTGTTTATAGTGATATATAGTGTCTAGATATAACATTTAATCAAAATTGTTAGAGCTAATTTTAAGATTTTTTTTTCTCTTTTTGCACTTCAATAAACTACCCTTAAATTTAGGGTTAGCCATCTAATTCCAAAAACGCCTTGGGGGGACCTTATGAAAACCCCAGTTACAAAACTATAGCCCAATCGGTAAAATAGTTTCGGCTCTAGCCCGAGGTACAGACTGACAGACGGCATCGTGAAAACAACTTTTTTAGCAGACGAAAAAAACCTAAAAATAAAAAAACAAAACATAAAAAGTAAAGATTATCTTAAAGAGGATCCTAGCGCTGCAATTACTTACCTAAATATCGAAGGATAAACAAATCGCCTGTACAGTAGCGACACAATAATGAAAATAAGCAACTTCTGGTGACGTGCTTTGTGAACCATGATACTCTTTGGGAAACCATGATGCTCATTTTTAGTCTATTGTGTCATTTAATTATTTTATAGTTAACTTAAATTAATAATGATTTTTTTTTTCCAAATGAGCCAAGCTCCCTGACGAAGAACGACTTATATACTAAGCCTACTATATGGTGGATAAGAAAAAAGGCGAACCACATGGTTCTTCCTATTTCTAGACATACGACGCTGGGAATGCACTCAGCCCTTTGGATCGTTAGTGCTGCCTGCACCATCTGGTAGAAATCACATGTACGTACAAGGGAAGTTTGGTGTTTCCCCGTCGCCTTACACACGGAATTTTTATGAGCTAGTGTGAAAAGGGCCTACCAATTTTGTCGGTAAAGGTATTTTCACATACCTTCCAGGGTTCTTTTTCTTGCCACAATAGACATGGGAGTGACGGCTTTGTTTCCTCTCCGAAGAAAGTTGTGCAACGGAGTTACATCGCTCAAGAAAAATCCGTCGACCTCGGCTGGGTCTTAACCCACGACAGGTCCCGAGGCGAGCACTGTAGCCCAAAACCACCGAGGTCGACAACAAATGGTTACTCGTAAGAAAATCAAGCTAAATTATTATACACTGACTTGATTTCGAGGTTTTTTTTCTCACGGTTCGATGTCATTTATTACAAGAAAATGAAACGACTCGCGCTGTTTATTCTTCATCTTTTTTTTTTTCTCCTGCTTCCTCACTCCCAAAGCGACCTTGTTACGCTCCCGGTTTATGACCCTCTGCTTCACGAGATGTTATCCCAAGCAGCGTTCTCACTGTCCATTGCCATTGTCGGTTGAAGTCATGTTCCTTCACTTTGGTGTACCATATCGACCTTGTGTATTCTTGGGTTTATGACTGCGCGAGCGAGATATTCGTGACGAGTCCAGAACACGGAGGCAGGAAATATGCCATTATTCCGCGCATGCGTGTATGTGTTAGGACTGTCGGATGTTGTGCGGCCTGCCAACAATAGCAGGAAGCTCCCCGTTCCCTGTGGAGGATTCAGGGTAAATTAGTTATCACGGTTACTGAACAGTTCGTTATCACAGCGAATTCCCCCCCACCGCGGTTGTCAGAACGGAGAGGGTAAGTTCTTTGAACTAGATGGCCTTCGAGAGCTCTTGGTTGGTGGTTCAACTTCATGTGGGCACGTTTGTGAGACGTCCTTTTGTTTTGATCAAAATTATCTCGATAGTTAGCTTTCATTGTTATTATTACTTTAATATGATTTATGTTTGGTAATTTTTCCATAACGTATTTTGGAATTAAGCTTTGGCACGACGTTTATCAGTATTTCTCTCGGAACATCCTTTGAAGATGAAGAAGGAAAGTTCTCATAATATATTTGTGCGTTAAAGTTGATAGTATTTCCTTTTAAAAATCGAACCCTAAAACATTTGGTTTAGCACATTAAAGCTATATTACTGAACCCCGTCCCTTGGATAATTTTCCACTCATTATTAAAAGTGAGACTATATTGACGTATGAAAATATTATTAGAATTATTAGAAGTAATATTTGTAGTAAAGGTAGTAAGTAGCATATGTTTTAGCACAATGTCTAATTTTGTAATTAGCATAATGTGGATGTAGAAATCACATTGACAAGTCCCATGTGGCCTATCCACCAATGCACCTGGGGCTGGGATTTGAATCTCGACCTCATCGTCACCGATAATTCATTCTTTTTCTAACTTAATGTCATAAGATGCGTGATATGTGAGATTGTTCTATAAAATTTTACTTCTTCTATAATATATATTTATTAATTTGAAATTATTATTAATTATATATAGGTTTTGGTCTGTGCAAAATCATATTTTCAATTTATTTTTAAATTGACATTCGGACACGGGAATATAGCCACGGTAATTTGTTCTTTGATTGCTCAAAAAGTATTTTCACTATTTTGTCTGCTAAGTTTAAACTTAGTACAATTTTTAATGAAACCCTGATCTAAATGCTAGCTTCTCATTTTCAAATATATTTGACATTGTTATAAAATGTATATTGGTCAAAACTTTAGTAAAGTGACATGCCTATGCTTTCTGACATATAGGCCTACCAACTTTAAACTCTTCTTCTTCTTATTCTAGGACTTTCTTACACTTTTTATGATTTAGACGTTGAAGAAATATCCACTGACAAAGTAACATTCTTAATAAAGTTTTCACGCTTTGTGTTAGAATAATCTACCGCTGAACCTTTTTAATTTTGGGGAATCCCCGAAACCTTACAATTCTTCTGCTTCTCTCATCACCTTCCCTTGTCCTAAATTCGACAATGACAATGGAACACAGCGACTTTTCCCTCTTCTTCTCTTAAGTAGAACGCAGTAAGAGGGTGGAAAGAAAAGGAGGGTGAAAACCTCTCAAATAAGGAGTTGCAGCCAGTTACTACCCTGCCTTAGGAAGTGAAATGTCACCCCATTGTTAGAGGAACCCCTCTCTAAATCTCATCCCACACATACACGCACACAATCTTACCCTCCCACACTAACAGGAATCATTGGATGCCCTTCTTGTAACGATCGAAAAGGAAGCAACTTGGGCCGTACAAGGGTAGGAGAGGGTGTTTCTGCACGAGCAATTCGGAACAGATTGAGTTCTTTTGATCATGATGACTCTACGTTGTCGTCATCATCCGTATACAATGGGGTGGTTTAGTTCTGCTCTCCTTTTCCATCATGTGGTCCTGAAATAAGAAATATTGTCATTCAGCATTTCCTCGCTCGCCCTTTTACAGCTTTCATAGGATAGAGACATCGTCATCATATCGAGATTTATGGACGGAAGAAATATAAATGTCTGTCCAAAAACTTTCTCTGAAAGGAGGGGATGTGTCTAGTAAATTTAGTCTTATTATATGTTATTTCCAACAAGTCAGTGAAATACCTGCACTTTTTCTTAAAGATATAGTAGGCCCTATGTATATTACCTCTCGTATCTAATGTATTATATTAAATAGGAGAGGTAATCAACAATAATTTTCTCGCAGTATATTAGACTGCCTATGACTGGGAGATTGAGGTTCGAATCTCGGTAGGGTGTACTGAGGATGGTTTTCTAAAAATTGTTTTCCACTCTCCCTACACGCAAATACGAGTACACTTCCTGTAAAT
>CABFWB010000449.1:11217-27422 GCA_902151455.1 Timema bartmani | reverse complement strand
AATAGGTAATAAAAAAGCGCTACGTGGTTTACGGATGACCCCTAAACAACAAACACCCGGGGACTTCCAACTCCCACTGCGCGTGCAATCAACTTGTGCTCTACAGTCTTTGCTCCTTGGTTCCGCCTGTCGGGGTGTATTGACCCCGACTCACTTTTTGCCCGGGTGGCAGGACCGTAGGCTAAAGTTCGGTAACTGCTGGTGTCAATGTACCAACTTTCATACTTGAGAAACTTTTTAAAATATCGTTTTGTCTGTTTCCTTGTCTCAGTGGCGGGCCTAACCCCCGGGACTTTTTGCCTTTTAATGCGTCGACAGACCATTTCTGGCGATTTGGATGGTTTGAATCCCGGTAAGAGGTCTTAGTTCTTTAGTCATAATGTAGGGCGGGTGTAGGTGAGATGATAGAGGTTCAGAGTTCGCTGTAAACGAGGCCTGGTTGAAAGGCCTAGAAACAAAACAACAATAATATATATGTATGTATTTGAACCACCAAAGGGAACTTCTTTTAGAAGATAAATAAATAAATAAATATATAAGTTGCTAATACCAAAAACCGATATATGATGATCTTAACTGTCTCAAAATTGACATCTGATCAAAAATACGTTGCTTTATTGCAGAACACATGCTTTGGCGTCCGACTTATTAAGTCAGTCACAAACGCGTCAGTGTACTAAATCAAAGGTTCAATTTTAAGGTTCGATTCTCGACATAGTAAAATTAGGTTTTTAGTTTACAAATTTATGAATAGTTGATGGCTGGTGGGCTGTATTATGTGTCTATTCCCGAGATAAATATCAAAAATACGTTGCTTTATTGCAGAACACATGCTTTGGCGTCCGACTTATTAAGTCAGTCGCAAACGCGCCAGTGTACTAAATTAAAGATTCAATTTTAAGGTTCGATTCTCGACATAGTAAAATTAAGTTTTTAGTTTACAAATTTATGAATAGTTGTTGGTTGGTGGGCTGTATTATGTGTCTATTCCAGAGATAAAGTTAGTTTGTAAGTCTTGGGCTGATATTATTGAAAAAATGTACGGTTGGTGAAAATTAAATAATGGTTTAACGCATGAATATATGAAGGTATAATTTGTACATTTTTGAAATTTCGGATAAGATTATTTCTGCGTCGATCCTTTAAAAAAATCACTGCGTCTCACTCACTACCCGTTCGGGCTATACGCATATTTTATATTAATTACGCTGAGGGAATAGGGAAGAAGAAGGTAAAATTGAGAGGAAATATACCCGCTTTTGCGTGGAAAAAACACCTTCGGCACACCCAGCCGGGATTATAACCCCAATCCCCCCGTCATTGGCAGTCCAATCTCTTGCAAGAGTGAAGCTTATGAGTTATGACTAATCGACCATCGAAGCGGTTCCTTCTTAGTTTAATTTCTGTGATGACAAGACGTTGAAGCCATCGCTCGTCATCCGACACAAGGTAACAGCGGTTAAATCACCGCCAATGCCAAAATTATTATAATCCCAAGGTCATGAAGGGACGGATAGTATAAACACTTGGCATCAGCACACGCAAGGAGGGGACAACACTAGTTGGTATTTTGTTGTAACATTGAATTTCAAGATCAACTGTGGTGGAGTACATTGAAAGCGCACAAGAGCTGGTGAACAAGACCTCATATCAAAAGCGCACAAAGCCAGGGATCAAAAGCGCACGTGGAAAAAAAACTACATAACGTGGTAAGGTAACACATGCAGGCATGTATTGTAAACAGCCCTCTTACTCTTTACAATAATTAAAACAACTCAAATAAGCAATAGAGATGTATTGTTCGTGAACGAACCCACAAGCGGTGTTGCCATACGGGGCACAGATACGACACTATAAACAATGGTGCGCCTTCAATGCAGCCCTCTTGCGTGCTTTCGATAATGTTGCCGCCCTAATCAGAAGATTGTGCAATCATTCTCCTGGGAAGAAGGAAACACTAGGAGATTTGTTCATACGCTCAATGGGCCAGACTGGGTGAGCGAGCGACTAAAAAATAAAATAGAACACATTGGTTGTAATGAGAGGTGGCCAGACTGGAGCGAGCGACTGACCGAGCGCGTGCGCTTGAAAGATAGAACTGATTCTAATTTTCAAGCGCGCGCACTCGAGCCGGAACAGTCTAGTTTACAGGAGCTGGGCAATATTATTGTATGTTGGTTCATTGAGTGGTAACAAAACTTCTCAATTTGACATGATATTTGACTTTTTATATAATTATTGATAGGTTTATCACACTTCCTACTAACGGCCTATATTAATTAGTAAGATCATAAACCATACCTATACATATATATATGTGTGTGTGTGTGTAAAACTGATATATTAAAATACTTCAAAAGTATAATCAAAATAGGTCTTTACAAATAAGAATCACCATTAGCGCGGATGGAGGATGGGAAAACCACAACAATAAATCACTTGTCAAAAACCACCCTCAGTTCACTGAACCAAAATTCGAACCGTTGCCTCCTCGTCAACAACTATCAAGAGCTAGCTGCTAATCACGCGCTCGCAAGTTTGGCCACGCGGCCCTGACAAGCCGTTCTAAGAACCTTTTATTTTTCTCATTGTGTCTTTCAATCCTTTCACCAAGTCAATAATTACGCGACTCTTCGGTGAGTGCTCGGTCTAAGACCTAATTCTCTCAATAACTGGATTGAAGATGACGGGAAGGTTGGGGCTCGAATCCCGGTCGGGTGTATTGTGGAGTTTTTCATAAATAGTTTCCCACGACCTCCACGTAAATGAGGGTCAAAATAAGTTTAGTAAATAGTTGTAGGACGCAGCGAAAAAAAAAAGCTCCACTTTAAATTAACATATTAATCCTATATCAATTTATCTACAAGCTTCATTACAATTTATTTATTTTGTTAGTTTTACTCGACTAGTTACTCCTAAATCTTTTTTTTTAGTGACACCTTCACTCGAGAATCGTGTCAATACCAAGGATCTTAGGTTCGATTACAGTGTCCAGGTATACTTTTTCAACTGTTTAGTATTTAAAATGTACACCTGTGAACGGCTGCCATCAATGATAATAATCTATCAAAGGCCTTGTTTATGCTGTAAGCGATTTGCTAGAGGCTAGAAAGAGGCTTGCTTAGCGGGTAGCGAGCGGTAATCGATGCGCTGTTCACACAGCAAGAGGTATCTAGTCGAGTCAATAGCAGTCGCAGTGCGGTGTTGATGTACGTTGTTTCATCATGTTACTGTCAAAACTCTATAGGAAATTAATTGCACTCGAAAACATATCTCTAAAATTCGATGATATACCTTGTGCTTATAGATCATGAGTTTAGTGGTGAATTTAACAACTTATATCGTCAAGCTCTCTTGTATGATGATATATTTTTGGAATATTTACGTATGAGTAAGGCGTTATTTGATTTCTTACTTTCCAAACTAGAAGAAATATTGACAAAAACTACAACTAATTTTAGAGAACTGATTAGTGCTGAACAAAGAAGACTGTTATTACTCTAAGATAAGTCTTTTCTTAGAAGCAATTTAAAAATAGTAATTTGTATGTCATATTATTATTGTTTAAAATGTATGTAGGTAGCAAAACAAAAGTGAAAAAGCAGCATGTGTACTACACAACTACATCGTTGAGAAAGAAGGGCAGGACTCTACTTATTTAGGTTTTCCAACTAAACTAAATATGGGTATATTACAACGACACACATACAACATTATTTCCAGAATAATGCTGTTCGAATCAGGGAAACCTTCCTAAATTAATTTAATGGAGTAGGAAGTGTTTCTTGGCAAAACGACTACGCTCCTCCAGAAAATATTTTGTATAATATTAATAATTAAAACATATAAAAAAAATACTTCAACTTGGAATGTTTAATCCTCATATATTAATTAATGTTTGTAACAAAAATACTTTAACTAACCTGGAATGTTTAATTATCTAATATTAATGATTAATGCATATGATAAACACCACTTTAACTAAACTGGAATGTTTAATTCTCCACATACTACTTTCCAGAACCTTTTTTATCACCCCCACATTCTTGTAAATGACGTCACTGGGGTCCCACAACGCTCTTATTTGGTACACGGTGCCAATAAGTTTTTCAATATCCATTGTTATAAATAAAATATAACAAGGTTCTTCCTAGAGCCACTTCTAGTCTGCACACGTAGACTGAATACCACGTGTTCGTTCGGGTCGCGCCCTCGCTACGCAAGTCTCTAGCCTCTAACCTACAAGCAAATCGCTTGCAGTATAAACAAGCTAAATGTTGCTTAGAGGAAATCATTCCATTTTAGCGTGGATAGAGGATAGAAAAAACAACAGTGATAAATCGTATGTAGAAAACCACCCTCGGTTCAAACGCCAGAATTTTGAACCTGCACCTCTTCGTCACGGGCAATCTAGTATATTACGAGACTTACGCCTTAAACCGATTGACCATCGACGCGAAAGGGAGGGAGGGATGTAATTAATGAATTAATTAATACCAACACCAACAAAACGGGAGATTTGGGGCAGTTGGATTGTTCCCACAACTTGTCACAATATAATGGTGGAAAGCGAACGTGTGTGTGTGTGTGTGTGCACCGTGTATTACTACCCGTTCGGGCTATCTTAGTATTTTCACTACAGTGAATACCATCGCTGAGGAAACTGCATGGTTACTGTTAGGAAACAGCGTTGTCATTCTCTCATTTTCGTGTGGTCATCAAACTCCTCAAATATAATAGTGAGGTTTCTTAGCGAAAAGATTATGACAGACTGGATTAAAGCACCAAACTTGATACACAGACTCTAAACACCTATTATATAGGTTTTATAGGTAGGTGCCCGATTTGTCGTTCCGCCATCTTGAATTTTTAACACTACTTTACTCTAACGCTTTTTCTAGCTTTCTAACTGACAGCTTTTTTTTACCTTTTTTTAATGCAACTAAAACTATCAGTTATTTCATGGTTTCATTAAAAAATCGATCTGTATAATATATGAGACATAAATTGACAATAATTTAAAATTTACTATCTTTGACTTAGACATGACCCATTTTTACAAGAAAATGGCGCAAGATAGCGAAACTGTGTTCGCATACATTTAAAAAGAAAAGCATATTACCTTTAATTATATTTTAATTTGATACATCACTGAGAGCGAGGAAATTTGGCAACAGTAAACAGAAAGGGAAGATAAAGCTTTCCTCCATAAGACCTGTAGTCCCTTCAGCAATGATATTGGGTATAATGGGTTAGCGATGAGGAAGGTAGATTGAAGAGGAGATATACTCGCATTTGCGTGGAAGTATAGTGGGAAACCATAAAAAAAAAACATTCTAACTAAAACCGACCAGGATTTGAAACCCCACTTCCCCTACAATAGTAAATTGGGGGATTGTGACCATGCGTGTCCAACCTTTTCCTTACTGAGGGTCGCATAAGTTATTGAGTAAATGGCCGGATGCCATATATGATATCTATAATACCTAATGTTCAAATATGGTATACACACATACGTACCCATCCATTCATAATTACATACATCACACAAGTAACATTATACTTAAGTTTATGGAAATTACATGGAAGTTAGTGAACATTTACGTCAGCTTCAAAAGCCTAATTGGTTGTTTATTTACGCAATTATGCAATTTGAAATGTTTAAATTGGAGCTGGTGGGCCGCACCAAACGTACTCTGCGGGCCGCTGGCTGTATATGCCAGTTTTGGACCATGGCACCACCGAAGCGTGTGAAAAGCGAACTACACAATACTATACATGAGGTCCGCACGCAGTATTGACTATGCCCGCAGTGCCGTGTGACCAGAACTCTTGCGTCGTTCAAAATAAGTTGCGCGTGAAATGTATGTAGGCCTTCCCAAACAATGACTGCCCCAAATGTGAGGTAGTTGTTGCGATACCATGTTGGCTACCATTATTAGGTAGGAATGTAGAGCTTTGTGGGAACTTATGTGGACAATTTTTTTTGGTGGGAAAATGTATCAACCTTTTTTTTTTGCATTCGATAATAGACCATAAATTTACTTTTTTTCTCTAGGTGCCTCATTTTTTTCACCGCTGCTTCTTAATACCTCATTTAGGTTGGACACATAATTAATTACGTTGATGTAATAAGAATAATTTTAGAAGAAAGGTACCCCCATTTGCATGTAGGGAGGGTGGGGAAACTGTTTAGGCCGTCACCGGCAATTCAGTCCACCACGAGAGTGACGCGTTAGACAATATGGCCACTGATGCGGGCTATGCGTCTTATTGCCCGTCTGGAATATCCGTATTTTTATTTTATTCTAGGCAGAATGATTATATCACCACACAGGTGGATGCATGGTCTAAGGCTTCACTCTCGCAATAAACTGGCCTGCCGATGACTGGAAGATCGGGGTTCAAATCCCCGTCGGGTGTATTAAGGGTGGTTTTTCACGCCACCTCCCCACAAATGCGGGTACACTTCCTCTACATTCAACCTTACTAATTCCTAAAACACTAGCGTAGTTAGTGCATGTATACTTATAGCCCGAACGGCTAATAAAATCGTGGTGCTAAAAAAATCATCCTACAACTTACAAACTATCTTATTTTTAAAATACACAACATCTTGTACCCAATTTGTCATCACTGATAAAGTGTGCTACACCAGTTTCACCAATTTAAGTAGACAGGTTGAGGAAAGTGAAAAAATGAAAATTTGACCACATCTAGATCGGAAGAGAAAAACAGCTTGCAGCTGCACCCCACAGACTAGACCAGAGCATGCCTCTTGAATTCGCAGGAGACAAGCCATTCATTGTTAGTCATCTGAATTCATTGATACATTTTTATTGGAAATTTGCATCCATATATTTATTTTAAAATAATCTAGTTTATATCTATTTAAAAAATCAAATTAAACCAATATTATTTATTCTGATACAATTTAACTTGCAGTTAAAACACATGACTTACAACTTATAGTAGGATTCTGGTAGGAAGAAACTTTTTAAAAAAATGGACACAAAAAATTATGACTGGCAATGATAATATTCTACTATATTATTAGTATTATTTTATATGTATTGATAACATCTATCAAAGCTGACTTTTTCAGATCACATGACTCGACGTATGAGTACATTAAACTAGATTCAGTATCTGATATAGCTGTGAGATAAGGTTCTTCTTATGAAAATTGGAGTGTCACTGGTCCAAGCTTACTTAACACACCTTAGCGCTGCTGGTACACATTCTAACTATATAAGTAATCTGATTTATTTTTTTAACCCAGAGAAAGTTAATTTATATAAATTTATTCTCACTGTGGTAAACTAAAGCGCTTGTACTAGGTTGTTGTATTTGTTCTAAAATTAAGCTACGCTAAACATCTAAGCAGACATTAAATGTGTAAACAAAAGAAAAAAACACCTCGCTATAAGCAAAGGCTTTAATTTAATGGTAAGAGAACGAGTCTCTCTCTAGACATGCACTTAAAACAAAATCTGGGGCAGAGCCTAGGTTTGAACTAAGCTTTCCTTCTAATCTTAGGACAGCGCTTGCCTAGCGGGTTTATTTATACTCAAAAGAAACGTAAGCCAGAAGGTTTTAAATAAATGTACCGAGTAAAATACTTTATAGAAATCTTCCCTTGTATCTTTTTTTCCCTCCCAGCACACCCCCATCCATTCTTTTCAACGAGGCAAACCTTTTGTTCTCTGTAAACCTACATCAACCCTCCTTTATTTTGGTTATCTGTTGTGAATGGCGCCACCAGCCTTTTCAGCTGCTGCCAGACACAATAAGCACCCTTCTGTCACCCTCACCTCCTTCTCTATCAAACACACATATGACCCCACCTGAAGATTATCTCATGGTTGTTTGTCTGAAGTTGAGCCAGTATCTGAGAGGCCTCATTTCTGAAAAGAACCGACTTGATTTGTTTTATAAAAAAAACTTAAATGTGTTTCTAAAGGTTTATAAACTTCATTTGTGCACGTGGACTAAACGTCAATCTCATCTAGTCTGGTTGGTTTGCCGGTGACGGATGAAGAGTGGAGATGGGGTTCAAATCACGGCAGGGGTACAGTGGAGGTGATTTAACCTCCACCTCCCTTATTTTCACTATATTAGCGTTTTTTAGCTACTTTTTTACTTCTTACTAATTCTTCAGGCTATAAGCATATCTACTACCATTTACACTGAATTTAGATAAATCTTACCCGCATTTGCGTTAAGGGAGAGTGGAAAACAATTTCGGAGAAATCGTCCTCAGTAAAACCGTCCGGGATTCGAACCTTAATCTCCCTGTCATTGGCAATCTAGTTTAACACGAGAGTGACGCCTTAGAGTTAAACCATGTGGCCACCGAATCATGTGTCAGGTATTTGCCTAATTAATTTATGCGTATAGCTAGAATGGTTACTAAGATGTAGTGATAGGACTATGTATTATTAATATTAATATTAAAAATATTCCACAGCAGGTAGACCCTCCTCCCCCGAAAATAAATGTGAAGTTACGGACGGCCCTGATAGAAGCTCTTATCGACCAAATCAAGGAAACTGATGTGAAGGTCATGGAGGTAGTCGCACCCTGTCGGTTGTGTGAATGTGGGCAAAGACCCGGGTTTAGAGCACCCCCCCCCTCCCTCCCTCCTCCCCAACCTGACGTACCACAATGTCAAGGCTGTGCCCATGGAAAGGAGAAGAAAGAGAGGTTCCCATGGACTCTTTATAAGAATGTTGACGTCTAGCTGGAGGTCTATGCCCGCTCCTGACAAGCATCGGGTCCGCCGTTTCCGCGAGACGTGTTACAAGATGGCACAGCTTTGAGCTCAGCGAACAAATCCTGTAGAACGCCCGTCGCGTGTTCGGCGGAATTCTTGCAGCAAACCACTGAATGTTGGTATTGCGATACATCCAAGGATGTTTAACAAGGCTCGCCTCATAATTCATTGGACGGTGCTTAGCCATCAGTCCAATCAAATTATTATATATTTTTTTTTAGCACCGCGTCTTACTGCCCTTTCGGATTATACACTTATGTACTATAGTTTAGGGACTAGGAAGGTTATATTTGTAAGAAGTGTACCCTCATTTGCGTGGAGGAAGAGTTAAAAACTGCTATGGAAAAAATCCCTAGTACACGCGACCGAGATTCAAACCTCGATATCCCCGTCATCGGCTGTCTAGTCTACTGTGAGATTAGCGCGTTTGACCACGTGGCCACCAAAGCGGGTCAATCAAACTAATAAGACGCTCAAAATCTTTTCGTGACATTAGAGTAAAGCTTCTGTATTGACCATTAGTTTCTTGAAATTTAAGGTCGCGAAGCAAATTATTTCCGCTGTATTCCGCTCGCCTTGTGACTTGTGTGCAATTGAGTTTGCCGCCATCATCTGTCCTGTATTTTTTTTTCTTTGTTGCTAAGTGTAAATAAATAGATATGCCATGGCAGTCAATTTTAATTTTTCACTCTTCATTGCGTGTTTCATCCACCGAAGTAAATAACTTTCTCAAACAAAATAAGGCTCGAAGGAAGAAGGTTCGAGGTTCGGCTGAGGGAAAAATTGTTCGCACGTAGAAAGAGAGCTCGGCTCGGAGTTCGGGTCAAGATTTTGCCTGATAGCCTGGACGCAGCTTTACTTTTGGTCCCGATTTATATAGGAAGGAACATTTTTGACACTCATTATAAAAGTTAATAAAACAACTTTCAAAACGTCAAGATTTGTAGTCTGCAACTGTCACTTAAATCAATATCTTTGAAATAATAATACATTAACATTTTATCAATGTTTACCGCAAATAAAGGTTTGTATTTTCTTAAAAGTTCCTACCAGAATCAAAGTATAAATGTACAATATTTACCACTTTGACGAGTAAAGCCGTTTTACATTTATTGTCAATTGGCTAAAACATATTCGCGAAACGAATGAATGTAAAACTTTATTTTTGGCACCGTGTAATACTACCCGTCCGAGCTATACGCATCTTATGCTTTCGCACAAAGTGAAAACTCAAATGTTGGTGCTACGGGGATATAGAATTTGAGGAATAAAAACAAATCTTTCTTAAATTCATCATCAACACTAATTTTAAAAACTAACCCAATTATTAGATTTGTAGCTATTTAACTGCTAAACACAATCTTGATACTTGTTTATGATAAAATATCTTCTTTTAAAAATGACGGTGTGTCTCGACAATTTTAGCGGCTTGTTCAGTGTTCCGTGAGTTGAAAAGGGTAAAAAATTTGAGGCTTTAGGCCAGTGGTCCTTAAACTGGGTTCCGCGGAGGGGTGTCACAAGTTCCTTTAGACTATGATGCGTAATGGTGGTAAAAAAAATATCCATTTACATTTTTATGCTTAAAATTCAAAAACATCGATATCATTAGCAGCACACCCAGTTTAACAATGAAAAGAAAATTAAATTACTCTTTAGCATTATTAGAATCTAAAAAAAAAGTATTAAAAATAGATACGCAACAGTAAGTTACATCTTGAATTTATATTATTTTTATTATGCAAAATATTATGTAACATAAAATGTAAGAAATAAATTAATTTGGTTTTAGTCTGAATAATTATATAACATAAGCTTATAACATATACTTTTTATTTAAAACTCAAAAACTTGTGGTATATTTGTAGAGAGAAGGTAATGAGACATGAACAGTAGTAACACATAGGGGTTCCTCGGTAGGCTTCATAGCTTTTATAGCGTTCCGTGATATATATCTAGATATATTATGTACTCGTAATGTTTTATGTGCAATACTTAACGTGCACTGTATGAACTGACTTATAATATCAGATTAAATATAGAATAGACCAAACATACAGCCCAAGGGGAAACCCACATTTCACCAATGATATATTTTCCGGCCACGTCAGGAATCGGACCAGGGACCCTCAGTTCAGTAAGAAGTCACGCTACCGACTGAGCCAAGGCGAAGGACTCTTTGTAAGATTAAATGTTTATTTTTGTGACTTGACCCGACATTCAACCAGCCTCGAAACTCATGAAAACCCCTCGTCCATTCCTGACGTTAAACATATATTCGACATGTCGGTTGCAAGCGAACATTCCTTGCTCTGCATATGAATTATGTAAATCATAAATAAATGAAACAAGGCAGTTCGACAGTACACCTCAATATTATTTTTGTTTTAAGACATAGTATTATCTTTGATTTTACAAACTAGCACTAGTTTTGTATCTTCTCTCTCTCTCTCTCTTTCTAACGAATACACTACACTGTTATTGTCCACATGTTCAGCCCAGAGATATAACAACAAAGTTCCACCTGGTCTGAAGGGAGTGACAGTCACCATGTACAGTCAGGGCCGCGTAAGAGGAATCTGGAGGATTCCTTTCACACACAATAAATATATCACATTATTTTCTTTATTAATTTTCAATAAAATAAAATTCAAACTAGGTATATTTTGTCTTCCCTGAAAAAAGGTCTTCTCTTGATAAACTAAACTTTGGCCCTCTCTTTTAAGCTACAGCTTAGTATAATCCGTCAAGGTAAGACTATTTTTCAGTGTAAACGGAGTGTACAGTACATGAACAAAGATAAAAGTGCTCTTCTCTTATTAAACTATATTATCCTGGGTTTTATATTGCTAACCGCCTTCAAAAAAGCTGGGTTTGAAAAATTAAAGGGGGGAAAAAAAATCTTTTATGCGCGTGTGCTGCTGCAATAAATTATCTACAGCTGTCACCTTTACCCCTATCAGAAGGGGCGTGGGCTTATTCACCATTCTCATTTGGTTCTGTTTGTCTGTGACGAGTAGGTCGGGATCTTAATCCCGACAGGGTGTACTTAGGTTTTGTTTTTTTTCCTAAATGGTTTTCCACTCGCCTTCCATTCCTAATGTGGTTACAGTTCCTAAATTCTACCTTCCTCCCTAACGTATTAGTGTAAATATGTGGTTGTCCCAAACGGGTAATAAAACGTGGTGCATAAAAAAAAGCTGTAATTTTTTATATAATGTTATAAATAGGCCTACCTATTAAATAACACTAAGAATACAACCAAATTCAGATTGAAAGATACTTTTTTGATACGTCATCATGTGATCCGCACGTGTCAATTTTCATATATAGGCCTAATATCAATACCACATGCATGCTTCGATGTCCGCATAGTCGCAATAGACTAGATTGTTTTGACGGGGAGATTAGGGTTTGAATCCCGGTCGGGTCTACTGAGTTTTTCCCCTAAATGGTTCTCCACTCTCCCTCCATGCAAATATGGGTACACTTCCTCTAAACTCAACCTTCATACCCTCCAACACATTAGGGTAATTAATACACATGTGTGTATATAACCTGAACGGGTAAAAAGATGCGACACTAAAAATCAAATCAATACCTATAATATTATACCATTTAAAAAAAAATCTAGCATCACCTTTTACTACCCGTTCGGGCTATTTACTGTTTTATAATAATAAACTAGAAAAATGTAATTATTGTCGGCCGCAAAAAAAGGGGGGTTGTATTTATTTTCCAAACGGTCTTTCCTACTTTTTTATTTTATTTAGCACCAGCATCTTACTACCCGTTCGGTTTATACGCCTTCCTAATATGTTCTTACTGTGTTTGATGGGAGGATGACCAAACCCATTTTCAAAGAGAAAGAGGGGAACACATAATTAGCAATGCAAAGTGAATGTCTGCCTTCGACGATACAAATAAAAACACAACCGCCAGCTCCAGCTTAGCTGTTCTTGAAAGGAAGAGCTAGGCCTCGGAGTAACTTAAGTGTAGCAAATCAATTAAAATGTTAATTACTTGAGACAAGTGAAGATAGAACGGCTCGTTCGTTGTTTGTAGGTGGTCTGAAAGGAATGTGGGTGTGAGTGAGTGAGATACGTAATTATTGAAAGTGAACTGTGAGAAAAAAAAACCCCAATATTTCAGGCTTTATTAGTTTGTCTTTATAAACTGGAGTTAAAAGCATACAACTTTTTCTTTCGCACTGCGTCTTTACTCTTACTACTCGTACCTGGTATCCGTATTTAATTTTACTAAAAGTAGGGATGAGTTAAGTTTAATTTAGAGGAAACGTACCCATGTTTGCCTGTAGGGAAGAGTGGGAAGCAATTTAGAGAAGGGAGAGGGGGAGAAGTACCTCGGAACACCATTACTGGGATTCGAATCCCAACCTCCCCATAGTCAGCAAACCAAACTGCACCCAATATTATTGCTGAGGGAACTACATGTCTTGCGGAGAAAAGCTTTATCTTCGCTTTCTCTCAGTTAACTGTTGCCAAACTCCTCGCTCTCAGTTATGTCTGAAGGTGGTGTGCTGGAGTAAGAAGCTACTGGCTACCTCGACTAACCAGTGCAGAGAAACTTGTCTAATATTTGAGGGGAGATTGACCACACAAAAACAAGAGAATGACAACGCTGTTTCCCAATAGTAACCATCCCGTTCCCTTAGCGATGATATCCAGTGTAGACGAGATTGACGAATTACGAGTTAATAAGTTTGGTTTGAATCAGATATTTCATCAAAGTACAATTATTTTTCAATATTCTTTACGAGATTTAGGTGAAATTGATATGGTTTATAAAAAAAACATTTGATTAAATCTGTCTAAAAAACTAATGTCAAGAACAAATATTTACCTACAATTCACGACGTAGACTGTAAGCAAAAAGTAATTTTCATATGACGAGCCATTTCTTACAGCTATAAAAACTATTGGATTTAATTTCACGTATTCATACGTCAACTCATATGATATACAGTAGTTGATTTTGTTATATTATCAATACCTGTGAAACTACACTAATAATATAGAAGAATGCTATCACTTATCATATTGGTCGCAAAATAATATGTTTACATTTTCTAAAAGGTTATTCTTAACAAAATTTTATTGTAACTACTAATACATTTTGTCTAAAAGGTTACGAAATTTATTTCTTAGTGACCCGCATCGGTGGCTGCGTGGTTTAAAGCGTCGCTCTCGCAATAGAATGTACTGTCGATGACAGGGAGATCAGGGTCTGAATCCCGGTTGGTTGTACAGAGCATGGTTTTTGCTAAATGGTTTTATGTGCCAACGTGGGTACATTTCCTTTAAATTCAACCTTATTCATCCTTAACACATTAGCATGGCTAGTTCAAATGCGTACCACCCGAATGTGTGTTAAGACGCGGTGCTAAAAAAAATATTCTTAGCGGTTGAATACCTCTTAATTTTATTTTTAACACTATTCATTACAAGCCGATTTTATCGTTGCTGTTTAATTAACAGGAGATTATCATGTACCCTACTTCAACCATGGCCAAGACCCTTATAATTAATTCCCACTTCAATCAACACAGTAAACAACTAATTTCCCAGGTTAATGGAGCACGGCGATATGACGCCAGTTTACTCGAACCAACACGAATATCATCTGGAAGGCCCTTTTTCCTATCAGAATTCTACTCTCTAGTAGCGTTCTGGTAGGGAAAAAGGCCTTTCAGAACGCTATTCGTAAGAATATCAGGCTATAGATTCCTATTGTGCAAACCATTTTGTTTATTTCGTATGGCCGGTGTATTTGATTTGATTTTTTTTATTTACGATCCGCGTTTTTTCCATCCATCCGGGATTTTAATTCCGACCTCCCCGACATCGACAAACAAAAATATAATTATGAGCTTGACCTTTAATCCGCGTGTCCACCGATACGAGTAGGATTTTTTTTTTNNNNCGTTTTATGTATGTACGAACCAAAAAAAAAAAAAGAGAGTGTATTTTACCATTATGTCTGTCCTTCTGTCCTTGTCCACAGATCGAAAACGTTTTGATGGATTTTGTTCAAACCTTATATCCTATATAAATGGCAATACTGCAGGACTTCTATTTTATTTTGAACTTAGCTTTAAAATTAAATCAAATTAGTGGGTTTTTTTAGTTCGGAATTTTTTAAAAATGGTTCCAACGATTTTGTTTAAAATAGATATCTAGGGAGTGTTTGACCTATAAAATAACACTGTACTCTTGGTTTGAGGGTAAAAATTCGTTAAAGGGTAGTTTACTGATGAGAAGTCTTTTAAACTTGAAACATTTTGAAAATATTTTTAGTGATTTGTTTAAAAATGTATAACTGGGATGTGACCAAAAAACACCGTACAAACCTCTTGTTTTTAGGGAGAAATTAATTTAAGGGTAGTTTACTGATGACTCTTTTTATTTTGAATATTTAAAAAACTGGCTCTAGTTATTTGGTTCAAAATGATTATCTGTTAAGTTTATTACATTATTAACAATTATACAGATATGTTTTTCTAAAAAATAAAAAAGCATTTTATAACAGTTTGTAAAATTTGATTTTTATATAATACCTCTAACGATTTTGGTAAAAATGGGCATCGGGGGACTATTTTACATGATAATTAATAATGTATGTTTATTTTTACAAAAGTAAATTAAGTTAATGGTAGTTTACTTACGACAAATTATAGAAAATTTGAAAATTTGCAAAATTGATCTTGAAGAATGAGCTAAAAATGAGTATGTGGGAATAGTTTAGGAGGAAGATGAAACCTCCTTACTTGACTTAGTTAAGAGTTCAAAATCAACTTAAAAAAAATAGAAAAATCTGTTAATTTTTATCTTTATTATATAAACCAACTAAGCCTTTATTACACTATTGTATAGAATACACTTGTTTATCCTTTTTAATAAAGGCAAATAAAAAATATAAAAAGTGTATGTGTCTAACCAGGTAGGCCTATAATTTGAATCAAACACTTATTTTCAATATTTATTTTTCGCCTCTTCTCCTTACCCTTTCGTGTTTTACGCAGATAGTTTTTAAATAGTCAGATTTATAGAGTACAGACGGAAATCCCTCTGCTGATTTATTATGTTGTTTATCCTAAAAAAGTATAATAAACTAGTGAAGTATTTTATTTTTGACCAAAATAGAGTCAATCATAAAAATTAATTATTTATTTGCGTGCACAATAGTGTTAATATCATGCACCGGTAGTCACTCGGACAAAGGATGAACTTGTACCGAATAGAAATAAATCTTTCTTTGATGCGAATGCTTAGAATCGTACTTAAGCCTTCCAGTTACCATCGGTTTGTTTTACCTTACCGTTTTCACACTGATCGTCCCCCTAATCCAGTTGGCTGTTGGCGTAACCGAGGTAGGAAGTCGAGCCTCTGGATATTGTGCCAAGTGGAATAAG
>CABFWB010000449.1:0-11166 GCA_902151455.1 Timema bartmani | reverse complement strand
GCCGTCTTTTGTTATAAAGCTGCAGGCGTTTGCGCGCACCTGGCATTAAACTGGTGCACATAAATCAGTTCCACCCCCCCGCCTGCTCTTCACCTCTTCCTCCAACCAAAGTGATTACGTCATACACGAAGAAGTTTGGTTCGTTTTGGACGATTGTTTTGGAATATTTTTTTTATCTAGACATAGTCCTCGAATATAAGGAATTTTAACTACCAGTTCCACCTTCGTTTCTTACATTGCTTAAAACACATATTCTCAATGGCTTTACATTATTTCCAATAAGCGTTAAGAGGACTCGCTTTACTTTTAACATTTCAAGTGATTTTCCATTGTTGTTTTTTAAATTCATGGACAGAAATATAAAGCTTAATAAGGCACCATTTTATGTCAAACTAAACTATGAAATTCTTATGAGGGAATTATGACATTTTACATAATTATATATTATATATATATTCAGATAGGAATACACTTTTTGTATGGTTACTAAAGTTACCTAAACAATTACCCGCCTCGGTGACGTAGTTAGCTAACGCGATAGTTTCGTATTGAGCTGGACTGCTGAGGACGGGGAGATCGAGATTAGAATTTCGGTCGAGTGAACTGGGGGTGTTTTTTCCTAAAACTGTTTTCCACTCTCTCTCCAAGTCATTGCGGGTTCACGTCCACTAAATTCAACCTTCCCATTTCTTAACCCATTAGCGTAATTAGTACGTACAAGCCGAACGGGTAGTAAGACGCGGTGATAAATAAATAAAATAATACTTAAACAATTTTTATGTATTCATATGTCAAATTTGTCCGACACCTTAGCTCAGTCGGAAGCATGTCTTTCTACTGAGCTAAGGGTCCCGGGTTCGATTTCTGGAATGGTCGAAAAAGTATCACTGGGGATCTGTTGGTTTCCCCCTTCACAGCGATGAATTAACGGCCGGGGGCTGGATTTTGTGTTGGTTCTAGATTTAAGTTAGTTTATAAATCGTGTGCTGATATAATCAATTGGTTCAGAAAGTGCACGTTAAGTAAAACAAAACACAATTGTCAAGTTATGTGATATAGAACTGTTATTTTTAATAAATAATATCAATATTTATAAAATAATATTATTAATAAGTTTCAGTGCAGTAAAATGATATCTATGTTGAGTGTATTTTCTAAACGTTACTTCCAAAATCTTACTAAAGCACGCCGTCTCGGTGGCTGAGTGGTGGAGGTCTAGGACCCGCATCGGTGCGCACGCAGACTAAATGTAAGGCTCACCTAGTTTGGTTTGAAGTTGATGGGGAGATTAAAGTTTGAATTCTGCCAGGTTATCCCAATTTTCAAGGGTATATTTTTTTCTTTGGTGATTTGAAACTCTATAAATGAAAATATGGTTACATTTACTCTAAATTCTACCTCCTCACTCTTGCCTTCATTAGCGTAATTTAAAATGTGTATAGCCTAGATGGCTGGAAAACAAAACAATACAAGGGGAGCTCTGTTTGATACTAGTTATAAGTACAACTACACCACCGACAACACTAGCGAGAATACCTGGTCTCTCATCTTTTATTTGTTTACTACAATTACGACCACGATGTTGATGCTAGACAATTTTTACACTCCGCGTAGTAACTGTAACCTGAGTGTATTTGTGTTTTAAAAATAAAAGTATATAATAATGATTCCGAATTAATATGAAAAGTGTCCGCGTGGTTTTAAGCGTTAGACCACGGGCATCGTTAGCGGGTATTAGGGGAACACATGTCCCGCTTCTCCCCGATTAATATGCCTCAAATGGGACACAATTAGTACCGTAAAAGAACAGAGAATTGTTTTACTCAGAATATTGAAAACCCACGTTTGGTACAATGAATGCATAAATGGTCAAGTTTTTTTTATGACTTATAGAATTAATCATGTTATTCATTTTGTACGAAATAATTTTTATTTTCTAATTTAAAGTGAATCCTCTCTCCTTAATACATATCCCCCTAATAATTAATAGCTAGCGACCCATAAGCGTTAGACTCAGTTGAAATTAATTAGTCGTCCATCTTCATAATATGTCATTGATTACGTCTATAACTCTTGAAGCTATTTTTCGATAACCTTTTATGGAATCAGTGCTGTCACGTAACTGTAAAACCTGATAAAAATCAGGGAATTTTGTTTTACACAAAGAAGTAAGTGATATTTGAAAATGTCACTGGAATTCTCAGATGTGTCCGCAATAATTTTATAAATACGAAGTAGAAGATTCTAACTTGGTGCAAAATAATAGCTTATTCTACAAATTCATGAGGTTGTGCGAAGCGCATTGACATAATATTTATCTTTAATGATTCTTCTGTTACATTTTTAACTAAAAACAACGAAAAAAACCGAGTTAATTTTTATTGATTTGTGTTTAAAATATTGGGAAAACTACTATTGAAAAGTCGAAAAATTTCAAAACCTAAAAAGTGTCAACCCTGATAAAGTAATCTTAGGTCAACATCTCTCTTTAAAACAGAAACTGTTATTTTTTATACTCCCTGCCTCGTTGAAAGAATCCCTTGAAGCTAGTGAAGAACAACATGAAGCCTCCTCCTGTTTACTCGTCTCGAACACTTACATTTCTGTACACTCTGTTCCTTTTTTTTTTTATCCACGCCTCTTGTAAACAGCGGGAAAGCGTGTGACAGAAACAAACTTGTTGGAGATATATGGGTATCACCTCACTAGAAGGGACAGGCTAATACCGTCCCGCAAAGCATCCATGCTGCTACGACAGTTGTTTTTTACGATCTGGGGTTCGCGATGCTTGTTGAAGCTATTCATTTAGCTTTATATTTATTTTTTAAAGTGATTATAATTATTATATGAAAGTGCCAAATTCATATAGAAATATAACTGGTTAAAATGATAAATATTGTCAAGTTACGGCTTGGATTCCTTTTGGTTATCCAACTTTGACATTTGCTTGCCGGCCTAGTTTTCTGTAACAATCTCGTGTTCAGGCTAGTGGAGTTGTTACTCACAGGGGTCGTTGATTCTCTTTCGAGACATCTTAGCCGTATTCATATAATCATTATAAGCAATTTATGATAATTAAATCAAGTACGCGTGCTTAACGTCAAGTAAGTTAGGGTTGTCGGTGATGTGGTCAGGGTTCGAATTCCGATCGGGGGTACTTGGAGAGTGATATTTCTTAAACTGTTTCCTTTGTCTCCCTCCACGCTAAGATGATACATTTCCTTTCAATTATACCTACCCCACAAGTGTAATTAAATGCAGTGAGCTTTGACGGGTAGTAAGATTCAGTGAAAATAATAATTTGAAAACTAGGATACGAACGCTTGTAGTTTGTCAAGTAGTCTTGATGGTCTCAAAGAAAAGAAAAAAATGGGGTCAAACCCTGCAGAAAGTTGGAACCCACTGTGCTACGGAGTAGCCGTGTGAATTATTGAAACATAGCTAGAGTTTTTTTTTTTTTGGATCGGTGTGTACTTTCTCCACTACATACTAACTTGGAAACACACACATGCGGGCTACTGGAATGTGTTGTCACGCGCAAGACTTGTCACCCATCTTCATTATCATCAGACTCTGGTAGGCGACGAGGCGCGGACTCGCGTCCATTATTTAGGGCAGTGCGCCTCTAATGCGTCTAGGGCAGGGGTGACCAAGTTATACCGCTCTGGTACGGTTTGTTCGGCCTCCCCGTGACCAACGTTAGCCTAAGAACACGTGATTCAGGGAAATTTTAAGGAAATGCATCAGAATATATAAAATATATAAGGGGGCGTTCAAGTATTACGTAAGCACATTTTTGGTTATTTTTAACCCCCTCTTGTAAGCAAAAATAAGCTAATGCCTGACCGTCCCCTTCCTCCTCTTGCTTACGTAAGATTTGTCAACTCTTTTTCATTTGTTCACAGGACTAACCATTCTTTTTTCCATGCAATTTTGCCTATAGCCTGAACAGGTAGTAATATGCGATAGTAAAAAAAAAAGTTAAAAATCCATGCAATATAAATGTAAATTAATATTGCTAAATAATTGACAGTTAACAGTGGTATAAAATAAATTTAAATTTATTGAACAGGTCAAATTAAAACAAGTTATAACAATATAAAAGTTTAAAATTTTAATTCAATTGAAGTTATAAAAAAAAGTATTATTAGTGAATACATGAATATTATTTTTACAAAAAAAAACATACCCTAAACTTCGTTTAATCCGATGACCAAGGTCCTTGAATCCACGTCTCTACAATTTCAATTATTATGTTTCTATTTGGGGGGCTAGGTCGCTCAAGCTTTGACTTATTTCTATAGGTTTCTCCACTTCTTTCTCGTTTAGCCACTCAGCATCTTCACTGCTGCCTGAAGCTTTCTAAAGTCCAAGCGGCTTGCGATGCGCCCTCCCTCAATTTTTCCCATCTTTTTCTGTCTTACGTAAGCATTGTTCTGACCCCCCTTCTCGTTTGTCAGCAAAAATAAGCAAAGCTTAAACACCCTCCCCCCTTAAGATGCTTACGTAATACTTGAACGCCCCCTTAAGAGGGGGAGGGGGTAAAGTGCTCGCCTCAGGGCCCGATGTTCATGGGTTCAAATCCAACTGGGGTCGACGGATTTTTCTTGAGCGTTAAAAATCTGTAGCACAACTTCCTTAGGAGGGGAAGTAAAGCAGTCTGTCCCATATTGATTGTGGCGTGTAAAAGGACCCTGGAAAGTATGTGAAAATACCTTTCCCTACAAAATTGTTAGATCCTTTCGCTCTCACCCATAGAAATTCTCGTGTATTAATATAAAAGTAATCAGTCGGTTCAGAAATTACACCTCAAATTAATAATAAATAAACATAAAGAGGGCTGTCTAGGTAGTTGGGATATTGCCAATCAGATGTCGCGCTCATTTTAAATATTGACAAAACTTTTAATAGCACTCGAGTTTGGTGTTTACTGGAATGAACAAAAAACTATTTTCTATGACCCTTTACATATTATATAGACTTATAAACAGAACGAAATGCTGCTAGCTTCTTTTTTCCCCCCGTGCCCCACGCCTTGTTGCCCGCCTGGGTCATCCACATTCAATTTAACTAATAAGGTAGGGAAGGTAAAAGTAGGATTCAGAGGAAAACAACCAGCATTGGCCTGGAGAAAGAGTGAAAAGACATCCAGGAAAAAAAATAAAATAATACACCCGTCCGGATATCGAACCGTGACTTCGTCAATGACAGAAACTAGACCAGACGAGCTTGATGCCTTAATCCTCGTGCCCACTGATACCGTATATATATTAACATATTAAAAAAAGGATTTTTACATCGCGTATTAGTACCCGCTCGGATTCAAACCCCGATCTCACCGTCACCGGCAATCTAGTCTAACACGGGAGTGTTGCGTCTGACCATGAGGTCACCGCTGCTCGTTATATTATTACTGAACTTATATAAGGACGGCATTACGCAAATAGGTTTGAACCATCATTATCTTTCGTCGGTAAGTAATTCAATGTACATCGTATTAGCATACATAACGAGTGACATACGCGTTTAAAATAGGTCTAATCAAATTTAATGGCCACTTAAAATACGCCTATAACGACTCTTTGACCATTGCTTGATTATATTATGATACAAATTATACATCGAGGCGTAACACACAGAAACATAAATCATTCTTATTAAGTTATCCCTTTGAGATGATTTCCAAACTTTTTTTTTGCCTGTTTACACATATTCCATTTATAAAATATGACTAATATGTTCCTATAAACCGTGTGGTTTTAGGCTACATTTTACGAATGTGACTCCATTCTCACTGGTATGTAACAAAATAAATTCCTTTCGTTCAGACAAGAAAGATACATAGCGAGGCTAGGAGGTGGGTTAAAATAATTGATAAATTCTGTTTTACTGCCCACAGGAGTTGACCACTCTAGAAATAGACCAATTTGATCGCCAACTTTGCTTGTTCTCAATACTCGCATGTAACTGCTTTCTAAGAGTGGTTCAAGCAATCAGGCCAATATGTAACAACAAATTTCCTTTGTAAAGAGAAGGTCCGGACAAATAAACAAATTTTAAGAGTTTAAGGATTAAAAAAAAAGTTGTATGGTAATTTTTTAATTAAAATTAGTGTGCAGATATAATCGGTTGGTTCAGAAAGTGCACTTTAAATATCTCAAATAATAATAATAAAAACGCTTCGGTGGCCGCGTGGTCTAACGCGCTACTCTCGTGTTTGATTAGACTGACGTTGACAGGGAGATCGGGGTTCGATCCCGGTCAGGTGCACTTAGGGTGGGTTTTCCTAAATCGTTTTCCACTCGGCTTCCACGTAAATGCGGGTGCACTTCCTCTCAGTTAAACTTTCCTAATCCCTAAACCACTAGTGTACTTAGTACATAGGCGTATAACCCGAACGGTTAGTAAGACACGGTGCTAAAAAAAAAAATCAAGTAGTATAGTAAAAATCTTGCCATGTTTTGTGCTGCGATTGTATATAAAATACACTTACATATGATTTTGTTTACGTTGTGAGACAATGAGGTGTAAGAACACAGTGTTAGCACATCTTATTGTTTACATATCATTGTCGAGTTTTAAAAGTGCTGTGTTCACCTTGCACTCGAGATCCTCCTCAGACAACCATTTTGGTCAAGTTATACAGACGTGGCTGTCGACGTTTTCGGAACTGTGAGGGTGTGGGCTGAATGGCTGATAATCGCTGACGACTCGGAACGGGCTAATTCTGTGGGTGTGAAACAAGGATCCCAATATGGCGAGGCTGTCATTTAAATAAATATGCCGGGAAGAATCGACGTGCGGCCTACTGAAGTTTTCCCACGGTCTTCAAGTGGACATCCGTTGAGGACATTTAGTTGGTTAGTTTTTTCACTGCCTCTTAAATCTCGACCGGGCAGTCAGTATATTTACTCTAATAAGATGAGGATGAGGATGGTAGAATTCAGGGGAGATAAATCTTCACGCGCGAGGAATAGTGGAAAACTGTTTAGCGGGGGAAAAAATCACCTTCAGTACAGTCGGCTGGGATTCGAACTTTGACCCACCTGTCACAGGCAAAGCAGACCGGACAAAATATAAAAATTGGTCCGCGTTCCCACCGATGGTTTTTGCCTTAAGGTGGGAGTGTAGGGGACGAGAGAAAAGGTCAAATGTTTATGCAATTTTTATAGCAAAACTTTTTTTGGACAAAATAAATCAACAATTGCTCCATTAGAAACCAGAGGTTAATCTTCTTCGCCTGGTGAAATCAAGATTTGTTAAAAATCTGTCCTGGGGGCTGATTTTTTTCACACAAGTTTCAAGATAATAATAATTGATTTAAATGTATTAAGCACAGACCTGAACTATGAACTCGATCACAAATAATAGTAAATATCTTTGTCAGCGTCTTCCGGAATCGAACAAGGATCGCCTGGACCTGTGGTTCTCTAACTGAGCCGAATTTTGGTGGGTTGCAAAAAGTTTTTGAAATGTTAGACATATTTTTAATTATTTGAAGATAGAAAATCATGAAAAAAAATTGGAAAGTAAAAAAAACTTAAAATAAATGGTACTACACAATCGCATAAACTGTCTCATATTGAGTATTGTAGCATCAGAGATAATTTTCAAAAATAGGTTTTGAGTAAACTATCCTCAAGTACGTTTTCCTCATAAAAACAAACACATCATATTCTTATTCACAACAATCACTACTTAAATATAAATTGTAAACCAAATTGTTCAAATGTATTTAACAAACTTCATATTTAAAAAATTGTTGTAAACTACCCTAAAATGATTGGCTATTTGTAAAAAATAAAAATATTTATTCTTATTTATCATGCAAAACTATTCCAAGATTACCATTTTTAATTCAATTTCTAAGGCCAATTTTAAAAAAATGCAAATTTTCCATCATTTATCTTAAGTAAACTACCCTTAAATTAATTTATTTTAGATAAATAAAGATTGTAAAATAGTCCCCGATAGCAATTTTAAACCAAACCGTTATAACTATTTAAAAAAATTAAATTTTGTAAAAATCAGTCAATAGCTAATTACTATTAAATAATACCCGCCTCAGTGGCGTAGTTAGCTAACGCGCTAGTTTCGTGCTAAGCTAGATTGCCGATGATGGGAAGATTGAGGTTCGAATCTCTTTCGGATGAACTAGGGGTGGTTTTCCTAAATGGTTTTCCACTCTTTCTCCACGAAAATGTGGGTTCACTTCCTCTAAATTCAACCTTCCCAATTCTTAACCCATTAACATAATTAGTACTTATGCGTATAACCCAAACGGGTAGTAAGATGCGATGATAAATTAATATTAAATGATTTTTTTTAGAAAACAAATCTATAGCCCTATAGCTATTTATAATACAAGCAACTTAACAAAAAATACCTTTTGAAGCAAATCGCTAAGGCTTTTTTTTAAATCATTAAAAAAACACCCGTCAGTAAACTACCAATAACTGAATTTTCCCTCGAAAAACAAGTAGGACCTATACAGCTTTATTTATCATGTTCATGTCCTACACTGCCAAGATACATATTTAAGCCATTTTAAAAATAATTCAAACCTTCCAAAATCACTCGTCAGTAAGCAACATTTTATCTTATTTCTACTCAGAACCAAGTGTACAGTGTTATTTATTAAGTCAAACACTCCCCCAGATACTCATATGGAAACAAATCGTTAGGGACATTTTTTTTAAATAATTCAAGTTTTTAAAAATCAATCATCAGTAAAATACCTATAAATAAGTTTTTACCTCAAAAATAAGTATCCTATGTATGCACTGTTATTTAATGCCTAACACCCCCAAATACCCATTTGGAATCAAATCATTAGAGCCATTTGTAAAATATTTCAGGTTTTTGAAAAATCAGTGATTAGTGAACTACCCATGAATTAGTTTTAACCCCAAAACAATTATACATTGTTATTTTTATACTAAACAATCTCCAGATATACATTTTGAACATAACCGTTAGAGATATTTTTGACATATTTCAAATTTTCAAAAATTTCCCACCAGTAAACTACCCTTAAACGAATGTTTGGCCGGAAACCAATCTTACAGTGCTAATTTTCATGTCAAAAAAATCCTAGATATGCATTTTAAACAAAATAGCTATAGACATTTTCGAAACTTTGGAATTTAAAAATAATCACTCATATGTAAACTACTCTTAATTTAAGGGCTAGGGTCAAAATTTAAAAAAAAATCCTAGCTTTAGCTCTATAAAATCTAAATATCGAGTTTGAGCAAAATCCATCAACCGATTAGAATTCGTGGAGAGGGACAGACAGACAGAATTGAAAAAAACCACGGTTTTTTGGGTTCGTGTTCACAAAAATCGGAAAAATTCGTCATAACCTTGAGATCGATTTTTTCACGGTCACAATACTTTCTCTTAATATGATGAAGTAAAAACGTTAAAAAAATGGCACAAATATGCTCATGCCGGAATCAGGTTTGAAGTTCGTGCCTGTGGCGTGGATCGTCAGTCATTGCCATCAACAGAAACTCTAAACAAGATCACTCTTCGAACACACTTCATTATAAGTAATATATCTTTTTTTTTTCAAAAATTATATTTAATAATATAATTTACGTGCTTTCGGTGGCCGCATGGGCCTAGGCGTTACTATTGCAATGACGGGGAGCTCACGGTTTGATCTCGGTTGTATGTACTGAGGTTTTTTCCCTAAATAGATTTTCACTCTCTCTCTCTCCCCGTGAAAATGCGGGTACACTTTTTATAAATTCAACCGTCCTCAGTCCATTAGCGTGATTAGTACATATGCATGTAACCCGAATGGGTAGCAAGATGCGGTTAAAAAATAGAAAATAAAGTTCACTAATTACTATAATAGGTTAGGGATAAGGTAGGTTTTAATTGAGAAGAAGTGTACCAGAATCTGCGTGGAGGGAGGGAAAACCACCCTCAGTGCACCCAACCGAGATCGAACCCCCATATCCCCGTCTTTGGAAGTATAGTCTAACGCGAGATTAGCGCGTTAGACCACGCGGCCACCGAAGCGGGTCTCTTTATATTGATTTCTAGAGAACTGACAGGAAAAATATTTATCCAATTTAAAGAGACTTAAAAAAGGAAAACCAACCTTATATGTGTGTGTTCTTAAAGTAGCCACGTCAAGTCAGAATTAATAATATAATAAACCAAGAGAGGGCGCAGCAATCTCAGGTAATTAATGAACAGACACACCTGGTATCCTCCAGTTCTTTAATTATCCTAAAACGGGGAGAAACAAGACTCTCAGGCTCAATGAAAATTACTTAACTACATTAGCTTTTGTTGACTAAAATGTTCTAATAGTATAGCGAAGCAAGAGCCCGCCTCCCTCCTCCCCCTTATTTTTCACCCAATTTAACTCCCAGACTGTTGTTTTGTTTTTACAAGTTAAGGGTGGAACATTGTGTAAAACAAAACAAAAAACTAGACAGCTGTGACTAACCTTCTAATTGAAATTGTACCCAGGGATGGCGTTACACGTTTCACCGACCTTTACATTACACCAGTGCCGCACCCAAATGGGGGCAAGTGGGGCATTTTACCCATTCAAAGACTGCCAACCATTTAAATATCTACCCTTGTTTTTTTATCACTGTGTCTTATTACCGGATTATACTCCTATGTATTAATTGCACTAATAAGTTGGGGATGAAGATGGTTGAATTTAAAGGAAGTGTACCAGCATTTGCGTGAAGGTAGAGTGTTAAACTATTTAGGAAAATCCACCCTTAATACACCCAACCGGAATTTGAGCCCAGATCTATTTGTCATTCGCAGTCTAATCTATTGCTAGAGTGACGCCTTTGACCATTCGGCGACCGAGCCAGGTTTACCCTTAGTTACTAAAAAAAATCCAAATAGTCTGCATATAATATTTATAGACTTTCTTGGCCTCCAGTGATTAGGTAGCTATGCCCCCAACCCCTCATCCCCTCTCCATCGAATTTTTATTCTAGCTACAACCTTAGATGGATGCCTACCCCTAAGTAAATTCCTGGGTACGCCACTGCATTACACTCTCTAATCCCGACCTTTTTTTCTCCATTATTTACATTAAAAAACCATATGAAGAGTCCAAAGGAAAAATCAGCTAACCCAAGATCATTCAATTTTTGAGGAGAGCCATTTTAAAGTTGTAAA
>CABFWB010000448.1:276015-292958 GCA_902151455.1 Timema bartmani | reverse complement strand
TTGCCGGGACTTCCTCATGTCCCACCGCGACTCACGTTGCCGGGACTTCCTCATGTCCCACCGTGACTCACGTTGCCGGGACTTCCTCATGTCCCACCGCGACTCACGTTGCCGGGACTTCCTCATGTCCCACCGCGACTCACTTTGCCGGGACTTCTTCATGTTCCACCGCGACTAACGTTGCCGGAACACTCTCGCCGACCTTTTTCCTACCCCTACCCACACGTGTCTGAACACAACGTTGCCGTCGTCGCGACATCAACCAGTTACCCACCAAGCCACAGCGAGGGATAACACCCTCAGTACACCCGACTGGGATTGATCCCCATCTCTCCATCCTCGGCAGTCTAGTCCAACACGAGAGTGGTGCGTTAGACCACGTGGCCACTGAATCAGGTGTTATTTGTTAAGGCGTAGGCTATCTGTCGCAAGTATGGCCGTGCCTTAATGGTAAGTCCTATCGCTAATAGTATTGTAATAAGTTAGTTTGTAGGTCATATGGTTAAACAACCCTGTTTTGGAATCGAACACGTTAAATACCACAGTAAAAAAATATTGTTAAGTATTTATAGCTCAATTATTTATACTCATTATTAAAGCTTAAATTTGAAAGTAACTTTTTTTTAAATTGGTGCTAACAAGAATAGTGCTCAGCAGCCTTAATAGACTTGCCAACAGACTTAAAAGTAATCTTTCTGAAAAGAATCACGCTAGTTGTGCAGTTTTCTTTGTGCTGGCTTTCCAATACTCCTTCCTCTTTGTTCAACTTTGGCTAAATATTTCTTATCACACCTTTGCTTCGTTCTATATTTCATCGCTACCGCTTGTTTGTCTTACCATCAGCTCTTTGGAAGCAAAGCGCGACAACTCGTAGTCTAAAGGTGAGGCTCTCTTACGTATTAAAGGGATTCGTTTTGAAGGCTCTTGTCTTTTGGAAGAACACCTTAAGTGTAGAGTTAGAGATAAATTGTTTTGCTGTAAAGTTGATGATTTGTTAGTTTATCTTCCGCTACTGGAGATTCATCATTTCTTACCCCATTACTCATTACACAATCCACCTCAATGTATCTTTCTTGAGACATTCTAACAGAAGATTGTTTAATGGGATGAGGGTTGAAAGGGTGTGGGGGGAGGGAATAGTATGAAATATGAATTTATAAAGGTAGAGTTGAGCTTTGTTGCTTCAGTATTATATTTAATATATAGTGTAAACGAATACACACAATTCTCCCTAAGAACGTTTCCTTATAACAAAGCAAGCCGAAAATTCAGCTTCAATGCAAATCATCTAAGTCTGTATTCACTAAAGAATGCAAATATGATCTAGGGAAATTATATAAATGATGTAATTTTATTCTTGAGATGCTCCCCAAGATACGTCTTATTTATTTAATCCTTTTCTGTATTCATTAAAAACTAACTAATAACTGTGATGTCATCGCAAACGTCATCATTGGCGCTTTATTTAAACAATCTCTGTAAAGAATTTACTCCATAGTCATTGTTACATTATTTTAAATTTCTACTGCAAATTACAGAAAACATAAATATTACTTAACCTATTTCTAATAAGCCAGGAATTAAATTAAAGTAGGCCTATTACTGTGTACTTTTCAAACAAGAATACTATTAATTTTAAATAACTAATATATATTATTAGGTTAAAACTTTTGTTGCACTTTTAAAATATGTATAAACAATTAAAAACTGTTTTAAAAAAAATACTGGAAACGTCATATCTAGTGACAAGGCCTCTTTAAAAATTGAGTAATAATATAAGCGTAAAATTCAACAAAGTGTGTGTATATTTTTCTAATTCCTACAATATGTTGATAACTAATTGGATACAGTTAAATATGCCCCAATTTTCCTAAGAGTTGACATATCTGACAACTAGAGAAGTTACTAGATCTACTTATCTATACTCGTAATTCAAGTCATGTTCTAAAGCTGTCAATTTTGATAAACACTATCAATAGCTATATAAAAAAATAGTAAAATGTTATCAATGTTGACAACAAAAGATATGTTTGTATTTTATAATAGGTGCTCAAAATGTCAATTGATAATAAAATCAAGGTATAAGTATAGTTTGAGGCACTAAAATATTATTTAAACATTCAAACAACATTTAAATGATATTATTTACAAGTTGTGCCTACTCTTAAAGTGAATAAGGGTTTAGGCACGTCATTCAAAGTTTCGCCGGTGACTTTATTTGATACCTTTTGTGAACCTAGACCATATTTAATAACCAAATAGCCAATGCTATTATGCAATCCCTTACAATTATAATAATTGTATAAGTGGCAGCATTAAGCCAACTACCGAGTCGAAGGTGGCTGCGTTATCTGATAGCTCGTGATCTTAATAAAATCACACATTTGTAGGTGACGATTTCCACACGTCCATCATAGACTCTGCCTTAAAATATGAGTGAAGAATGACCCTGAGCACGGGACGTTTCCTGGATAGCTCAGTAGTTAGAGCATTGGCGTACTAAGTCAAAAGTCCCGGGTTTAGTTTCCCGTGTCCAGGTGTCATTTTTCAATATTCAGAACTAGACCATATTGTTTAGTTTGCGAGATAGATGACACCGTCAAATTGGACAACAAGATCTGCGCACAATGTTGTTGCACGCGATGTAGCAAAGAAACAGCGATGTATACTCAGAGACTGCCACGGATGTTATATTTTATTTTAGCACCGCGTCTTACTACCCGTTCGGGTTATACGCTTAAGTACTAATTAATCTAATGGATTAGGAATTAGAAAGGTTGTATTTAGATGAAGTGAACCCGCATTTGCGTGGAAGGAGAGTGGAAAACCATTTAGGATAAACCACCCCCAGTTTACCCAACCGAGATTCGAACCTCGATCTCCCCGTCCTCGGTGATCGGGCTCAACACGACTAGCGCGTTAGCCAACTACGCCACCGAGGCGGGTGCCACAGATGTTAATGATACCTTAAAAATGAAATGGACGCTGCTTGTACAGCCATCGATGCCGGCATTTTTGTTGAGCTAACACTGGTGTAAGCCTATATTATTATGTTTGTGTTTACACTAGTATTGTTTTAATTATTTTAAGTTCAAGTGTATGTTGAATACAGGCCCGCCAAGGGAGAGTGGACCTGTTGGTACCATGGATTCAAACTTCGACCACCCCGTCCCCAATATATTAGGAGACAGACTTCTTTTAATTTGGGGATGTAGGAAACATGAGCTAAGGCCAATTTTATTGCAAAATATTTTTTTGATGAAAAGAAATAAAATATTTCTCCAGTAGAAACATAGAGTTTAATTTTCTTCACGTGGTGGTATCAACAGTTGTTGAATATCTGTCAAGGGTTTCCTGGAATTTAATGACTACCTTTTATCTTCCTTTTAAAAGTTTGTTATCTAATGCCACAAAGATCATAACAGATATTCAACAACTATTGATATGATCATGTTAATAAAATTAAACTCTAATATGTTTCAACTGGAGATATATTTTATTATTAATTTTGGCCAAAAAAGTGTTTTGGTCTAAAAACTACAAAAAAAATCACTACCATTACTTTGCGTTTCCCAAATTCCCCCTTTAAGGTGCTTATAGACAAGCAACAAAACATTTTAAAGTAACATCATCACGTATCAAATCTGGATGACACTCCGTATTCGCGTAACATCGTAACATCTGCGCATCTCGTCAGTTCTCGGTCTTTTTGAACAGACTCAAAGAAATGATATGCATTCAAGATAACGCCACTTGTTTGCATGTCTGAGCAGTAGGGAGTAGTTCATTGAATTGCGTCTAGGGGTACAGTCAAAGTCAGTTGTTATTGTTGTTAAGTATGGACGTATGTGAAATGATGGGACGGTATAGTTTGTCATGTGTGTGGTGCGCGGCGATGTTCAGATACAGAGCGTACGTCATCATACCGTATATTCGGCGCGTACTAGGAAAGTGATACGCGACGGTGTTCCGTTACAGTGATCTGCAGGGCTGGAGTTGTCGGACGTCTGGTCCGTCCACCGATCCGTCGGATGGTTGCTCTCAGTACAGAATATGGATCGGAGATAGCAACGTAAAGACCCTGCAGTCTGCATGCAAGAAGGAATGATAAATTAGATTAAGTTAGCATTAATTGTTTTTTTTTTGTAATTGTAATGGTTAATAAGTAATTATTATGTATTCTTAGATTAAGTTAGTTATAAGTCCATAGGTGTATGTATAGCAGATAGTGGGTGGAGCGACTATTAGGATGGATAAAAATAAGAAGGATAAATAGGACAAACTTAGGTTAGGTGTTTTTTCCAACTATTATTGTATGTAAATAAAATTGAAGAAGCTAAAAGATGTGAACTAAAGTAAAGAATATTCTGAAAATTGAAAAATGACACCTGGACACGGGAATCGAACCCGGGACCTCCCGTGTCCAGGTGTCATTTTTCAATTTTCAGAATATGATATCTAGTGGAGTAATTCCTTATTAATAAGCATAAATAATAGCTCTGGCTATTAATTCTTAATAAAGTAAAGAAGTTTAGGTCCGAGCTAAATATTAGGAATCGGGACAGAAAGGTTATGTAAAAAAAAGCATGGATATACGCACTTTTAGACCTGTGCAGTGTGACCCATAACGGAAGGGTGGAGGGGAGGGGGGTAGGGACGCGCGAGAAAAGGACAGTGTTTTTGTAGATTTTATAGCAAAACTATTTTTTAGCCAAAATAAATAAATAGTGGCTCCATTAGAAACATAAAGTTTGATTTTTGTAAGATGGTGATATCAACATTTGTTGAACATCTGTCATGGGCATAGCGCCATTAGATGAGAAACTTTTTAAATTAAAATAAAGATTTGTCATTACATTCCAGGACACCTTTGACAGATATTCAACGACTGTTGATATTACCATGGGAATAAAATTAAACTCAAAGTTTCTGATGGAAAATTATTTTATTTATTTTGACCCAAAAATAATTTGATATAAAAACTACAAAAACATCTTTTCTCGCGGCTCCTCCTACCCCACCTTGAAGGAAGATATAAGCGTAGGCCTACTTTAAAAACTACTTCCAAATGAATTAGCAATTAATATTCTTCGTTTAGTTTGCTAATTTCAAGCTTCCAGAGAACTTAAAAACTTTTAATAACCTACAAACAAGAGTTTGAATAGCAACAATTGAGCTAAGCCTATTTCATTATTTTAATGTCCGCAATATTACTTATCTACAATGGTACATCTGAAAATTCTTGTGGGAGAATTTCACAGTGAAAGAAGCCCTAATTACATCCTAAAGGTAATTAAGGTAAGAAGTAATTTGAAAATGATTACTGCAGTACTCTACACTATTTAACCTATACTAAGGTACTACTTTTCCGAATAGCCGCAAGAAATAACAATTAAATATAAACGAAAGTCACAACGAGAATAATGTAATTGCTGAGCACCGTCTAAGAGTGCAGAAAATATATTTTAATTAAACACAAAGGGAAAGAGAGGACAATGTAGCGGTCAGTCGAAATGACAGTCAAAATAATCCTATATTTCATAATTGTTTCCTTATTATCTCTAAACTTAATTAATAACATACAGTGGTGTAATTATAGAGGGGGTTGGTGTTTCAACCCACCTCAAGACGGTAGAGATAGGGCTTGTGTTATTTTATTTATGTTTTTACTATGCCAGGCACATTTGGTTTCACTATATTTTTTATATATTATTTTATTGTATGAAAAATAAAGTATTTACATACCTACGGTGATTAATAGTTGTGTTTATGCTCACTACTATATGGGCTGTCAAATTATCAGCTCTATACTTTACAACGCTATGTGTACTTTGTGGCGATGAAGTTTGATGAAGAAAAAAAAAAAAAAATGTAGCAAACAATCATCACTTGATATTTAATACGATCAGTAGCCATCAGATTATATTTTCAATGACTTAGAAATGTGACATTTTGACCAACATTCAATTCCTAAGCTAATAATATTTTTGAACTAATCATCATCACCCTTTCAGAATCTTTTAGAAACACCGCTTTCAACGGGACATGCCAACTTGGTCACCGTCGCCATTTTTGTATCGTCTACCCATACTACTACATTTTGAAGATCTCTTGATTATATTAGAAGGAAATTGATGGATATTTGTGTCTCCCATTTGATGTGTTTGGGGAGCTTTTAAAATAAAAGCCTCCTTTAGTTTATATTGTAACTGCTTCGGTGGCCGCATGGTCTAACGCGCGCTACACTCGCAGTAGACTAGACTGCCGATGAGGTTTAAATCTTGAAACTATCAATGTAGGATAGTGAACTAAACTGAAGATCCAAGAGTTTTTCTAAAAATAAAATTATTGCAAAGTAAATAGTTTTGATATTAGCTTTGTTGGGTAGTATTAAGGAGGTTGTTGCAAGAAAGACAGATATTTTACTAGAGGGTCGTAACTAGTAAAGAAATGGGTTTAGAAGTAAACGCTGAAAAGAGTAAATGAATAACACAGAGATCACAGATTGTGGACTATAGTTTAGAAATGACTGCCAACAACGTATCATTTGGCATGGTTAATTAGTTTAAATATTAAGGGACAATTTTAACTAGTAATAACTATAACCTATTAGGGTGAAAATTGTGAAAATAGTACAGTCAGAAAATGCATACTATTACTCGATCAGTGAATTGTTGTCAGCTCGACTTCTTTCAAGGAATGTAAAACTCAAAATATACAAAGCAATAATTTTACCGGTTTTTCAAAGTGCTTAGAAATTTATTTGATCCAACAAGAGATGTGGACATTGGGGAGTGTAGGAGTCTACATAATGATAAGCTTCAAACCCTGTACTCATCACAAGACATTGTTAGGATAATAAAGTCTCGTAGATAACGGTGGGCAGGACATGCATTGCGAATGGGAGAATCTAGAACAGTTTTTAGGGTATTGACTGGCAAACCCAACGGGAAGAACTAGACACAGATGGTAGGATAAAATTAGGATGGACCTGAAAGAGATAGAGTTTAATGAGGTGGACTGGATAGAACTAGCCCAGGATAAGAATGGGAGCCGTACTTTTATAAGTGCGGAAATGAGATTTAGGACTCCTAATGCCAGCGGGTGGGTAAATAGTTTTGATAGTGGTCAAGTTGGGCCAGAGATGTCCTATTAAACGACTAGTGCATAGAAACATTGCCATGCTCTAGATATATTTTAAAGGGCATAATGCATCACGTTCCTTAATCTAATTAAACTTAAATTAACTAATGGTACATAATACGTTGTTGTCGCAAACCTTGTCTAGCCATGAGCGGGGATTATTAGGTTAACTTTTTTTTCTTGACACTTTAGGTTCAGTCCTACCTTTGAACACCCTTCTTTTTATTTACATAACATACAGGATATTAGTAAATATAGAATATTAACGCAGGTTAAAACCTAGCTAGCTATAGAATTAGGGGAGTTCTATAGAGCGAGGATTAATATAGTAGTTGGTGTAGTTTAACTGTCGATCTCTTGCTCGTCATTAGGTTGGGGATAGATTAGCGTTCCGAACACTGCGACAGAAACGCTATGAACATAAAGCAAGCACGGCTGCCCGCTAGGAGCGCTGGTGTATCAAACGCAGATACCTCGGGCTCTAGGAAAATGGGAAAAATGTTGACTATGATTGAGGATGATCTACTGATCACTCTTGCTGTATCAATCCATCTGAGAACTAAGAAGTTCGGAAATATGGTGTCCACACTATAAACAGCTTCAGGCTCTCCTTTGGACAGTTTAATACTTTATCCATCAAACTATGCGAATATCCAGACAGAAATTTCGAGTACTACAGAATGATTGCAGGTAGCTTTGATTTTCTGTGTTTCAACGGGTTTTTTTTTACGTCCATTACTGTTTCCAGCCTACGATCTTGGTCAGTTTTTTATTCAGGTCACATATTTTTCCATTGCCTGATTACTAGGTCTGTCATGGCTGCGTATGCCTTATAATATATTTTAAGACTAGTACAGGCACAGCATCCATTCCCTGGACGTCAATTTATAAAGATGAGAGGGTAAACCCATATTTTCATCAATGATAATTTTTCGACCATGTCGGGAATCAAACCCAAGACAGGCAAACACGCCACTGACTGAGCTAAGGTGTTGGACTATGTGTTTCAACGCAAAAGGAAATATTGAGAAGAAGTATTGGAGAACAACAACAGCTACCTCCATCCACAGTTTTCCCCTTGACATCCCTGTTTGCATAGTTGGTGTGTTTTAAATTCCACAGTGGATCTCTATAATGCACTTTGTGTCTAAACAATTATTTGTCAAACATGATCGCGGTCAACGTATACACGGCTCCAAAACCGAGATTGCGACACAAACGCCAGTCTGACGGTGAACGGCTGAATACATGAGTAGCTGTCGCAACGGACGAGAAACTGGAAAAAATCTGCGTTCACACGACCGTCGTGGTGTTCAGGGCACTAGCACTAGCCCTCTCATGGGAAACAATATAATATACTAGAGCAGGGGTCCACCATTATTTTTGATTAAGATCTGTTTTAAAAACTCTAAATATTTCGTGGTCTGGCAAAACTTTAACAGTGACTCAATTTCAAGACCTATAAGATTAGACTAGATCAAAAACGTGATTTTCTTTCCTTTTACTTATTTATTATTGTTGACCTTACACGTCCACTACCCGCCCACCACCGAAATAGCATCGTTTCTTCTGTTCATCGCTATCTCGTTAAGGTCCTTAAAAATGTATCTGCGGTCCGGATTCGGACAGTGGTCCACCATTTGGTAACCACTGCACTAGAGCAACCTTTTCGCAGCGTTTCAAACGCAAGTCTGTCCCCGGCCTCGGTCAGTGAGACACTATTAATCGCTGTCAGACCACACATCTGTGTCATTTTCTTGAACTACTTCTCTATTCTGACTAAGCTTATATATACTCCTTTTCTCCCTTCATCTACAACCACCCTTTGCCATATCAATCATAAAGAGGGGAAATAAAACTACAAAACCTCTTATTGCAAAATAAAGAAGAAAGCTTGCTGCTAGTTCTCAGTTATCTTAAAATTTTCTGGTGTGAGCTTATCAAAACATTACTGTATATTTTTTATAAGAAGGCTATATCTAGATCCCTTTTTCATCAAGCTTAGTCTCATAGCTCCACATAATATATGCTTAAAAATTCGTTGAGAATAAGCTAACGTTATATTTTCCCACATTTTTTTCTAATAATAAAACTCAAAATATGGGGATGTTAAGGAAAAAGAGCCCTGTTGGTATCCATCGACTTTATTTTAAAGTGAACCATATTTTGAAATAAGGTTTAGTATAGTTAAATATTGCGTTAAGAGCTGAACGTCTGCGGGGCAATTTCTCCCTTACCTTGCAAATTCCACCACTAAAACTACACTAGGTTTACTTTCTTGTAGACTGCCTTATAACTACACTAGCACTCAGACAACATACGTAATAAAATGAAGGGGCAGGTAAAACTGTACCGGATATCATTCAAGCTCTGTAAATTGACTAAAGAGTACGGCGCTTCTGTAAAGTATGAAGCGTTCTAAATTCCTATTTTTAACAGCGCTCTGCTCTACATATTTACTACGCACATTGACTGTGTGTGGTCTATTTATGATTTTACTACTCTCTTTTGCATCATTAGCTAGCTGAATAAACTCCAATTAAATGCAAATTATTTTATTTTAACATTTATGACGTTTCAAAGTGGCAGCTGTTTATTTACATTTTTTCTTTGTCTTTTTTTAAAAACTAATTGAATAACACTCTGACACTTTAAAATTCTAGTTTTATATAATATGAACAAACATATGTCATTACTTTGCTAGATAATTGTGAATTTGTTAATCTTTTTAGGTATTTTTCAAAATGAATGATATTGAATCTTCAAACATAAATATTGTTTAGTTGAGGTTATAAAACGGCCCCAATTATGTTTGTTTTATAAAGATTATAGTTAAATGGCAATCTCAGTCAAATTAATAATTAGTATAAAACAAAGTAGTGAGTTAAACAAATACTTTTTGTGTATGCACAGCGTCTTACTACCCACCCAGGCTCTTCCAACAATTAAAACTACAGGTTAGGGATGATGGTAGAATTTAAAGGGAATATACTGAAATTTGCGTGAATTGTAAAGGGAGAGTGAGAAATTATTTTAATGATAAATTCAGTAAATCCAGCTGGGACCTAAACCCCGACTACTCCACACCTCCCCCTCAATGACAAACTAGGCTAGATAAGCTTGGAGTTAAGTCCACGTACTCATCAATTCGGGTTAATTTAAAATGAAATAAAAAGCGAAATAAAGAAGGGGTTTTTAATCTACTTAGGATATTGACAGTAATGAAAAGGAAATTGAACAATTCTCAAATAAAATCTAGCGGGAAGTTTTAAAACATTAAAAGAAAAGGGTAAGCCATAAATCAACGTTGATGAAGCTAAAAGGAGAAAACAACGAGAAACTAATTTTGAAATGTAGCTTAATAAAAAAAAACTAAAGAAAATACTACCAAACAACTTAGTGAAGGCAAAGCAGAAACGATAAGAAACAAATTCAAAGACGAAAGTCAAACAAAGAAATCCGAGGTAGAGAGGTAATATTGGATAATATCAACATAACTAGTGACGGCAAAGAGGAAAACAATACCAGAGGCGGGGAAGGGGGGCAGAAAAAACAAGGCATACATTGAAAATGAACATTCTCCGAGTGGAGTCTAATAATAATAAAAATAAAGGGAAGTGAAGTAGTGGTATTTAAATGGGCCGGTGATTGCTCGCGCTGCCCTCTGTCGGCGCTAGATGGCGTGTTCGACGTGTGTGGTCCAAGAGAGGTTGTATAACCTGGTGGTTGGTTGGTGCGGTGAGTAGAGCTTGTTTTGTCAATGGACCGCTTACTAACACGGCCTGGAGATCTATTACCGCATCAGAGTCGGCCTCCCCACACCCCTCTTCAGGTAGAAACCGTGCAAGTCCCACGAACTATAGCGAGGGGGGGACACCAGTAGGTTTGGAAGAGCGGATAGCACGCCTGTATTTGACTTAAGACCTCTATCCCCAACATCAACACTTGTTCTCCTTTCCTCTCACCTAATTAATACAGTTTAAAGCCCACTTTAGGGGTATCATTCATGGCCAATAGGCTAGATCGCTGAATACTGGGAGATCGGGGCTCGAATCAAGGTCTGGTGGATGTATTTTTTCAAGTGGTTTTACCACTCTCTCCACGCAAATAAAGGTTAATTTCATTTAAATTCCATCTTCCTTATCCATACTATAATAACTTAATTGAAATATACACGTATAACCAAAATTGGCAGTAAGAAGCAGTGAAAATAAACAACAGTAATTTAAATATAACACTGTTAGTGCAACTGGAAGATGATATTTTACCAACTGAGGTTTTACGTCATTCTTCAAGCAAATGTTACTGCTGCACATTAAAATTCAACTTTCTCACCCTGTTATACCAAATAGAACCGGAATTAAATCACATTAATAAAAATAACAAGTAAGCCTAGTTCAATGTTTTAAACTATTGTTTGGATTTTTTTTTAGCACCACGTCTTAATACCCATTCGGGCTATACTCTTATGTGCTAGTGGTTTTTGTGATGAGGAAGGTTCTATTTATAGGAAGTGTACCCGTATTTTCGTGGAGAGAAAGTGAAAAACCATTTTGAGAAAAGCTCCCTCAGTACACCCATCCGAGATTCGAACCTCGGTCTCCATGTCATCGGCAGTTTAGTCTACTGTATTGTTTAGATATCCTTCTAGTTCAATACTTAAAATAATATTTATTTTTCATTTATGAAATATAATAATATATTTCAGTTAGGTTAGATAAATTTAGGGTGAACTAAAATAGGAAGTTCTTTGTGAAAATCGAGTTTTGTTAATATAGACCTATATTTTATCAATTTGTTTCAAAATTTTGGACCATCTTGGCCTAGCTATTAAAATAAGCTTCAGAAATAAAACTATAATCTTTGTTAAAATTTGGCGTAATAAAGACGTTTTGGCCAAATCCAGACACTTCTTTTCCAAATATTTTAGCTCAGCTTTATTTTTATACTGCCACTGCTTTAAATATTTAATTATTACAGAACACATTTTTCCTTGTTAGCTTGTTTTCAAACAATTTACTAGTTTATATAATTAACTCAACTAATAAGTTCATTATTGATGTCTTACCAATTTACCTATTATTTTTGATAAGTCAAACCTTTCATATAGCCTTTAAATATTTTATTTCCAAGTTATTAAGATTTATTAATTCTTTGTTAACGTTTTTAAGGTATTAATAAAATCCAATATAATCAAATTGTCAATTTATCTACTAGTCAATTTGCTTATCAGCCAGTCCTATAACCTGCTTACTTAAAATATTATAATCATCACATATTATTATTCTTTCCTTGTCCATATGTTAATTTAATAATTCCAGAGCATTATTATTGTAACAATCTTACTGAGGACTTTTTAGAAGTTTTATTGTACCTGTTTTAATTGACTTTATAATTCATGATAAATGAGGTATTTCCTTAAATAAATCATCTTGCACGTTATGTTTCTTATTTTTATCTTGATTTAATTGACCAAAGAAGTTATACCAATCAATTTATCTAAATGTAACATCTAAGTACGTTCCTTATATTATAATTTCAGCTTCAAAGGGTTGTTTGTTACCATGTGACCCCTAAATAAAGGAATGCTAGTGTTGATTAATTTAGCTATTCACTTCACTTTTATAGCACTAAACAAACCTATAATAGTCTTAACAAAAAAATTTGTGTTACCATTGGCTGCAAATTGTGGTTCGATTAAAGATCCAGAAGCTAACCAGGAGACGTTCTAATGACTACTTATATTTGTATTTCAACTTTGGCAAAAATTAATATTTATTTCAAACGTTATGAATAAGCATATAAACAGACACGGTCATCACTTTAGTTCTTTGAAATATTTTTATTTTAAACATGAAAAACGAGGATAGATTACACACTGAAATAAATGAAGACATCAACATATTCGTCTGAAATATAAGTACAGTTCAATTTTCATAGGAAGAATATTATCTGACAAATAGAAAAGCTACTACATAAGTCAAGTCAACTGACCCTTTTGATATATATTATTGATACCTAAAACATATAATATTTTTCATTTATTTGAGGTATTTAACATGCATTTTCTGAGCCGACTGATTATATCAGCACACGAATATAAACTAAATTCATCACTGTGAAAGGGAAAACTTATATTTTACCAATGATAAATTATCCAGCCATTTTGGGAATCGAGTCCAGCACCCTTATTCCTGTAAACATACACGCTACCGAATCGAACCCAACACCCTTAACTCTGTAAACAGACACGTTACCAACTGAGCTAAAGGGTCGGACAAAATAGAATTATTAAAATATCAAAATGTTACTAATGTCACCAGAAATTTTCTAAAAGACCCTTCATATAAAAATTATACTTTAGGTTCCAAATCAGAGGTAAGGGACGGGAAAATTGTCTAATGGGACATCCAGTTTACTGCTCCTCATGTCTTCAACAGACAAAACCGGGTCCTCAGCGACAAACATAACCAGAAAGAGCACACCGGAGGTCAAACAACGAGAGAAGGCTGCTAGTTCGCTTCTCACTCTCGACTTATCTCGTACACATTGCGGTCGGCTCTTACCAGGATAATTGATAACATCTGTCTGTTCTTTCTCGTCTTCTGGTGAAATCTCCTTCGTGCTAACACATTATCACAGCACACCTCGCCTCTTATTACTGCTACCCGGGGGAACAATTGTTTAAGTACACATTCAGCAAAATGTTTTACTCGACCTTTCCTGCACAACGGCACACTGAAATAATGGAAAAAATCTCGCGGCACTATAGGCACTACATATTTATAAATTATATAATGGCCTCGGTGGTCTTATAATTAAGTGCTCACCTCCCGAGCAGATTCTTGTGAGTTCAAATCCAGATGGGTTCAACGTATTTCTAATGAGCTATGAAAATCAGTTGCAAAATTGGACCCCGATGTATCCCGGAAGTTCGTGGTATTTTGAGTGAGATAAATTAAGGGCGGTCCCATGTCGATTGGCTGGGACAGCCCCGTAATTTAGCTCACGGTCCCGTTTCTCGGTCGAACTCCACCCGAGACACAAATTGTTCCGGAAATCAAGAAATTTCTTTCGGCCCCACTCTACGCTAATTTATTCATCCTGCACTACTAGCCTTAATTTTATATAAATAGTTTAAATAGCACGACATAATTAATTATATGTAGTGTCTTTCAAATTTTATTGTTTTTATTCAATTAATTTGATTCAAAACAAGTGTAATCTGAGTATGTTTTACTTATTAATACATTTTTAGTATAAATTGCAGATTATGAAGACAAATAAAGGGAAAAATGGACTCGGGTCTTTATTAGATAACACAAAATAATTAAAACATTACATAAGTCATGTATAAGATGATATAATAGAATACTTTTCCTCTATTTTATGATAAATAATGGAGATATTGCACGTAAACAGTTTTTTGTATCATCCTGTACGTAAATTTATCATAATCTTGTTACCGCCTCTTATTGGATGTCCCGGAATTCTATCAGAAATAGTTGTCAACCCTAATGGTATATTAGATAACTTTCGGGTTCTTTCTCGCTCATTCATAACAATTCAGTGCGCAAAGCAATGGGAAACTACCCCACTTTCCTGACAGCACTGGTGGACTAAGATGAGCTGCAGGACACCCTGTATCTTTCAAGTCCATTCTGGTACTTTCAGACAATTCTGTCCTAAATATGTACTCCAAAAATCAGATTAATTTGTGGAGAATGTGATCAGCAAGAGGGATTTGCAAACTTGAACAGTCAAATTTAAAGATGAAAAGGTTTTTTGAGGTCGAAAAGTAGATAGGAGTTTAATATTCGTCGTTATCTTACCCTTGTAAACACTACAAGGGTTAGATGTGTGACCGCCAAATCAAACTCTGATCTGATATTTCTCAGTGTGATCTATATCAGCTGTTTTAAGGTGGGTATGTAGTGGGCGCTAGAAAAGGTCAATGTATTTGCAGTTTTTGTGTCCAAATAAATCAAATATCGCTCAGTAGAAACGCAGTGTTTAATTCTTCATATAGTGATATCAACAATACTTAAAAGCGTATAGCCCGAATGGGTAGTAAGACACTGTGCTAAAAAAAAAGTTGTTGAATATCTGTCAAAGGTGTACTGGAATTTAATGACAACTTTTTCTCTTCATTAAAAAGGTTTCTCATCTAATGTTGCTATGCTAATGAAAGATATTTAAGAACTGTAGATATCAACATGTGACAAAATTAAACTCTATTTTTCCACTCGAGCAATATTTTATATATTTTGTCGAAAAGTGTTTTGTTGTAAAATCCGCCAAAACACTTAGGCCTACCTCTTTATTCGCGTTCGATTCACTCCCACCTTAAGTGCTAGAACAAGAGTTACAGACCACCATTAATAGTCACGCGGTCTGAGGCGTCAGGTTCGTAGTATACTAGGTACTGGTGATAGGGTCGAACATCACCTGAGTTCAGTGATGTTGGTTTTACAAATGTGGCTTATAAATGTGATTTTTCAATACCACCTCTAATAGTCATCTATAAATAATACTAAGACTATAAGTTAACCCCGTTTTAAAATGTCTGAACCAAAATAAAAACAACTGAAAAAGAATTATTCCCGTCATCAGAATGATTCCAGTCATTCCTTATTACTCTATTTGTGTCCTCCTAGGTAAAGATAATTTATAAACAATTCGTGCACAGAACCCTGTGTTTAGCAAAGTCTCGCTTAAGGCGATTGGCCCTTTTCATTTGGTATGGAAATGCAGAGCCATGGGAGCAAACGGTTATATTCAAGAATGTTTATTGTTTTGCAATTTTCTTTTTAGAAACGGGCTGTTCAAGAATAGAATAATATTTATTAATTTATACCTTTTATATACACACCTCCTCTATCATTTTAACAGTGATCAAATATCGATAAAATTGGCATTTTTCAATAGAAAACTGCCAGCTTCATAAAAACAAATAAGAAAAGGTAACAATAAACATCGATACAGTATCTTAGAAGGAGTGTTAAAAATATGAACATAAACATTTCACTCGTTCTCAAGAAAACTGATATTTCCAAAAGTATGATTTTCCCACAACACCTGTCCGATAGCAAGTGCCATCTACGGTTTTCGTGATCCATTTGTTCTTGTTGGCGCGGAAGGATACTTTGGTTGGTTTTGAAGCCACGCCACACCTTTCACCCTCTCACAAAATAGGTTTTAGACTTGCACTCGATAGGGCCAAGGGCCTTAATACATCAAGTATAAAGTAATCTGTTAAAAACAATTGTGTACACAAAACAAATAAGCTAGAGTCCATTCGCCATAGGAGTGGTGGTTATTGACAGCTAGCAGAAGATATAAAAATGGTTAAAATAAAAGCGTAATTAAAACAAATGGTTTGTTGTGTAAGTTTTGACTGCCAAAAGTGAAAAAATTTAATAAATGGTCTTGCAGATCATGTGGTTTGGATAATGGATGATAGTAGATTTGGTAACTTTTAATAGGTGTCACTTACCTACACTCCAACTGTAGATAGTTCTAGGTGAACTGCCACGTCGGAATCTAATGGAACTATGAGCCCATGCGTGCAATGAACCGAGACTAATGATCCAGTCTTAACACCGTGAAAGCTAAAACAAACCATTACTTACCGCAAGGGCCGACTTGAACGGTGGACCAGTTGTTATTCCGGTACGTATATTTTATTTGCTGACAGTTAAAATGTATTGAAGTTGTTTGTGATTTACCTCTTGGTTGAGTTTTTTTTAATACTAGTAGTATTAATTTTAGCGTACCCTTTTTAAACACTGGTTGACCTC
>CABFWB010000448.1:241018-275957 GCA_902151455.1 Timema bartmani | reverse complement strand
TTGACCTCGGTGGTCTTGGGATAAAGTGCTCGCCATAGGACTCGATGTTCGTGGGTTCAAACCCAGTTGGGGTCGACAGATTTTACTAAGCGATAAAAATCCGTAGCACAACTTCCTTTGCAGGAGAAGTAAAGCCGTCGGTCATATGTTGATTGTGGCTTGTAAAATAGCTCTGGCAAAATTGATAAGTCCTTTCACTCTCGCTCATAGAAATTCTCGTGTGCTTATTTAATCAATAGGTTAGAAAAAAATATATATACTGGATTATTATCAAATGATTTAGTTCATTACACCCAACCCTAAGAAAAACAAGGGATATAGTGCCTGGATAAAAAGGGTGATCATCCGCGATCCAAGGCGTTAAACTCGCATTGTTCCTTGTTATTATTATTATTATTAGCACCGCGTCTTACTACCCGTTCGGGTTATACGCACTTACGCTAATGTGTGATGGTAGGGTGATTGTGAGATGAAATGGAGGACCTACAGTTTAACGTGGGATCCGAACCACGGTGGAGGCCTGGCATTCCTCACATTCACAAGTTGTGATTAATGCACGTCTTGTTAGATGTGAAGGAAGGGTTTGGCAATCAGATAAATCTGTGCTGGGACCGAGGATTGAACCCCGGACTCCAGCACAGAAGTCTGACACCTTACCCCTAGACCACCAGGTCACCCTATTGTTCCTTGTTGCAGTGGCATCACGTGATGTGTTTCCAGGGTAAACAGAGTTAACTTACACCGTACTTGTGAATTTATTGTTCTCACCTTTCACTAAAACAATCAACTAGCCAGGTAGAAACCAAAATACATTTATTTCCCATATGAGGTACGTAGAACAAAGCCTATGTATGATTGATAAAATGATGTCTAAGAGCAAGAACATAATATCACAGGAACAATTTTAACAAGCCATGCTTCCCCTGCCAATATTCCACGACACGACAATGATTTGTTGCCGTTGATGAGGAGGTTGGTGTTTGAATCCCAGCTGGCTGTCATGTATGTGTTTTCCACAAATGGTTTATTACAATCTTCAAAGTTCCCACACTTTTCACTTATATTTCCATTCTCATCCCTTTCCCTTAAAGTCGTTGACAACCCCTGTATTAAAGTGAACGCTACAAATATTAAAGAAAATACTTTTTCAGGCTCTCACTACTAAACTAGACCCACTTCGGTGGCCGAATTGTCCAAGGCGTCACTCTCGCTCGCAACATACTCGATTGCCGATGACAAGGAGATTGGGGTTTGAATCTTGGTCAGGTGGGTGTAGTAAGGGGTATTTTTTCCTAAATGGTTTTCAAATCTCCTCTCACGAAAATGAAGATACATTTCCTATAAATTTAACTGTCCTATTCCCTAGAACATTAGTTTAGTTAGTAGGTCATATATTAACGTAAAGCCCAAACCGTTAGTAAAATGCGATGCTGTCCTAAAAAAACTAGGGCCATATATCACTTAATTATGTCTTTATTAGAACAGTTGAGGTAAAGCACATTACCTGATTGCTAACGTCATTCAAAAAATACATATTGTTGTTAAAAGGGGTATTGAGTTGTATGTATAGTAGGATTTTGGTAAGAAGAAACTTTTAGAAAATTCAAACCCATTATATTTTTCTGTCAACAATGATAATATTTCACTATGTATAATATTTATCAAAAGTGAAAGCCGCAAATCACATGACTTGACGTGGGAATACGTGAAAATAGATCTAGTAGCTCTTGTGAAAATAGATCTAGTAGCTCTTATGAAAATTGGACTATAGTTGCTCTTTTTTACTATTTATCTCGTAACTATACGAGCTAGGAAGTTATTTCACTTAAATTGTCTGCAGAGGGTGTCTATTCATTTGGATCGTACTCAATTTGACCTGCTTCGTTGACCACGTGGTCTAAAGCGTCACTCTTGTGTTGGACTAGATTGCTGATCATAGGGATACCGGGGCTCAAATCCCGGTCGGGCGTACTGAGGTTTTTTACAACATGGGTTTCCACTCTCCCTACCTGAAAATGGGGGTAAACTTCTTCTAAATCTATCCTTCTTCATAATTAGCTCATTAACTTAATTAGTAAATATGCGTATAACCAGAACAGGTAGTAAGACGCGATTTTAAAAAAAATTACTCAATTTGACTTTGAACGTTGCACTTATCCGCCTAAATGAGCTTTACGATATCTCTTGAGTAATAAATGCTAAATTTTTTTTTTAAAAGTAAAAGTGTAGGTGTGGCGCCTGTCACATCAAAAGTTTTTGATGTGACTTCAGGAATCGTAACCCTCCTGAAGCCGCCTTTACAGTAGGCCTATATCTGGATGTAGACCAGCCTTCTTGTTTTTTAACACCCCGTTAGGGTTATACACTTATGTACTAATTACGCTAATGGTTTTATGGATTAGGAAGGTTATATTTAGAGTAATTGTAACCACATTTGAGTGGGAGAAGAGTGGAAACCATTTTACAAATAGCTCCCTCAGTACACCCGATCGAGATTCAAACCTCGATCTCTCCGTCATCGGCAGTCTAGTCTACTGCAAGATTAGCGCGTTAGACCACGCGGCCACCGAAACGGGTGATAGTACTTTAAATAGTTTCAACACCATTTTTTTTACCATCAGCGACAATCCAGTCTATTGAAAGATTGACGCCTTGGACTACGTGACCACTGTTGCGAGTTTCAATTGTTAAGAGCAATGGTGTATAGACAAAAAGTTACAGTTGAAACATTTCATGATATCTTACACTCTTGTAAAATATGATATTTTTAAACCCATCTTAAGATTGTTTTTTAAACAAAACACAGCTTCAAAATGAAGCTTTTCTACGATAAATGATTCCTTCAGAGTTCAGCACTCTCTATCACGGCATTCCTGGGACCGATGTTTCCTAACCGGTGCTATGTGAAGGATTTCTAGGGTCTACGCCACGTACCACTGAAAAAAAAAATTGTACGGAACCCCACAAGGACTTTCTCGATCTACTGTTTAAAATTGGAGATATTTACTCATAACTTGTAATATATGTGAAACTAAATAGTAGGGTCTATACACTAGCAAACCCAAGCATAAATTGCACTATACTTGTGTAAAACATTTTTTGAGTCCCGGTTTTAAATTTTATATTTTTATTTTTAAATAATTAATGTCATCATTTGTATGTTTGGACCAATAAAAAAAATTAATATTGGGTCCACAAGGGTCAACACTTCGTATTAAAATTTCGACTTCCGATCGACATTTTATTAGTACCCTAAAAGTAATTTTCTATGGGAAAATGAAAATATCCAGTTTATTTATAATCTTAATCAACGCCTAGATACGAATTTTAATCAGAATCGTTAGAGCCCATTTTGAGAAAATAGATTTTTTCTCTTTTCGCCCTTTATAAAACTACTCTTAATTTTAAGTTTTAACAGACACAGAGACATACGGAATTGCAAAGACCATTTTTAAGGGTTCGGGGGGTCATGAGACGTCGACATCCATCAACATTGCAGGCTAGATTTTTTTACGGTCACAATACTTAACCTTGAGTGTCCGAAAAGTTAAAAAATATGTATATTTGCGTATAGCTTGAAAGTTATTGGTTTTTGAAAATAGGTTTCGGATAAAATATTTGTATTACAAATAGATCTACATATTTATAATGATAAGTAATTTCATATCTCAAATAGTTTCAGAGATATGATAGAAAATGAGAATTTACGCATAAGACCAGAGCCCTTAAAATCATTTTGCCGAAATATTGAGAGTAGCCATTTTGTTTGGAATATTTAAAAATGTTTAGAAATGAAATTTAATCAAATATCGTTAGAGCCGATTTTGAGAAAATCGATTTTTTCTCTTTTTGCCCTTCAGTAAACTACCCTTAATTTTAGGGGTAGATCTCCAATCCCAAAAATCCCTTGGGCAACCCTATGAAAACTCTAGATACCAAGTTTTAGCCCGATCGGTAAAATAGTTTAGGCTCTAGTCGGAGGTACGGACAGACGGACAGATCAGACAGACGGAAATTCAAAAATCACTTTTTCGGATTCAGGGAGTCATGAAACGTCAAGATTCATCAAAATCTTGAGTTCGATTTTTTTGTCGATCACAATACTTTCTCTATCTGTAAGATAGCGAGAAAGTAAAAATTGATAGTAAAAAGTCTAATAAACAAATTAACATAGATTTTGACGTTATGTAATGTACTTTAATAATATTTCTTTTCGACACGTTTTTGTTTATCTTACCACTAAAGGTTTATTACAATTTGGAGTTACAATTTAAACTTTACAAAATATAAGATATTTGATTCCTTTTTAAAAAAATAATGAGCTGGAAAGTTTAAGTTGGTTACTCCATGTATCCGAAAGGAATACCCGACTAGCGCGATGTCTTTTAGAGATTGAAGAGTACATGGCAAAGTCGAGCTAGATGTCACTCATATTTGTCTGCTTCAGAATGTGTCGATTTTCTCTTCTTTTCTTTTTTCACAACCCTCCCCAACCCCACCCACCCCCCACAAAGCTTAAAACAAGATTACCAGTCCTTGAAATTGATTCGTCCACCCCTGGGCTACATGTCAAGTGACACAGAGAAAAACTCAAAACATTCCATCGAGAAAAGTGACAAGTTTTAAAAACTGAACTGACATCTGTAAAGCGTTTCACTTCTCCCGACACGCGCCCAATTGAACCTTTTATTTGGTCCATCTTTAGAATACATGTCACTCCTCCCTCCCCCCTCCCCCATCCCACAAACCCTCTTCTCTCACCTGTCATATAAAGTTAAACACAGGTATACATACACAAAATTTGACTTAACCTAACGAGAGACAGACTTCGGACAGTTATTGACATTTCTGATAGTTGGGCGGGACTAGAACTTCTCAAGACTACGAAGACAATACATACGATGTCCAGTACACATGTACTATGTTTCCGTGCTTAATTCAGTAGTTAATTCATTTCAAGTACGCTATTAACGTGAGAACTAGTACCTATCAGGGCAGCTACTGGAAAAACAAGTAGTTATCATGAAAATGTGTACGAGATTTGGTAATGAAGCCGGTTGTAATTTTCAGCGATGTTTAAATACAGACACATACATGAAAGCGATGAATTAGCAAATTTAACACTGATTTCATGTCTTCCAAACAAAAGTAAAATAAAAAGTATTTGTTTTAAAAATAATATGTGTAGGTGAATTAAATATATTTTTATATTAATAATTTTAAAAAAAACACCAATTTGTTTCTAAATATACAACAAACACTAAACTTTTATTCTACTCACACACAAACCATTCTCTTAAAGTACTTTTGTTGATAACATGAACTATTCTTAAAATGAAGGATGAAAACATTCACCGTGTGAATGTTTGTCTTATACTTGGTAGTAGCTACTTCCGTTGGCTATTTCGTGATAGTGGCATCATTATACCAATACAAGTTTCTATACTGAATTTAGTGTATGTTTAAGGCATTATGCCTATCATTATTTCTACTTGGGATATTTAACCCGCAATTTCTGAACCGACTGAGTATATCAACACAAGGTTCTTATTATTTATGATTGATTAAATAGCCAAGCTATTATAATAATTTGTTACAGTTATAGCCGCATCTAAGTATAATATTCTTTAAATTGAAAAATGACACCTGGACATGGAAATCAAACCCGGTACCTTTGGCTTAATACGTCAATACTGTAACCGCTGAGCTTCCTAGGAGCCATCCTGTGCCAAAGCTCACTGCTCACTCATATTTTAAGGCAAATTTTGTGATGGACGTGTGGAAATCATCAGCTACATATGTGTGATCAATTAAGATCTGAATCATGCATTAAATGAGAAATTTTTTAAATTAAGAGAAAAAGTTGTCATTAAATTCCAGGACACCTTTGACAGATATTCAAGAAATTTTGTGGTCATCATGTGAAGAAGATTAAATTACATGTTTGTTCTGGAGCAATGTTTATTTGTTTTGGCCAAAAAAAGGTTTTGCCACAAAAATTGCAAAAACACTGGCCTTTTCTCACGTACCATTCCATTACTATACCCTTCGGTTTAACATTGTCAGTCTAACTTATAGTTTATCTTAGAAATATAAGTAGGCCTATAGCTCTTTAGTGCCTATGTCATACCCAGTTAACTAGGATAGTATAAAATATTCGGTTAAACCCTAACAAAATATATAATTAAGATGCGGCTTTTAAACTTTTGATTAAAGCGAAGTTATGGCTGTATATTTTGTGGTTATATAAAACTGTTTTATTGGAAGATTTTAATATTTTTTTAAAATACGAAATCCTTTTATTCATCTCAATTATGCTTTACTATAACACTGAAGGTTGTATTGTACGAATCGTTTAAGGTGTTAGACACTCATTGCACTTAGTCGCTTGTTGGGGATGGAAAGGTTCGGATTCGAATTCCGTCAGGATGTACTGAGGTATGGTTTTCCACAAAGTGATTTTTCTTGTGGTTTTTCCCCACTCTCTGTTCAAGTTAATGTAGGTGCATTTCCAATTAAAAAACACTACATAATTAGCTCTTATCATAAGTCTACGTATAACTCAACCGTGTTGTGAAACGTGACGAAAATATATCTTAAAAATCATGCTAAACGTGCAAATTAAATAAAAGTTATTAACAAGCAAATGACCCGCCTCGGTGGCGTAGTTAGCTAACGCACCAGTCGTGTTGAGCTAGACCACCGAGGACGGGGAGATCGAGGTTCGAATCTTGGTCGGGTGAACTAGGGGGGCTTGTCCCTAAACGGTTTTCCACTCTCCCTCCACGCAAATGCGGGTTCACTTCCTATATACTCAACCTTCTCAATTCCTAACTCATTAGCGTAATTAGTACTTAAGCGTATAACCCGAACGGGTAGTAAGACGCGGTGCTAAAAAAAAAGACGTGTTAGATAAATAAACTTGAGTATATTTAGTACTTCGGTTACGCACCTGACCATCGCTCGTACGGCAGTTACTCTAACCTAAAAATATGTGTGTGGTCCACGGACATTAAATGTATTGTGAGTAGAGCCTTTTGACGAATAATTTGTCCTCCCCCTGAGTCTAAGCTCTAACAATTCCGTCTTGCTGCCCGGAACGAGAATGTTTTAATACGGTCGTAACGCTCACACCTGCCTACGGACCCCCGCAGATGGGTGTAATAAATTCTTAGGTAGTTAATTTAAATTATAATCCTTATTATACCTCTAACGTGAGAAATCTAAATTAGAGGTCCTTTACTGTTTGAGGAGGCGGCCGCCACTATATGCGCTTGTTTAGTTAGATACATTCCTCCTCTCCTCCCATCCGATCCCTTTGGTGTTTTCGAAGACCTAACTACCCCATTCAACGGTAGAGCGCAATATGTCCAGGTATTTCAGAATTCCCCACTGGGACTGAGCGTTCTAAATACCTTAGACTAAAGTACAATTTCTTCTTTCATAGGAGGAACTTTATCTTATAATTTAAAATATATCACTAGATCTACTTTAACGTATTCATACGTCAAAGTCATGTGATCTGAAGCCATCAATTTTGAAAGATATTATCAATACGTATAAAATAACACCAATTAAAATCAAAATGCTATCAATTTTGACAGCAAAAAATATATAATATGTTTGTATTTTCTAAAGGTTTCTTCTTTCCAAAATCATACTATACTTGCAGTTGACGAGAAGATCGAGTTCGCTAGGGTGTGGCTACAGTTACACTTTTATAGGAATGGATTTCCTTATCAGACAGCTAGAAAAATTACTAGAAATAATTTAACGTATTCATAAGTCAAGTTATTTAATTTGCACCAGTCACTTTAAAAAAAAAATTAATACTAAAGTAAAATGTTATTACTGTTGGTCGCAAAAGAAAAATTAATTTTTTTTTATTTTCTAAAAAAAGTGCTCCAAATGTACATTCGCAAGAAAACCAAAGTATATAGTAAAACCAGAAAGACCTGTAAAATACGGGGATTTTTTGCTCTGGAGAAAAAAAGGGAAAATTATGGAATTTAACAACAAAAACACAACTAAAATAGACCTGAATATTTATGAATTTGGGACTTTTAACTTTAATCTTTAAATAGTAGGCTGGATTTTTTGCTCTGGAGAAAAAAAAGGGAAAATTAGGGAATTTAACAACAAAAACACAATTAAAATAGACCTGAATATTTATGAATTTGGGACTTTTAACTTTAATCTTTAAATAGTAGGCCTTCGTGTTAAAGAAATAGTGAACTTTAGAACCAAAACAAGCGGTTTCTTTCACGTCTTATCTTGCGCATACACCTTCCCTACAAATTCCAGCAGGGGGAAGCCTGCATGTATTTCCCTATAATGCTCCAATCATCCGGTTTTTTAACACCAATTTCATATCATTCATTTTATGTCAATTTTATGAAAAATCAAATTTTATTCCTCTATTCTTCAATCTAAGTTGTCTGGAAAAGGGTTAATTTCTTATGCAAGACCACGAATATACAGTTGATTTTATAGTAATCAAGTCGACTTCGGTGGTCTTGGGGTAAAGTGGTCGTCTCAGGACCCGATGTTCGTGGGTTAAAACCCAACTGTGGTCGATGGATTTTTCTTGAGCTAAGAAAATCCACAGCACAACTTCCTTCGGAGGGGAAGTAAAGACTTATGTCTCATGTCGATTGTGGCAAGTAAAATAACTCTGGAAAGAATGTGAAAATACCTATCCAGATGAAATTGGTAGGCTCTTTCGCTCTCACTCATAGAAATTCTCGTGTACTGATATAATCACTTGGTTCAGGAAGTGCACGTTAAATGCCTCAAATAAATAAATAAATATAGTAAACAAATAGTGTCAACACTGGGATTTTAAAGTAATCAAATAGTGGCAGCTCCGTTTCCACTTGATGTTCTCCATCGTTAAGGCGAGTGTATTTCCTCTTTGCCAGCGGTTCTTTAATATTTATTGGATTCTATTGCAGTGGATTGCTGAGAATTATCCTACTTATTATCAGATTCCGTGTTTTAATTACATGTCATATTATTTTTGGTACACCACAGATAATGCTCATAAGTACATAAACTTTGTTCATGATCCCCTGGTTGGAGAAATGTATACTTTATAGGTAATGTTTTAGTTGTTTTGTTGTCCTTTTGAAAGTCATATTTTCATACTTTTAATAATATTTAGTCAATTTTAAGGTGTTGAATGATATCGATGACTGTCGATGACGGAGAGATCGGGGCTCGAATTCCGATCGGGTGTATCGAGGGTGATTCTAACTTAAATGTTTTTCCATTCTCCCTCTATACGAATGCAGATACACTTTCTCTAAATTCAACCTTTCTCATCCTTAACATATTAACATAATTAGTACAAAGACGTATAACCCAAACGGGTCGTAGCCTAAGACGTGATACTAAAAAAAAATATGTATGATCCGTTTGTTAAGGGCTTACTTGATCTAGTCATNAATTAGTACAAAGACGTATAACCCAAACGGGTCGTAGCCTAAGACGTGATACTAAAAAAAATATGTATGATCCGTTTGTTAAGGGCTTACTTGATCTAGTCATGTTTAGGCCTATGGTTTCCAAATTTTTGTTACTTTTTTTTTTGTAAATTTAAAGTAGTTTTTTTATATAAAAATCTAGATCCTACTTGTTTTACTGAGACAAATAATGCACTTTATCACAATACATTTGGAAGAAAGCAATGCTATTCAATTAAGTATAGGGCCTATCTATATGAAAGTTTAAGCCTGGGGGATGAATGATTATAGTTAAGAGAAATCAGCCATAACTGAACCATATTCGTATACATTGAAAAAATGTCACCTTGACCCGGGAATTGAAACCGGGACCTTTGGCTTAGCACATACATTTGTGTGAGCAATTCTTTTAGGCAGTTTGTGTCATAAAACTATAAAAAGAAATCACCTGAGTGTACAAGCAGATGAGATTAATCAATGAAGGCTAACATTAAACCAAATTTAATTGAACATTTTAAAACAACTATTCTTTCCATACATTTCATGAGAATTATGAATAAGATAATTTTTGTACGTTCTTGTCAACAAAATAACTTTGCCTTGTATTTGAATTCACGATAGGCCTATTTTTTGATAAATTCTTCAATTTTAACATAACCAAATGATACAATATAATTTTCTTCTTTTTAGAAACATAGAACAGATATATTATTCCCGCTCATTATGATAATTACCATTTTTACACCGTCAAAATTTCATATTTTGGGCCTAGGCTACAGGGCAGGGCTAACGAACAGACACGCGTTCCAAAAGGGGCACAGAAGATTTTTTTCTTAGCACGAGGCCTTCACTGCTGAAACTACAGTAGCTCCACGTCTTATTTGGTGCTGACTGACAGTTCACAGCTGACTTCTGACACTCAACATATAGGTATATACCTAAATTTTGACTGTCAGAAGTTACAGTTACTAAACACATGTTTTTTGTAAATCATATGGTTCAACGTAGGGATTAATAATTTGGTCTGGTAACGTTTCAAAGCCGTCAGCTGTCAGCTGTGAACTGTCAGTCAGCACCAAATAAGTCATGCATAGGGTTTAGATGTTTTTGTGTTGTTTTTTATAGCCTATTTTGTTTCCCTAACAAACTCTATATACCGTATTATAGATCTTTAGAAGTAATATATAATTACTTTGACTACCAAAGGATTTCGGGAGTTAAAAAATTATAAGCATGATTCAAATGAATATTAAAATCATATTTTTAACTAAGGTGCAAGCGTATAGCCTAAATTATTAGTAAGGCGTGGTGCTATAGTAAAAATTAAGGTGCACTGATATTCCAGACAGATATTAAGGCTCTTGTACTTAAAAAAAACCACAACTATTTTGCCCTTTCATTTTTATAATATTTAAAAATTTAATATATATTATTTATAAGTAGAGTAATAAATTATATAAAATTTTGCCACTAACAATTCTTATCGGTACGTGAAATAGGTAGTCCGAAAATTGTCTACAAATTGGGCACGAACTCTCAAAAAGGTTTACCAGTTCTGCTATAGGGGCTATGCCACTGCGCAATTTCTCATTAAGGGGGCTCGCAGCATTAAAAAAAAATAGAATCAATGCCTAAGTTAAAACCTACTTAATTTACACCTACCCTTAAGTAAAGATGGAATAAACGTGAATTAAGGTCACTCACTCTTTTTGCTATTTAATAACAAAACACTTTTTTGTCCAAAATAAATAAAATATTGTTCCAGTAGAAACATAGAGTTTACTTTTCTTCATATGGTGATATTAACAGTTTGTATATCTGTCACGAGCATAACGACACTTATTAAATAAAGAGAAATAGCTGTCATTAACTTCTAAGATAACCTTGTCAGATATTCAAAAATTGTTGAGGTCACCGTGTGGAAAGATTTAAACTCATATGTTTTTACTGGATAATTATTTGATTTCTTTTGGCCAAAAAGTTTTGATATAAAAACTCTGGCCTTTTCTCACGTCCCCTAAGCTCCCACCTAAGGGCGCCGTCTAACTGAAGGGATACATCATAGCCTTGCGGGATTTCTAATAGAAATGTCAGCTCTGAAACATCAAAACCACTAAATCAATCTTCGAATAAGGTGACCTGGCGGTCCAGGGGTAAGGTGTCAAACTTTTTTGCTGGGGGTCCGGGGTTCAATCCTCGGTCCCGGCATAGATTTATCCGATTGCCAAACCCTTCCATCACCTCTGACAAGACGTGGATTAATCACAACTTGTGAATGTGAGGAATGCCAGGCCTCCACCGTGGTTCGTATTCCACGTTAAACTGTAGGTCCTCCATTCTGTAGGTCCTCCATTTCATCTCACAATCACCCTACCATTACACATTAGCGTAAGTGCGTATAATCCGAACGGTTAGTAATACAAGGTGATAATAATGATAATAATAATAATCTGTGGGAATATATAAATATATCACCATGTTTAACCATCTGTTGAGCTTATACGCAAATATGATAATTACTTTAATGGCGTAGGAATAACGAGGGAAGCATTTTAGAGATAATCTACCCACCTTTGTATGGAAGAAAAGTGGGAAACCATTTTACGAAAAACCACTTTCAATGAACCCATCCGGTATTCAAACCCAAATCTCCCCTTATATAGCAGGCCAGGCTAACACAAAAGTGACGCTTTAGACCATTTGGCCACTGAAGTGGATCTTGAATATATTACAATCTTATTCTGTGTATCTCTCCAAACACTACTTTATTTATTTTTAAATAGGCTAGATAAAGGTTTTCAACCATTTACTTTTAAGTCATAATTTTGAAAGTTCTCGTGAAGCATCGCTAGAAATGATATGATAATATGATTCATAATATGATCGATTTTTTTTATATCAAAACTTAGCTTGTACAGTTTTTAATCCTGTAAGTACATGTTTATATCTTTGATACCAATTTTGAGGTGAACAATGTTTTGAAATAACAAACCACTTCTTAAATACATCTAATATGTACCCCCTTAAGGATAAAATAATAGCTATTAATTACTGTTTAATTATTTACCATCTATATATATTTTCCAAATTTTATTTTTTCACTAACTTAAATCCTAGTTGATGCTAACTATTATTGAATTTTTAGAAAATATTATGTTGAATGCGGGCCTAGCAATCACAAAATTTCTCGCCTAAAGTGAAATAGAGTTTATTTAAACGTGTAGTTAATACGTTTTTCCTCTTGTTCCAAGGAAATTTCTCAAGTGTCATAAAATCCTTGGGGCTATATTCCCCTTATATTGACCCTAACATGAAAGTACCACCCTCTCCCCCCCTCTTAGCCATCTACCCTCTAACAACCACCCCTTTAAAAAAACTTACTGCAGTGAGTAAACTAGCTTATAAACCCACGCCCGCAATAAAGTTTATTGCAACCCATTTCCTACTTTACCCCTTCCACTCGTTTTATCTCGTTCGTTTACAGCCAAGTTTACCCAATTTCTTTTTCCCCCCTCCATCAACCCTACCACATCTTTCTCATCTCTCTCTCTCTCGCTCAGTCCTTTGTTTTTTTTTACTCTTCCATGCCTTTTGGGCCTTCAAAATGAAGTCGGTGTTTCGATGGGCAACTTAAAGGAGTTGCATTTTCTTAATTCAATTACTACAAACGTGCTAAGTTGAGAACAGGGGATTTTCTCTAATAATATTCGATTAAAATATATATTTACGTGTTATTAAAAAAAAAGTTTTAGCAAGTGTTCATAACTTCTAACTGACCTTAGAGAATGGTATTCAAGCTAAACCGGTGCTATATTTTTTATTACAAATATAGAAGTATTATAATATCAGTGGCGCATTAAAAAATATGCTCTGGGATGATGAAGGTAGGGTGGGGGGAGGGGTATGGCATATAATTTATCCAAGATATTATTTATTTCTCTTCATTTTACAAATTTGGAACTTTAGGATTACTTTTAGTGTACATAACAAATATAAGTTTTTTTTTTTTTTTATCCTCGCGTCTTACCTGTTTAGGTTATACACATATATGATGAGGTAGGAAGCATTTTATAGGTAATGTTCCTGCATTTACGTGGAAGGTGAGTGGGAAATCTATTTTTTTAAACTAACTAAGTAGGTCCGACCAGTATTCGAGCCCCGATCCCTCCGTCATAAGTAGACTAGTCCAACACGAGAATGCAGCCTTAGACCGTTCCGCCACTGATTATAAAATCTTAAGCCTCGCCTTAAAATTTAACATTTACATTTGACACACCTTACTTGCTTTATATTATAGCTATACTTTAAATGTTTTCATGTTTTTACTAAAACTATTTATGGACTTGGAGGGAATACTACTTGACCTTTGACCCCCTGGGTGCATCACTGTTTAGTACTCCCCCATTTTATTACTAAAGGACATATTTGACAGAAATGTTTCTAGATTTACATTCCCGATAGGTAATGTTATCCACAACTGTCACTTTTGCTAGCTGTTATCAATAACTATAAAAAAACAAAAATAATATAGTAAAATGTTATCAATGTTGACTGAAAAAATTATGTTTGTGTTTTCTTAAAATGATTTTCCTATTAAAATGAACTGTTGCATTAGTTGTGTCTTTATTATAACCATGAAAATAAAATTATAAAGTCAAATACTTAAATGATTAATGAAAATAATAGCAAGATGTTTAAATATATCCCACACCAGTTATACAGTCAATTATCCTTAGGAATTAAAAATTGGGGTGGTAAGGATTCCAATTGAAGGGCAGTAGTTTTTCAGTTTTATAGCAATTAATTTTTTCTGCAAAATAAATCATAAAATGCCTCCAGTAGAAATGTATAATTTAATTTTCTACACATAATAATCTCAACAGTTCCTAAATATCTGTCAAGGGTTTCCTGGAATTTGATAAACACTTTTTCTCTTCATATAAAAAGCTTATCATCAAATGCTAAAATGCTCATGACAATTATTAAAGAACTGTTAAGATTATTATGTGTGGATAATTAAACTCGATGTTTCTCATGAAGAATTATTTGATTTATTCTTCCGAAAAAAAATTGTTAGCTATTAGTACTGCAAACACCATTACCTTTCCTCGCGTCTCCTTAACCTTTTATAGCAGGGATTCCCAACCTTTTTCACTCCAGGGCACACTTAGTCCAAGACAATATTTTCACGGCACACTTGTGTAAATGCTTTAAAATAATACATTTCTCTATTAAATGTATATAAAAATTTAAATTATGATTATCGAGAAGCAGTTGACAGTAAGTGTATTCTTATATCGGTACCCTCATCTACTTGCAGAGCAAATTGCCTGATTACACTTTAATTATTTCAACAATATTTTGACTGATGTTCTCAGATATTTCAGAAATACATCGGTCTATCTTATTATTAAATAAATACACTTTTGAAATTTGCTCTTTAGATTATTGTAAAAGCATGGTTTCAATAATGACCTGACAAGCTAGCCCAATCACATTTTCACCGATAACATGTGGTTTCGTGTCTTGAATGACGACGTTTCAGGTGCACTATCTGAAATTTAAACCATTTTTCCCAATTTATTTGTGCCTTGTGTTAAGATGATGGTTTTTTGGGAGTCACTGGGATGTTTGGGGGTTGAATGCCGCTTCATTTGGCTCAGAATTATTGTTTTATTACTCAAGAATTCTCCACAAAAGATACAGATATAAACTGGTCCGTCAAAATCTTCTTTTCAAGTGAAACCAAAATTTATCTATCGCTATAACACTTTGGGAGGCTTAAAACTGGAACTAGGGGTAGATTTATTACGAGATGTTTTGTTAAATTAAAATCTTAGGACATTTTGGCGGCACACTGGTTGGGAACCAATATTTTAGAGTGTAGACGAAGAATATTCGACACCTTAGTTCAGTGAGTAACGTATCTGCCTACTGAGCTAAGGGTCCTGGGTTTGATTCCTTGCATGGCCGAAAAATGTGTAATTGGTGAAATGTGGGGTTACCCTCTCACAGTGAAGAATGAACAGCCGGGGACTGGATGTTGTGCCTGTCCTAGTCTTACGTTAGATTATAAGTCATATGATAGCTACGACAGGCCTAGCAAGCCGGTAGTGGAAAATATATGGCTTGAATAAAAAACTGACCCAGGCCACAGGCTGGAAACCGTAATTGATGTAAATTTATGTACAGAGGAAGTACACATAAATTAAGAGAAGCCAAAATTGAGAGATTAAATGTCACTGTTAGCCAATGCATCTTACAAATTTCAAAATTATCACCATTTGTTAAAAGGAACATTTTCAGGTCACATGGTTTGGTGTTCAAATACATGAAAGAAGATAAGGAACCATTTTGAAACGTTAAATAATAGCCTCCTTGGTGGTCACAGGGTATTGAGGGTACCAGCAACTTGAGTGCTGAGTCCCGAAATCTAGGATTAAAAACCTTACATTTTAAGTTTTATAATTTAATACCCCTCATGAAAAGGATATACACATTTTCAATGAAGTATCAAGCGAAATATCATAGTTTGGAGCTTAGAAACATGGATCAAGCTTTCCTGAAACAAAAAAGAAATGTTTGAATAAATTCATAACAGAAATTTGTAAGAGAAAGTGAGGAATGTTTTAGTGGTTTTGAAGCTTTAGAACCACCATAACAAAAAGAAAAACTCCATGTAGGCGGCTCACGATCTATTAGATTGTCATTTACGAGGAGGTCGAGATTCGAATCTCGGGTGAAATGTGGGTGATTTTTCACATGGAAGTTATCAATACGGTTCTCCTCATTGCCAAATAACGTGGGTGCACTTCCTCCTAGATACCTTTCTAATCCCTTAGATTAAGTCGTTAATAAGTTTGGTGTTAGAAAATTACTAATCAAAAGGCACTTTACATCGTGAGCCTACTCTAATTATTGAATACGTCATGGATCATGCTTTAATTCTATTCACTCTCAGATTAATCGAGATGAACTACGTATTTTATGTATATACAGTAATAATCTTCTGACTCCTAAAATGTTCTCCTTCTACCTCTCTCTTTTTTTTCTTTCTTCCCTGTCGTCTTTTCTTTCGGAGAGGAAGGGAATCTCTTTTCTCCACCTAGGAAACAGTAGCAGTGACGTGCTAAGAGCAAAAGGGAGCTAACCCTTTTGTATGAAATCTACGGGGATTGTGGATTGTTATGAGTTAACCGTACCTACCATAGATGTTGGTATATTATAGTATGGTTTGCCAGTGACGAGAAGGTTGGGGTTCTAATCCCGGCCGGACGTACCGAGGGGGATTTTTCTAAACGGTTTCCCACTTTTAATTTTTTGTTTTTTAATCACTGAATATTTCTACCTGTTCAGGTTATACGCATGTATAATGATTACTCGAATAAGGTAGGGATGAGGAAGGAAGCATTTCAGGGGTAGTCAATCAGCATTTTCGTGGATGGACAGTGGGAAACTATTTAGGCAAAACCATCCTCAGAAGAACCAACCGGGACTCGAACTCCAATCTCACCATCATCAGTAGGCCAGTCTAACACGAGATTGATGCCTTAGACCAGTGCTTTCAACCTGAGGTAGGCGTACCCCTGTGGCACGTGAAGACATCTTAGGGGGTACGTAGGCCTGCAGTTTAAAAAATATAGCCCTACACACACACACACACACATATATATATATATATCACTTAGATCTTTTTACTTAATGTTTGATTTTGGTTGTGATTTATTTTATTTTGGATGCAATCTATTTTATTTATTATAAATATAGATAATAGAATATGTATAGCTTGCTTGCGTTATGTACCAACAATTTTGTGGGTACAAAGTTAAAGTTATAACTTATATCTGGGGATACGTGAACAGAAAATGTTGAATACCAATCGACCATTAAAGCGGGTCTTTCCCACTTTTCCTCCTCGCAAATGCGAGTATATTTCTCCAAAAATGCTACCTTTTTCAGTACAACCCTATTACAGAGTATCCCGGACGGATAGTAGGACAAAAGAAAAGTACAAATGACCTCTAACGCAGCCGTGGAGAAGAGCTTTGAGGCATTGATCTCCAGGCTCCGTGTTGTGGGAAGCAGGGTCTAGTCTTGACGACGTTGCCTGCTTGGAGATTTCGAAGCTGTTTGCGAAGCTGACTGCATCTTAACCTGACGCACATAAGCAGTCTAAGAACTATCACAGGTAGTCACCATTGTACAAAATATTAAGAGAGGGAATAAAATGAGCAGTTCACTCTATGAGGCCTCTTGTTTATCCACTAATAAAAATTTCCCCTCTTCCTCTGACAAATTTACACAGTCACTATATGCCTACTATTTGTGCCTTGAAAACATTGACTTGCTTTTTAATTTTTCCTTTATCTTGTTTCCCATTCTTGATACACATATGCTACCACGGACTCTTTACTTTATCTCAACCCCTCTGTAGAGAGATAAGTATTATAGCCCTAAAAAGAATTTAGCTCAAAATTTTGAAAAATATCGATGTTTCATCACCCCTGAAACAGAAAAAGTAGTCTGTCTATATCTCGGCCTAGAGCCTAAACCATTTCACCAATCAGGCTAAAACTTTTGGAATTCTAACACTAAAATGGAGGGTAGTTTACTGAAAGGAAAAAAGAGATAAAACAGATTTTTTTAAATTCTGCTGTAACGATTTTGATTAAGTTTTTTTTTCTAGGCATTGCTTAACGTAAAAAATAAAAGGGCAAATTTCGTTTACCTTTGAAAATAAATTTAAAGATACTTTAGGGACGCGGAAATGTCCTGTGGCATGTTAAACGTCCTGTTTAACACGTACACTCAAAATACCATACGTATGATTAACACGATGAATACAAGAACTAATATATTCTAATAGTGTGTGGCAGGTGAATTCATGTTGCTGGGAAGCGCCCTTCTACGACAGACTTCCCGGTGCCACCGATTCTCTTATCCAGGGGCTTGGGAATTACGTCATCGACCCTGGTGGGTGCCATCCCAAAGCCCTGCATGGATAAGCGAGATGTGTCAATAGTGGTTTTGGAGGCTCTCACCTAGCCCCCCCGCCCCCCCTATAGAGTAGTGTCTCCGCACGTAACTCTAAAAAACCTTATTCAATTTCCCAGCATACTTTTTGTTTTCCCCCACCAATATTAATAATATGTTTTCTTTGTTTTAGAAACTTCGCGAAACGCGACAACTCGTCTGTTTTAGGATTCGAAACCACATGGTGTGACCAATTGGTCGGTACGTGTTGAAACTAGCTCTCATGATCCTCTTTATTGTGCATCAGAGCATGCTAATTTGCGACTGCGACTCACATTTTGTATTCTATTGTATCAATTCAACAGAGAAACTTCTTGGACATCATCCTATAACCTATCTGAGGACGGCAGTCCGTATGAGTATTTGTATTAGGAAAGAACGTTAGACTCTTAGTACTCTTATACTATGTCTTTAAGACATAGTTCTTTGTGTCAGAGTTTCTGAGCTGTTTTCTATGCCCATATGGCGTAGTTTAGAATGATGAACTTAATGCTCAAATTATCTAGGTCCATAGGACATGATTTAGTATGGCAGTGTTTTTGACTTCTTTTTCTGTGTCCATGAGACATAGTGTTATATACTAGAAAAAAGTCATGACTCCCTAAGCTATATGGCCATGCTTAGGATCACTTAATGGTGGAAATCAGGTTATCTAACGTTTCGTTCAATGACCCAATTAGGTCTGTGACTGATACCAGTCCCTATTATTTCTCATTAGTGTACCTACTTATGGTACGCAACCTGTGGGAGCACTACTAGTTTTTAGTAGTGGCCCGCGGGGATAAGTCATAGTCTCCGGCCCCCTTCAGGCGCCGTTTATATTAGTTAATACATGTATTGTTTGCACTAGTTATAGTGGGCCCTAGATAGGGTGGAAGTATAAATACACTATCTATTGAATGTCCATGCAGTACTATTTAGGAACTGACCGGCCATAGTATCTTAACAGCCTATATTCCTGGTAGCTCACCATTTATAATCTATAAAATGATAGTTCCTCTTCTAGGAGATTAACCTTTGTGTTTAGTAACTACCTATGGAATTAACTCATGCTAGCTCATTTAACTACCATCGTAGTAACTCTTTAAAATTAGGACTTACTAGAATTTGATATCATTAACGATTATTTTAAATTAATATTTGCTTTCTATTTATTTTGCCGCCGTGTTGAGGCAGACGCACCTTCGTAGCTGAATATGTTTTAGTTCTAATTTGAAGAGTTACTAGACTCTACTTTAGACTCAACCTTACTTGTGTTGATTCATAGTTCCCTATGTGTTTACTTCAATTCATCCCAGTTGGAATGTAGGCCTATACGTCTATGGTAACTGATTTAATTTATCTTGGTAAGCAAAGGACGATTTAATTTATGACATATTCATCCCTTATGTAATTTCATTAACTTTTTAAAAATTAAATAAACTTATTTATAAAACTTGTATATTTATCTTATACTTGCTCTTTCCCTTCCTTCTTTAAATAGGTTTTGTAAATGAATTCGTCTCTTCTTCCATTAAATAAAAGAAGCGACAGTTCAGTCCAACTTTGATCGTATCCCCGTAACTTTTTGAGACATGAAACAGCTTATTATTGTAAAGTTGTAGCACTATTTAAACTAAAAATATTTTAATTTGGAATATATTTTTATAAGCCCAATAGTTTCTGAGTTGTAATCAAACGTATATATTTTTTATGGTGCACTGAAATATGAAATTTATTGCTATGCTCTGTGGTGGAGAGTTATGTTCCTCTTTTATGTATGCTTCTATAATTTACGCTCTTTGGTTGAGTGTTTCGGAAAGAGTATGTATTATTTCGCTTGAAAAATCTTTTTTAAGATAAAAGAGAAAGTCTGTGTGGTGCACCGTACCATTTATTTAATCTACATCCTGGCAGGAAGACTTCTACAAGACATTTTCGTGACCAAGCGAAATCGTCCAAGTTGTAGATTGTTTGGTAAAAAATATGTTTACAAAACAAAACCATATCAGTATCAAAATAATTTCATGACACTGTAGGATTAGTCTTAGAATTAGCCTATTTAAAAATGATGTTTTTTTTTCAACGTTATATCTTTAAAACTTGATGAATAAAACGTAAATTCCCAAATATGGGAAAGCCTATCTTAGGCGTGTTTTCGAGATTGACCTGGTATCGATGTTTATGACCACAGCGTTTTCGCGGTTGATCTGGTATCGATGTTAACGAAATGTTTATGACCGACACGAAACCAGATCTCGGTTTGGTAAAGCTTTCTTTGACCAGAATAAACCGTACGGTTACGACCAATTCATTCTTCACATTAGATCCAAACGTGTATAACTTGGTAACCAATGGATTTTAAGTTATACAGTATGTAAATTAAAATGGATAGTAATAATTACTATCTAGAAATACATGACAGTAAGTACATACCTACTTTAAAACCGTTTAGTTATGGATAAAATAATGTGAGTATTATCATACGACCATATTTACTCTTACATACGTACTTGTAGGTTTTTTTGGGAAGATATTATGTTTAGATTAATATGATATGTAAATATTAGTACTAGTCAAAATAAGAACTACTCTGAGATTAAAATTAAATAGTTCATTCTCCGTCGATTTGCAGTGCATGTAGGTTTACATAAATTAACCTACCAGCTATTAGATCTACTCCACCCCAACTTTTTTTTTTAGAAAAACAAATCAAAGTGGTTCTCGCGTTCCACCTTGGTCAGAACCACTTGGTCAAAAACACTCGATACCAGGCGTAGATTCAAGGGGTGGTCAAAGGGTTAGTTGACCCACCTGTGAAAGTTAGAAAATTAATACAAAAAACCAATTCAAATTCAAATTTTATAAATAAAATACAACACAGATAAATTATACATTTTTTTTCTTGTTTGCACAGACATCTCTTAAACCGGATCCACATGTGTGTTATTCGTCCACGTTTATTCAAGTTTCAATTTTACTTACGCAAGTGTGGAAAAAATATTCGTTTTCACGTAAGAATATTTGTCGTGCATAGCGAGTAACGAACATTGTCCCTCATAGAGACAGTAGACTACCACACATCAAAGAAGCCCAATAATCGCCTGAGAGCAGTTCATCAATGAATACCGAATATAAAATAGGCCTATGTGTGGACAGCAGGAGTGGCGGAACTGTGGGGGATTCTGCCCCCTGGAAATAATTTTCCCCTCCCGGGAATAAATTCCCCCCTAGATATATTTCAAGTCCTCTGATATTATCGAATATGAAGCTGAAAGATTGTCTTAAAGCAAACCCCAAATGACGTCTAGATGCATTTTATTGTCAAAAATTTGCCGGAGAAGACCGCTTTAAATAACTACTATTCTAGAGGCATCTAACTGTAAGAAAAAGTCAGGGGAGGAAAGTTCTAAATAGCTTTCAAGGTCATCCAAATTTCATAGATGTTTAGCGGAGGATAACTCCAAATAGTTTCTAGATGCATGTCATTTTGAAGAATTTTCAGGTGAGGACCACCCCAAATAGTCTAGTTTCTGAAATAATTCAATTTTAAAAATTTTGTCGGTCGAAGATCACTTCAAAGATTATCTTCTAGAGGTATCTAACTATCCTAAAAAATTAAGGGGAGGATCACTCTAAATAGCTTAGAGGGGCGTCCAAATTTCAAAAATGTCTAGGTGAGGAACACTTTAAATGGTGGCTTATAGTCTATAAAAGAATCTTTTTTTTAAAATCAAGGCAATGAATACTCATAGCTTATAGAGTGAACCATTTTTCAAAAAATTGTTGAAGGAGGTCCACTCTAATATTTTATAAAAACTATCTGATTTAAAAAAATTGGAGAGGCTGACCACGGCTTAAAACATGCATAAGATCAATTATTATGAATGCGAAATTGAGAATTTATTAAATGGCTTTAAACAGAAATCTAACATTGTAACTAATTAATTATTTATAATCATGACCCCCCTATGAAAATGATCTGGATCCGCCCCTGCTCGATACCAAGACGTAACCAAGTCAATCGCGATAACTCGCCTTATCTTGCTTTACCTACCGTGACGTTATATATAGGTAGTAGGTAGGTAAAGTCTTTCACATGGCGTCAAAGCAGATAACCTGTATTAGGGACTCAGAACTAACTAGGAGTGTACTTCTAGGTGAACATTATTTCACTGGCTGTTAAAAAAAACTATAGTAGTAATGATAAGACCCTGTTCCAGTGGCCGAATGGTCTAAGGCATCACTTTCGTGTTAGACATGCCTGCTCAAGATAGGGAGGTCAGGGTAGAGTCCCAGTCGGGTCTACAAAGGGTGCTTTTTCCTGGATAGTTTCCCACTATCATCCCAAGCAGATGCGGATAAATTACATTTAAAATGCTTCCTTCCCTATTAGATTAATTATCATAAATGCGTATTACCTGAACAGTTTAGTAGGAAGCGGTGATAGAAAAATTTAAAAATATGAAAAGTTCAAAATCTGATAACTTAACCTAGTCGTTAGCGAGTCTTGTCTACTGAGCTTAAGGGTCCCAGAATCAATTCCTAGCATGGCCGAAAAAATTAATTGTGGGTGAAATTTGGAATTTACAAGTGAGGAATTAACTGATAGAGGACTGGATGGAATGTCATTTTTAGAGCTAAGTTAGTTTGTAAGTTGTAATCTTCTATAATTACCAGTTAACTCAAAAGATTTGCGTTAAATACCGTTCATTTATATAGCATCTATTCATTTAGGCTCTCTATTATTAAAAAAATATTCGTTAAATAGCCGTGATCTATATTTCTAAATAGCTTATATATTACATCAAAAACAGTTTTCTTAATACACACATATATTATAGGTTTAATTTTTAATTCTGGTATGTTGATTTGGGAAAAGTTTAATCCGTTTTACTTTTTCCGTCCTTCTTACAGGCGAGTTATCTTAAATTAATAGGATTTTTCTCTTAACAGTTTCTTTTATTACACTTAAAACACAAATACATCGAATACACATATTTTTTTGTAAACAATAATATTACTAGCTCAACACACACAACCAATCTCATCTGACATCAAAAAAAGTTCAGAGTACATCCCAGATAGTAGGCTATAAGTCAAAGTTGTGATTAGCTGGAACAGGCAGTAAAAACGTGAATTTATAAATATATAGTAAAAAAATAAGCTAGTTGTATGTACAATTTATATATGAATATATTTATGTAGTTTATAAAATTCACATTAAATAACATATCTAAGTATATAAATTGCTCAAGCTAAACTGAACAGTCAGTACAACAAACCTTTGCAAAGACAGGAACAGTCCTTCCATGCCTCCCGTAAGAGCGCAGCATCTACGGCGTAATATTTAAAAGCCAGCAAGGCAACCTATTGGTGAGCAACAGAACTAAGTCAAATACCTGTACGCTCGCCTCGAATAATGTTGGTAATAAAAGTTTCAATCGAGCTACCATGAAAATCGACGTTCTTTCATCGATTGAGCAGTTGATAAGAAGAGAGATCACAGTAAGAATAGTGGATTGGGTAGGGGAAATGTGGGGGTTGGGTTGGTTGGAAACTGTAGAACGGTAAGTTGACAATAACTGAGCTGACAACTCAACTAATGTGTCCCTTGTTCGGAACACGAACGCTTCGTTTTTATTTATATGAATCGTAATAATCGTATGTATTTATTAAATGCACTCAGGCTTTATACAATTAATTTTGACGCACTAAATTTCACAATTTTCGAATATTTTCCTTTTAATATACAAAAGCTATTTTACATAGTTTGTGTTTATTTGGCATGCTTTAGTTATTGTTTTCGAGTAAATTCCTGGACAGCTAAACGAATAGTATATTGACTAAGCTTATAATTGTAAATTCAAGATATTTCTATAATTTGCATTTAATTACTTAAAATGTTTCTAAAATTCTCCTCAAAATATGCGTTTAAGGGTTCTACTTAGTGGAACATTGAGAGGTGTTACAAACGTTTAGTAGTCCCGCATTATTTAAGAATTTACTTAATATGTTTTTTTAGTATTTGATTCAACAAAATGTAGGGGATAGTTACCAGCAGGTTCTTAGCCAGTTAAAAAGTTTAAATTTTAAAATGCATTCGAAAATGCGTACTTCTAAGATTAAATCAAATGGTTAGAAACTAGATCTAGCCTTCATCTATCAAATATAGTCATGTTTTGATAGGGTTACAACAAAACATTGATATTGTGGGATTGTTTTACGTATGTAATCACACATTTATTTTTTTATTAAATTTTTTTAACTGGTCAGAACTTTCGCCTACATTTTGGTGAAAACAATATTAAAAAATATCAAACTATTTTACAAATAATCCATGATTTCTAAAAGTCTGAAAAACTTCTCATTGTTCACCCATTCATCTTTTTGCTTGCATCCATATTGGTGGTTATGTGGATCAGATGTAAAGCTCATCCATTATCATTTGTTGGTGTTAGGAAGGTCAAGGCTACAAATCCCAACCAGGTACACGGTAGTTTTACACATATGGTGTTCCAATCTCCTTACGTGCAAATGTGGGTACATTACATCTATATTATACCTTCCTCTCATTAGAAATACGTGACTCAAAATAATTTTTCTTCGATATCTACAATTGTTTATATACTATTTTACTAGTGTATTGTACGTTTTATTTTATGTTCTATTTATAATTTTACTATCTTAGTCTATAACAAATATATCTAGCGCATATATAAAATCTGTACACATTAAGGAAAAATTATCTTTATAAATAATTAGAGTAACTAACTTTTGTTGGTGCGTGAGAATTTTTTTAAATCATATTTGCGTGTTGAGGGGGATAGTTTTTACTATATAAAAATTTCCGGCATAATTAAACATAAATTTGGTTCTTTCCTCGACTCTATTTTGATTTTTGGTCATAATAAATTTGATCTTTTTTGCACAAAATTTGAATACGTGGTGAATAGAAAAGGAAGATCTGGTTAAAATTTGTTTGTAGGGGTGGACATTTAATAAATATTATCTTTAATATCCATCAAAATGTATTTAAATTTAGTTTTTGAGCCAAATTATTTTTCTTCAATTCATGTTTAGAAATATTTGTGGGATAAGAAACAGATCAAATAAAAAAACCAAACTGTCGATAAATTTAATTTAACATTAAAAATAAATTACAAAAATACCTTTTGAAATTACTTTTTTATTTATTTTAAAACAATTATAGAACAACAAAAATTACCTGCAGTATTGGACACGTGAACATAGGCAAAGTTTCATACTGAAAGTATATTACACTTTTGTTGTAAAAAAAATCATTTATATTGTTAGATTTTATAACAATAACAACTTATATACCACTTTATAAATGTCACGTTATAGTTAGTTTGCCTTTGGTCTGGGATGGCGGAGGAGATGAAGGGATGGTGTTCGAATACCAGCCGGATGTAATTAATTTTTTCCTAGATGTTTCTCTTCTTACGCGTAATTATGAGTATATTTCCTCTTAAATCTACCCCCTAGACCCATTAGTGTAAATGTTAAGATATCTCGGAAGGGTGTGAAAGTTCGGGCTATCCACAACTAACACTAATTTACTAACAAAGGGTGAGTAAAGGTGAATAGCAAGAAAATTATACAAAATTCAGATAAAAATAGAATGAAAGAATCACCTTCGCTGCACACGGCCGGGATTTGAACCTAATATTAACTTCCCAAGTCAGTTCTAAGCTTATTGGTTATCAGCAGAGTCCGAATTTTTATAACATATATATATGCCTATATTTTCATCACATAAAATGCTCACAAATACATAAACTCTGTTCATGATTCCCTTGTAGAAATGTTTATTTTGTTGGTCGTGTTTTGTCATTTTGGAATCTAAGGTCATATTTTCTTGGTTTGCGTCATTTTTTAGGTCACTTTTAAGCATTTTCGAGACACTTAAAGCCATTCACGTTGAATAAGAATATTTTTAAATAATATAGATATTTTATAAATGCATAAATACTCAAATATTTATATATTTTCAACATAAAGTTGTCTAAATGAGAAGACAATGAACTTTATACTCTCTTTGTATGGTTGTAAAATACACATTCCTGATGAGGCTCTGCAACTAAGCTGGAGAGTGTTGCGTTGGGATGGGGTAAACTAACCAGCTATTAGCTCTGAAGCAGTTATTTGTAAATCAATGTTATAGTTAGAAGAATGTGAGAGTTTAGTTGTTAAAGGGTTTTCATTGCATTTTACATTTGTAAAGTGAGTGATTTAATCATGTGAATTATATGCGAATTTTTGTTCATATTCATAGGCCTTTTTAAAATTCAATTTCCTTTTTTAGAATGTTTAGGTCAGTTTATGGGTGATTTTTTGTTATAATTTGTAGGTAATTAAAATCCAGTACCTGGCTATCAGCCAACATTTTCTATCTACGAGATCACGTATTATTTTATTTTTGTCAGGGTATTTAAGATGGGATAGGAAGGAACAAGAGTTTATGTTGGTATTTCTTAAGTTTTTCTAAATAAAACAAAACAAAAATATTTGACCAAAATAAATCAAATATTGCTTCAGTAAATATGTTTATTTTATTGTATGCATATAAAAACATCAGCTCTTGAATATTTGCCATCACCATTGTCTAATTTGTATTTGATTATTTTTCTTTTAATTTGAAAAGTATCCTATCCGGTCAAATGCCACATTGTTCATGAAAAATATTTTAGAACTGTTGTGACTGTGTATAAAACCAAACTAAATGTATCAACTGAAGCAATACTTTATTTATTTTGGCCAATAGATTGGACTGCCATTAACGGGATGTGGGGGATTCGAATCCCGTTTGGATGCACTCAAGGTGGTTTTTTCCTAAATGGCTTTCCCCTAGATGGTTTTATATTCTCCTTCCCCGCAAATGCGAGTCCACGTCCTCTGAATTTAATCCTTCCTCATCCTTATCACATTAGTGTGAATAGTACATAAGCGCTTAACGCAAACGGGTAGTAAGTAAGACGTGTCGCTAAAAAAAAATAAAAAAAAACCCCAAGCTAGCCCGCTTCAGTGGCTGAACGGTCTAAGGCGTCAATTTCGTGTTAGACTGGTATGCTGATGACGGGGAGATCGGGGTTTGAATCCTGGTTGGATGTACTGAGGGTGTTTTTTTTAAGTGGTTTTCCACTCATCTTCCACGCAAATTTGAGTAGATTACGTGTATTAATCACAACTTGTGAATGTGTGGAATGCCAGGCCTCTACCGTGGTTCAAATTCCACTTTAAACTGTAAATCCTCTATTTCATCTCACAATCACCCTACCATTACACATTAGCGTAAGTGCGTATAACCCGAACGGGTAGTAAGACGTGGTGCTAATAATAATGCATGCTTGTGGTTGGTATTGGTCAAATGGGTAGTAAGGGAGAGCAATAGCCCAAAAGCTAAACCTCTACATACAGTACTTTCTAAATTATTGTAGGCAGCCCACGAGTATACTTAGATTTTATTACGAATGGGCAATTATAACAAAAACAATATTTTATTTCGGTCAACATCGATACTATTTTACAATATTATAGGCATTGATAATACATATCAAAAGTGACAGCTGCAGATCACATAACTTGATTTATAAATATATGAAAGTAGATCTAGTAACTTTTTCTAGCCGTCATTTATGCACAGTTGTAAGAAAATTGTAGTATAGCTATGAACATAAATCGTGTGAAAGTAAGAGTGTTATTGAAACTATAATATACGCTCGTTATCTTTCAAGGTTCACGCCTACTAAGCACGTTTCCCATTGTTTACATATGTGTAGTAATATGCTTAGTTGTTGTAACAAGTACTTCGTGTGCAAATTTAATATCCAGACTAATAATTGTATAATCTGTATATTCCTGGAACAATTTATTAGTCAATGGAATCTAAGAAAATCTACTGCGCCGTCTATTTTATGACTTGATTTATGTTGCATAATTTATCCATTAATTTTTTTCTGAGCAGGTTCCGCTATTTAGAAGCAATGCGATGTCTTCATATCTTGCGCGCGTAATCACTAGTGGTTTATTGGTCATATCTGTGTATGTGCCCCATCGCGTGCAACGCGTATAGTCTGATGCAAAACTATATTGAATCAATTGTATTAAGACCACTTTAAGGCATGGTTCATGAACAAAAGTAAAATAGGAAGTATTTTTAACAGGAAGTTTGGAAATGGGGGTGTCGAATTCTTCCACGGAGTTAAGTAGTCCGATAGCAATAGTCTAGTTCCTCCACTTTGATAGGGGTAGGGGGGAATGAGGATTGCATCCGTTGCATGGAAGTCCACGGGAACAGGAGGAGCTTGGCACAGGAAATTACAAAATTAAATAAGAACAAAATCCATAAAAGTATTAAAGGCTCGGTTAAATTAGGTTGGGCAAGAACCATAAATAGATGTATAAACTATAGAAGGTTTGATAGTTATATTTGTACTAGGCTATTGCACTCAGACTACTTATAATCCCTTCCTTGAGGTGTCATGGAGGAACTAGGCTATTGCACTCAGACTACTTATAATCCCTTCAGGTGATTGAACCAGTTCTCGTGGAGGAAAGAGGAACTCGACCGTGCACTTTGGAAGATCCTCATAAGTAGGGTGGGGGCTAAACCAGAACCCTTCCTCTGGAGAGTTTTAATTTCTGGATGAATCTAGAAACTATTTGAAAGGAGTTTATTATTTTGGTGTAGCATAATTTACTATTCTGAAAATTTAAAAACTACACCTGGACATGGGAATCAAACCCGGGATCTTTGACTTACTACGCCAATAGTCTGACCACTGAGCTATCCAGGAATCGTTTCGTGCCCAGGGTCATTCTTCACTCATATTTTAAGGCACAGTCTATGATGGACGTGCGGAGCTCGTCGGCTACAAATGTGTGATCAATTAAGATCACGAGCTATCAGATAATGCAGCCATCGTCGACTCGGTAGTTGGCTTAATGCCGCCACTTTTACAATTATTATATTGGTTTTCTACTCTCCCTCCACGCAAATGCGGGTTCACTTCCTCTAAATTCAACCCTCCCAATTCCTAATCCATTAGCGTAATTAGTACTTAAGCGTATAACCCGAACGGGTAGTAAGACGCGGTGCTAAATAATAAAATAAAAATAAATACAATTATTATAATTGTAAGGGATTGCAATTTAAGAATCCAATAGCCAAATCTATTAGATTCATAATTTATTATGCCTTTCTTTGCCATAATGTGTACTGTGTAAGTAACCCACTTCGGTGGACGCATGGTCTAAGACGCCACTCTCGCAATATACTGGACTGCTGATGACGGAGAGATTGGGGATCAAATGTTGAGTACTTTAAATAAAGGCATACCCAGTGACAAAAACAGTGACCTTTTCTCGCTTCCTCTTTCATCCTACCTTAACAAGTACAAGTACCGGACAAACAAATTATCATTAAAACAAACCTACGTGCCCACACTTTATTACAAATGATACGATTCGGTAAATAAGTTACATAGTTTGGAAAGTCACGAGACGAAGAAGGTAAGAAAGCTTGTGTGTGTGTGTGTTTTTTTTTAAAGTTCACGATTAGAGTTAAAATACAAGGCTTCCAATTGATTGTGGAAGTCTAGAAGAGAGCGCGCTATCTGCGTTGAAAAGGGTCTCCTCGCTACTTCCATCGTGTTCGCCGGCCCTGTTCAATGCGTCACTGTCTTCTTTGGCTCTTGATTCTCGCCGGCCAGGTAGGAAAACATCGCGGCTTTTTTACCCTTTGAAGAACTATTTCGCCGCCTTTCTTTAATCTACACTCCCTCTTACTTTTCTCAACAATGGAGATTTTAGAAATAATCATTTTCAATATTTCTAACTGATTAGTGAAAAATTGATCGTAGCCTCATCCAATTTTAGTTGGATTTGATTGTTTAAACTTATAATTTTATTTTTACAACTTTGTTGTATTTTGATGTATGTGAAAAATTGAGGAGCTTATATTTTTCGTGATTTTTTTTCGTGCGTCGTTCTTCCTATCAAGACTAGCCGCAGATTTACAATAATTTGGTAGGGATGAGGAAAGTTTAATTTAGAAGAAATCCATGGCGTGGCTTGGCGTAGATTGTTTCCAGGGTAAGCAGAGCTTGTTTACTCACTATCAATAGGCCTAACATAAATAAAAAACATAAAATAGGGTTAAATGTGCGAACCATAAAAAGTTGCACAAGAACTATTTTGAGAAAAGGATGAAAAGCCATAATCTAGAGAAATCATCTGTGATCAGTGTTTAATACCGTCCCATAGGATCAGATTGTTTCTCTAATCATATATATATATATATATATATATCTTATTATATATATATACTTTTAATCGTTAGTTAGCATTCACTTTCTGAACTGACTGATATATATATATATATGATTAGAGAAACAATCTGATCCTATGGGACGGTATTATATATATATATCACTACCATTAATGCTGTGTGTGTTAATAAATTATTTAGCTATATTCCAATTTTTACTGTGGTGTATAGTAATAGTCGTGGAAATTGTGTTGGTTGTACCAAAATCTAAAACAAATAATTATATTACACATATTTGAACAAATATAGCAATTGATACAAACGTGATTAAAAATAAAAACAAAGTATTTATCCTAAAAACTGATTTTTATAGGAAGCACGCCACCAATATTGATTGAAAGTCATTAAAATTTTGAATTCTAGGACTATGTTTTATTTGATTTATTAATTAAAAAGGATAGGGTGTAATGAGATGGACTGAATTGAACTAGCTCAAGATAGGGAAAGGATATATAATAAGGTGGACTGGATAGAAATATCTCAAGATAGGGATAGGGTGTAATGAGGTGAATTGGAATGTTTCATGTGTGGGAAATCCTACTCAGCAGATAAGATGGGTGAGAAGTGGATTTGATGCACAAAATGTTTCCAGTGGTGCCATGAATTGTGTTCTTATGAAAATGACAGGAATATGTTCATCTGTGACATTTGTTTGGAAGACTAAATTTGTTTAATAGTGTTTTTGATCATCACAAAGGAAAATTATAGCTTGAACATTGAAAATTATACATCATTGTATTTTATTTTGTATGATTATTTGCCTTATTCTAATAATAAATAAGTTTTTAGTGTGGTTTTTAAATTATAGAGATGTTTTTCTTATCATTTGCACACATGTTTTGCAAGGGAAAAGGAGGGACGAATTTAGGAACCCTTTTTATAACAATTCAAAATAAAAAAATTCTAATTTTTGGCTGTAGCTTATTTTTGGTTGAATATTTTTAAATTTCAACTCCACCACCTTTTATAGGAATGCTTAGGCCTCCTAATTGCTTTATGCCAGATCTTAATTTCTTACAATATTTAAACAAAGGGTCAAAAACCTTAGGGGGGACGAATATCGGGCCAATGACCTTTTAGGGTGTAATGAGGGGGAATGGATAAAACTATCTCAAGATAAGTATAGGTGGCGTGCTTTTGTAAGTGCGGCAATGAAATTTAGGGCTCGAGTAAGTAAGTATTAATAATTATAAAAAGGTTATCAAAAGCTTCCAATAATACTTCCTTAAGTAAATTAATGTATAATTTATCTTTATATTATTATATAATATTTTGAGAGGTGAATCAATAGTTAAATAAAATTATTTATTACTATTACTATTATTATTAGCACCACGTCTTACTACCCTTTCGGGTTATACGCACTTATCGCTAATGTGTAATGGTAGGGTGATTGTGAGATGAAATGGAGGACCTACAGTTTAACGTGGAATCCGAACCACGGGGGAGTGATTAATACACGTTTTGTCAGAGGGGAAGGAAGGGTTTGGTAATCAGATAAACCTGCACCGGGACCGAGGATTGAGCCCCGGACCCTCAGCAAAGAAGTCTAACACCTTACGCCTAGACCATCAGGTCACCAAATTATTAATTAATTTCTCAAAATATTGTATTGAAAATATCTCATTACCAAAAATTTTAATATGTTCTTCAAAAATATACATTATGAAAAAATAAAATAAGAATATCAACGTAATTCTAATATATTTATCCACTCCATTGTGGCAACATGAGCTCACAGTTTTCAAATAACGGGTTTCTTATGAAAATCAGACTGTGGCAAACAAGACGACTATCTTAAGACATTTGATGCTTTAAGCTGCACTGACTTGAGGGAAATTCTTTATAAACCTAGACCAAAGTTGAGTATAGCTCGTATTTGTGTGACATCTTAGTTTAATAGTTAGAGCGACGGCCCACTGCACTGATGGTGCTGGGTTCGATTCCTAACAATACCAAAATAATGTAATAAGGGTGAGATGAAATATAAATTATCTCAGTGTATATTTGACGACTGAGGAGACCAGATGCTGTGTTTGTTCTAAAATTAACTTAGCTTGTAAGTCATGTGCTAATATAATCAATTGGCTTAGAATGTGCGGTTAAATAGCACTAGTATTTACTTTTAATCGTTAGTTAGCATTCACTTTCTGAACTGACTGATTATTTTGGCAAAAGACTTACAAAACAACTTAATACTAGGACAGACATAGCAGTAGGCTGTTAGGCCTTCAATTCACTGTGAAAGAAAGGAAAAGCCCCAATTTCATCAGTGAGAATTTGTTTTGCAACGCGGAGCATCGAACTCGAGACTTCACTAAGCAGGCGTGTTACTAATAGAGCTAAGGTAGCAAGTAATAATAATATTAATAATAATAATAATAATAATAATAATCAAAGATTTACCCTTTCTAGAAGAAAGGTTATTTTTTTATTGAGTGCATCATACTCCCTGTTCAGGCTATACTCATATATACTAACTACTCTAATGTTTTAGGGATGAGGAAGGTTGGCTTTAGAGGAAGTTTATCCGCATTTGCATAGGAGGAGACTGGTAAACTGTTATGGGAAACCCACCTTCAGATAACCCGACCGGGATTCAAGCTTCAATCTCCCGGTAATCGACAATCTAGTCAGTTGCAAGAGTGACGCCTGAGTCCATGTGGCCACCGAGGATGGTTGCACCTTATTTATCAACCTCTAGTACCAATTACTTTATCCCAAGGAATGGGATGAAAAGGGCGAATTATAAGGAATATCACTAGTATTTGCCTGGGAATAAGATCAATAACCACGTTGTGGGAGTATTCGGCCACAGGTTGAGGGAGCTCTGGTTCGATTTTGGGTGATGCTGATGAATATTGTATATTTACTGTGTATATCACATTCTGTTTTAAAAGGGTGCAATGGACTTGGATGACTATTTCATACAAAAATTGGATTTTTACAGTAAATATAATAACATAAAAACATTTTTATAATTATTTATTAAATTTAATTCATTTTATAGATATGTATGAAAAATAAACTAAGATATATTATTGTGTACGGTATTTATAATTATTACGAAAGTGCTGAAAACGTTTGGAAAATTTAAATTTAATTTTCTCCATTTTAGCAAAATTTGACCTTGATTGAAATTTGCTTGTACTTTGTTTTATAGTGAATTTATACGCATCTAGTAAATGGTGTTAGATCTGTGTGTGTAATCTTAAGCTAAGCTAGTTTACAACTCTTGCACTGATATAGTATGTGTGCTTAGAAAGGGCACGTTAAATATCTCAATAATAATAGTAGCTCCTTTTTAGATTAAATGTTATTTCTCCAATTATAGTTATAATTATTGCAAACTCACAAAACTGAACCACGTGAATTTACTGTAAGATTTCGATAATAGTAGTTATCTATTTCAGGCGTTACACATTATGTACAGTATTTTAAAATAGGTAGGTGTATTTTATTGTAATTTTTGTTTATTGAGCAGTTGTAAAATTTCTTCTTATCAACGTTATTGGTATACAGTATATTTTAATTGGAATTATGTAATGTTATCATGTCAATAAAAATATAATATATTGATTATCACGTTTGTTGTGATGCATTTTTATGGGCCAATATTATTTTGGATCATACTCTCTATATATATGAATATAATTTAATCAAAACCAATAAAGTATTTTTCGAAACATACTTTTTATATGTTACCTTCTAAAGAAAGATCTCTTAATTTCCACGTTAATTTTAACTATAGGTCCATATACTATAAGGCATCCGTAAAATATGTTGATATGTTTTTTTAAAAAATAACCTCTAAATAAGTGCTATAAGAGGACACAGAGAAACTTTATTCTAAAAACCACTTATTCGAACCAGAAACAACTTTTGAAAACGTAGTATCCTGTTCAAATTGTCTTATTTCTTCGGTCGTAAGGCGCTTTATATCAATATATTTATGGATTATGATAAAGTAAATATATGTAGAACATCTAGGAAATACAATGGTCGGAATTGGTGGGCAATCTTCTTCAATGGTTGATAAGGGGACCATGTAAATAGCTCAAAACATACTGTGGGCAAGGGAGGGGGGGGGGCCTGGTCCTTTGGTAAGCGG